>CM077462.1:99727499-100195550 GCA_039654755.1 Calcarius lapponicus
GAAGGAAGGAAGGAAGGAAGGAAGGAAGGAAGGAAGGAAGGAAGGAAGGAAGGAAGGAAGGAAAATTGCTCCTTTTGCAAATTCAGGGGCAGTGTTCTCTTTCAGCACTGCCAAGGAGCAGCTGGCAGAAGCAGGGGAAGCAGGCATGATTCAACCGTAGTGCCGAACTGCAGCGTAGCAAAGTCCTGGAGCTGAGGACACAAAGTCCCTCAATCCCCTTATGGAAGGAGGGCAGGAAGGTCGGACCCCGCCCCCAGCAAGTCTCGGGTCCAAGATCACAGCTTGTGGGTGGCATTTGCCACAACTCCCGAAAAATGCTGAATGGAAAAGCCCACATCCCCAGCCAAAAACTCCCCATCCCCTCAAAAACTCCACTGGAACTTCCTTTTGTGCCTTGATCGCTAACTGTTCACCCCAAAAGCCACCCCCTGCCCCTTCTAGGGTCTCCCTGATAACAAAGGGAAGAAATTCACTGAGAACCTAAAAAACCACAAACAGTCCTCAAAAAAATTATCTGAGACCTTAATTTGCTAGAACGGACTAGCTATAACCCAAGTTGTGTGATCCAAAGGTGAAATGTCATGCCTAAGCCAAGCATCCAGCCCCAATTTTCAGTCAGCAAGATGGTGACTTCTGCTTGAGGACCATGGTAAAAACAGATATTGTCAAGCTTATGCTTACACTTTCCCCATTTCACCTTCCTCATCTGAGGTTACCAAAGCACCATGGATGTATGAGGGAGGACAGGATAGGGCTGGGGAGAAAAAGCAGCAATGTCCATTCAATGGCATGGGGACAGAATTTGTTTTTTCTGTTAAGCTGGGTGTATCCTTCATTGCAAAGATGCACTGATAAATGATGAGGAAGGGATTATGAAAATGGAGATAGGGTTTGGGCAGCAGCAGACAGATTTCGGACTGCTTTTTGAACATAGTATCAATAAAGCAGTCCACAGCATCCAAAATCACTCTCTAGGCAACATCAACACAGCAAGCATCACAGGTTATCTGTTCAGACATACTCTAGATTAATTTCAGACCTTTTGGTATATTTTCCACAACATTATAATGTAGCTGAGTTCAGTCATGTATTTGAACTGAAGAATCATAGATTCATTTAGGATATAAAAGCTCTCTGAGACCATCAAGTCCCAACCATTACCCCAGTACTGCCAAGGCCACCACTAAACCATGTTCCCAAGTGCCACATCTACATGATTTTGAAACAATTCCAGGCCAAATTGAAGGACTATAATGAGGGTATATTTAAAAATAAACAAATGAATAAATAAACAAATGGATTAGAATATGTTTAAAATGCAGGGAAATTAAGCAGAAATACTTCCCTGGGCAATGCATTGGACCCTGACGATTTCTCACTCATACCACTTTTCAAAACACTCAAGCTCATTTGGGTCTTGCCTAACTCTGATTCTCAAATCATTAGTTAAATTGCAGTCAGTTCCAAGGGGGATAAATCCAACAGCAAAGTGGTGCTTGTGCAAGGGTGGATTGGCAGAAGGTGTGCCTTGCACACACTGCAGTGGCCTGGCTCGGCTCAGCTCAGCACTGGCATGCTCCATGTACTGCAGCACACTGCAAATTCACGCTGCCCAGAAAACAGATGCTCATCCCAAACTCTCCTTGCTTCCACGATATCAAGCACGCACAGGGATCCCTTAAAAGCAGTGTTTAAAGCTGTTTCCTAAAATAAGACAGCAGGCAGCACTTGCTGCCTCCAAACACTTGACCATGCTAAGTTTGCTGCTGGGATCTGGTAGGATTAGGAGTCAATCTTCCCAGAATGCTTAATTCTCCTGGGTTTAACAAACTCTATCTACACACAACTACAGTCCAGAGTCCTGGATATCAACGTAGTCTGTGTCCCCAGATGTCACTTCCTTGTGTCCCTGGTGCTGGGACTTTGGGCAAGGGAGGTTGTTTAGCCTGAGGAAGAAAAGGTGAGACCTTCGAGTCCCTGCCAGTGGCTTTAGCCCCGTGCTCAAGGGGCTCAAAGAGAGCTGGAGAGGGATTTCGGACAAGGGCCTGGAGGAACAGGACAATGGGAAATGGCTTCCCACTGACAGAGAACAGGGTTAGATGGATTATTGGGAAGAAATTCTTGGCTGTGAAGATGCTGAAGCTCTGGCACAGGTTGCCCAGAGAAGCTGTGACTGTCCCATGCCTGAAAGTTTTCAAGACCATGTTGATCAGGGTTTGGAGCAACCAGGTCTAGTGGAAGGTGTCCCTGCCCATGGTAGGGGGGGTTGGAATTGCATGATCATTGAGGTCCCTTCCAAGCCAAAACATTTCATGATTCCATAATTCTATGACAGAGAAAATATATTGGAGAAATAGCATTATGTGATTGCTTGGTTACAATGCTCTCTATATTATATCTCTTTTAAATTTTTCTGCTGTCCTTTTGTGGTTACTTCCTCTGTTTTCTCCCCAGAAGTGGGGAGAAAGGCTCCTTGGAGCCCTCTGGGCCCTCACCCAGGGAGCTGCAGCCAAACCCCATAGTGTGCTCCCTCTACTGGTGTTAGTGATCCTCCTACCAGAAAGGACAGACACGGAACACAGGGAGGCATTCAGGAGAGGGGTTCCATGTTCTTTAGAAAGGGACAGGAGAAGGGTCATTGCTGGGCTGAGCTGGCAGCTAAATTTCAGCAGAGAGGTTGGTCCAGCACTTCATTAAGTGACGCTTACAGCCACAAATAATTTACAGAATATATGCTGCATATAATGACTGCAGTCACATAAATAATTTAATTACTTTATGGTTTAGGTTGCAATGTGATAAATAACATAGAGAATAGAAATTTTCAGTTCCTCAAAAGTTGCTGAATAGACCTTAAAGACTAACTACAAACAAAGATAAAAGGATGTAAAAGTATGCACACTGGATGATAAATGTTGCTTGCCAGTGGAAGAACAGATAAAGAGGGCTACAATGGTTTTTTTTTGCAAGTTAGGTAACAAGATGCAACAGCACATGCCCAAAGAAAAAGTTCAATGAAAGGTCATGTTTAAAATTGAAATATTCACTGAATAGGATCACCAGAGATCCCTTTAGAGGACCTTCCAGGATCATAAAATGATTTCCAGTAGGAGGAAGTTGCATGCAAATTAGTACTAGAAAAAGTGATGTTTATGTATTAGCTAGGAGACACGCTTTAATGAATATATATTATTATAATGTTGTAAAGCATCACCACACACATTGGATTAAACAAGACATTCTTGCAATGTGTCCTGCACAGATAATGAATGCCTGCTTTCTAACACTTCAAATTAAGTAGAAATTTTATTTTCTGGCTGATTTCAGTATCAAAGGGACCTTAAAATTCCACTCCCTGCCATGGGAATGGACACCTTCCACTAGACTGGGTTGCTCTAAGCCCCGTCCAGCCTGGCCCTGGACACTTTCAGGGATGGGGCAGCCAAAGTTTCTCTGGGCAACCTGTACCATGGCCTCACCACCCTCACAGCCAAGAATTTTTTCCCAATATCCCATCTAAATCTACCCTCTTACAGTTTGAAACCATTCCCCCTTGGTTCATCACTATAGTTCCTGATGAACAGTGACTCTCCATCTTCCCTGTAGGGCCCCTTCAGATACTGAAAGGTGCTGTGTGGTATCCTCACAACATTCTCAAGGCTGAACAGCCCCAACTTTCTCAGCTGTCTCCATATGGCAGGAGCTCCAGTCCCCTCACTGACTTTGTGGCCTCCTCTGGACTTGCCCCAGAAGTGCCATTTAACCTTTTTACGATGGGGGCTCCAGAACTGTGCACAGTATTCCAGGTGTGATCTTATGAGAACAGAAAAGAGGGTTATTTCTGTTTGAGCAGCAAAGCTGATGGGCATGTCATCTCTGGTCCTCACTTTGCTCTGACTCCCCCTAATGTGTATCCCAGGCCCTACTCCATTCAGGATGGACTCTCAGGCTGGGTTCTTATTTCTTCCTTTAGGCTGGTGGGTTCTTTGGCTTTTTGGGCTCCCAACTTCTTTATCCTGGACTGCAGCACTCACCTTGTGACTCCAGGTAATCTCTGACCAGCTGGGTGCATCCCATCTGAGTTCTCTCAACAGGCAATGTATTCCTAAAGGAATTATCTTAGAAATTCCCATTGTCTGGTCTATCCTTGAAGCTCTCTTCCTTGCACAACCCACAAGCTCTTCTCCTGCATTGCTCAGATTTGTATCAACTTGTAATGGCTCTGAGGCAGGACTTGCTGCTACTCCATGCATCCATACCATGCCAAGGGGACACCAGATAAAAGAGTAAGGGCAAAGGCCAGCCACATGCATTAAGTAAATCAGGAAATGTCACAGAAGTCCCTCTCAAGAGAACAGCAGCTCTCTGAGACTGCCCAGTGCACCTCCAGCTTTACCCATGCATCCCCCTCCTCAGCAGAATGGGATACTGACATTGCAGACCACCCAGGATCTCTTGGATTTTAGTTAAAACGTGGCCCTATGCCCACTGGGTAAATTCTGAGCAACCTGAAGGGCAGGAATGTTGCAATATAGACATGGAAAACAAAGGTGAGATTTCCCTAGCAGCTGGAATGCAGCAAGATTAAATAGGTATGGAAAAGCCAGGTGATTGAAGCATGCGGTTTGTAAAAATGGTAGTCCCCATTTGTTACTGTGTCTTTGAGTAATCTGGGAGCTGGGAAGATTATTCTTCAACACCAAGCTCCCAGCACCCCATGCCATGACTGCTGGCCCAAGACTGTATCCAGACTCCAAAGACAAAGTTGGTCCCTGGAACACTGAAGAGCCAATGGACCGGTGGCACTTACCTTGACGGGGAAATAGTCCCTCATGTACCTCCAAACGACGCAGTTCCGGAAGACGTGGATCCGCCGCCCACCCTTGCTGGGTTTCTCCCTGTCTATGAACCACCATGCAGCATAGAGGGCACTGACCAGCCAAAAACGAGTGAAGAAGAGGGCGATGAAGACAGCAGTAGAGCACTGTGCTGAAAGAAAAGCCAGCAGTGACTTCATAGTTGGATTAGGTGGACTGTGGAAGGAACGGTTCATTTGGAGAGGCATTTTGGTCCTGGGATGGAGCCTCCACTGCTGCTGAATTTATCAGCGTGAAGGCACCTCTGATGCAGAGGTGGTTTCTTTTCTATCTGCCCCAGGAACCTGAAAAAACATCAAGCACCTCCCTTGTAGCAACCATCAATTTCTCCAAAGGTCACCATGTCCCTCTCTTCCCAAAAGGCTGATGAATCTCACTCCATTCACAGTGTTCGCGTGGATCAGCTCTCTATCTCTTTGTTCTCTTGCTTTTCTCTGGAGTCAGACTGATTTCTGCAACAATAATGGCCTTGTTTTACCCCAAAACTCCTGTTAATACTCCCCGATGACACCTGATATTTTGCAATGGCAGCAAAAATGGTCCTATGTCCAGTCTGTACAGTCCCCAATAGCTTTATCTTGAGCTAATGATTCCCTGTTTTAATTGTGTCCATGATATATACCCATAGGTAAGATTTTACTCTTTAGTGAGTTTTTTATTATTGATTTTGGACCCTTTCCTCCACTTCTAATCTTGGACTCCATAGGATTTTCAGTTCTTTCAACTTAGTGTCATAATGGATTTTATAAGAATGCTCTATTTCATTCTTTATGACTTCCATGACTTGGGGCTTTCTCCAGTTAGTGCCAGCTTTGACCTCTATCTCCCACCTCCTTTATACCCTATGTTTTGGCATAGAAACAAGAGAACAAAAGCATTTGTGCAAACCAACATCACTTGATACATAAAATCCCATCCAAGCCCAACACTGTGTGTCTGAAGATACTGGAAAGTGATGATGGCCACCAAGCTGCCACCTGGCAAAGCAGATCTGTGCCTGGGAAGAGCTGTGTCCTCTCCATCTGTCCCTCTGGAGCCCTTGATATTGTTTTTGAAGGGAAAGACTGAGCTGAAGAAAACCCAAAGATTCATCCAAGTCCTTTGCCTTCCCCAGCTCATGGATTACATAATGTTTTGTATAATTTGTTCTACTTTGGGTTTTCATTTCATATCTTCCACCCAGGGCCAGAAGATATGAGGTTGGAGATGCCCTGCTCAGCTTCAGCTTCAGCTGTGATATAGATGCATCCACACCCTCATGCTCGGAGACATCTTTTCCATCTTTGGGAACCACCTGGTACCTGCTCTCTCCACCTCCTCTCAGCTAAGGCCTGTCAGAGACATGGAATAAGATGCTCCCATCTAAGACCTTCATGTACCTCCTGTTTGCTTTCACTTAAGGATAAATCAGTAGATCATGTTTGTAGCATTTTTTTCGTTATAAGTCACCCTGATTACAAAACTTTGCATGAAAAAAGCAAATCCTTGCCCTTTTTTAGAACACTGTCATGATGGTACCAATAATTCCTATGGGGGAAAAAAGTGCAATAATCTAACAGGATCCTAAATCCTCTTAAAGCTGAAATGGGATTGCATGTAGCAAGCACCTGGGTAGACACTAAGAATTTTGCAGTGGGGAAAAAAACTGCAGCTCTTGTCAAAGCAGCAGGTCTAACCTGTAATGCATCATGCAGGTCAGAAAGCACCACTGTTCACACCTGGTGCCACACTTTTAATGGAATCATAAAAGTCCCCTCAAATCTGGCCTTGGACACATCCAAGGATGTGGCAGTCACAGTTTCTCTGGGCAACCTGTGCCAAGGTGTCACCACCATCACAGACAAGAATTTCTTCCCAATATCCCATCTAACCCTGTTTTTTGTCAGTGGGAAGCCATTCCCATTGTCCTGTCCCTCCAGACCCTTGTCCAAAATCCCTCTCTGTTGGGGAAGATGAAACAGGAAAGCCTTACAAATACGATTGCCTGGCAAAAGATTTTGAGAATATGGAAACCATAAGCGAGATTGAAATGAAAGCAACCTTTGAGATCCCTTAGTTACTGAACAATGGGAAAACAATGGTGTGGCCACTGAAGGTAATCCCCTTTTGATGAAACAAGACCCTCTGCTTGCAGGCAGGACCAAAGGTCCGAGCAGACCCTGCCAGCTTGGCAAAAGGGGTCCAAAGAGTAGTTTTTAGGGTTTAAAATGTAGCACAGTATGGTAATGTAGTGATTCTTATAGGCTGTATGGAAATGCTATACGATTTATATATTGTACTAGATTGGTTAAGTGAGAATCAGAATATTCAACACAGAAGATGATTTATTGTATTGTAACAGGAACTTCGCTCACTTACTTTCCATACCCTTACTCTTGCCTCTTAGCTCTTACCCCTTTTACTCTCTTATGCTTTTACGCTCTTACCCTCTCATCCTCTCTACCCCTCTCTTCTCTCGGGCCTGCTCCAACCTGCAGCTGGCAGCTCCCAGCAGGGCCCTGCATCCACACCCTTTGCAATAAACCGCAAATTCCACAACCTGGCTTCAGAGATCTCTCATCTCCGTCTGTCCCGACTGTGCTGACCCCAGGTCCCTCCTACACCTATCCAGCTCCCTTGGAGGCCCTATAGCACTGGAAGAGATTCTAAGGTCTGCCCCAAGCCTTCCCTTCTCCAGGCTGAACACCCCCAGCTCTCCCAGCCTGACTCCAGAAGAGAGGGGCTCCAGCCCTTGAAGCATCTCCGAGGCCTTCTCTGGACTGCTCCAACCGGAGTCTGAGAAAAGTAGAACAGAGTGAGAGAATCCCTTTCCTCAACCTGTTGCTCTCGCTTCGTTTTCAAATGCCACAGACACAGACTTTGTAACTCTCAAGAACTGCATAGAACATGAGCTGCAGCTCCAGGGTCTACATGATAAATAAACACAATTTTACTCCACCTAGGAGCTCGATCATCAGGTCTACTGTGAAACTACAGTGCCTAATTCTCTTTTTATCATACTGTGCAAAGCTCAAAGTACATTCTGCAAAGTGAAGGAGTAGTTCTGGACCAAATCCATGCTTTATCTCACAATTATATAATTATTAATTTCTTCCTCAATTCATTTGCAATTCAATTTTTTTTTCCCCAGAGCAAAATTTGCACTCAGTGACCTTCACTCAATTTCAAGATTTGGGGGTTTTTTGTCCTTTTGAAACATTTTGGTGCTCTGTGGAAAAGGGGCCCATTCCTGTCCGAGAATGGACTGTCAGTCTGAAAGTTACTGTGATAGCACCAAAGAGACAGGAAGGTTCCAGAAAATCTACAGTTATATCTGCACCCAAACAAATTCCAGCCCTAGGCAGGCACCTGGTTATTTATGGTCTGTAATTTGGTGAGGAGGGACAACTCCATACCACTGTCTGGACACTAACACTTTGGGCCACCAGTGGCTGGAAATTTTCCACAGAGCTCTATTAGTGTGTTCCAAAAGTCATGTCAGGTCCCCAGACTAAGTCCACCATCACTGGTCCCACTGCTCAGAAGAAATGGGCAGGTTTGAGTTGCAAACAGGTTTGAGGTTGGAAACAGACATGATCCTCATCTCCTTCTTCTGCAGCTCTGGATATAGCTCCTCCAGAAGTTTACACTAATATTTACACAAAAAATTTTGAAAGCAAATCAAATCACATCAAATTTGATCCCTTACTGTCCTTAAACACCCTTGGAACCCCAAGAATTAGAGTTCCTGGGTTCTGTAAAATTGGATTTTTGTGTTGATATTAAATGCACAGATAGGAATCAGTCTAAAAATGTTTCTCCCTATCACACCATGTAAAAGAATCAAACCTTTGGCTGCAAATTATACTTCTGGCAGACTTTCTAAATGCAGTAATGCCTCTGCCCTTGCAGCTGCCATCAGAAATGTTTTAGTTTATAAAGATCAAGCCTGAGCCTTTTAGGGTTGGAGTTTTTTAACTAAAAGATTCTTTTTAGGACAGGTATGTATGTGATAATTTTTATAATAGTTGTATTAATCCTGATACCTTTCAATCTGTGCATAGATTTATTATTAAGGTCATCAAATGAGTGGTTTTGGTTGAAAGGAAATCGGGAGATGTTGGGATGTTGGGAGACACAAGACAGATAATGGACTTTGGACCTGGTTAACCTAAGAGATTTGATAACAGGATGCCTTGGCAAAAGTTAAAGGGAACTTTGAAAATTAGACCTAGACTGCAAGAAATCAACGGCTTTACCGGAAAAAGAAAATCTCATTAAACTCTGCAAGCAAGAGATGTTGTGATATGCATAAGTTTGTTTATGTGATTTTAACCTAATCACTGTAGTAAACATTACTAGGCTCCCCTAAAATAGTATATAAGCATTTGTATCCCACAATAAAATTGGATTCTGATCACCAAATCAGTCTTCCCCATCTCTCTCCATCGTTGACATCTGGACTCCTGTGCTATAGCCCAATGGCATATGCTAAATTGCTGTAAAGTGGCTTCAGCCCTTACACAGAGCTCTTTCAAGGCGTACAAATGCTGTAAGAGCAGGGTTAAGGGCATCATGCAAGTCATTGCAGATGCATCAGTTCTTGTTATCTGAAAATAGATAATTGTGGACTGGGCTGAGATTAGCTGCTGCACTGTCTACACTGTCATGGGAAGTGGAGACTGCTTCAAACCAAAACTAAAACCAAGGGGTCCTGGAAAGAAGAAATGCTATATGCAGACCCTGAATCTTGCACTTTCTGATGAGTCCAGATTCAGGAAGGTTTCTCTATAGTTGTCCATTGTGAGGTTTGGCTCTGGATGAAGGATGGTCCTGGACTCTGCAGTGCACCTGTTGAGCAGGGGTGCAGCAACTTTTCATGGTCTAGAACTAAGCATCTCACATCTTCATGGCTGTATGAGACTCAGCAAAGACACATCCATGTGTATTTGATGGTTTGTTTGTTTGTTTGTTTTCCCACAGGTCAATTGGTTTTCTGGGCTGGATTCCTTCAAAGAAGCTCATAGCTTCTTTTCTTCAAAGAAGCAAAAATGAAGCGTTGTGTTTCTTATGCTGAGTTTTGCTGTGAGCTGTAAATCCCTATCTGGACAAGAAAATGACCATATCACAGAGAGCAAAATATGCCATGGGCTCTAAGAAAGCCATGAGTTCCAATGGAGCCACGGGTTTCAAAGCACATGGAGAACTTCTCTGGCCAAGTCTAAGCAGGGACCATGTCCCATCTAAGTGCTCCTAACCCATAATATGTTAATTCAGCCTGAAATAGGGCAAACTGCAGCCTGCAGAAAGAGATTTTTGTTATCACAACAGCCCAAAAATGAGTCAGAATCATACTGCACTTGCCAATAGGGCTTGCAAGATCATTGCAGAATCACAGAATGCATTGGGTTAGAGGGATCTTAAAGACCATCCAGTTCCAACTGCCCTGCCATGGGCAGGGATAGCTCCCACTAAACCAGGTTGTTCAAAGTCCCATCCAAACTGGCCTTGAATGCTTCCAAGACACACGTTGCTGAGGTCCTCAGTGCCAGCCTGGAGTCCCTGATTGTGGCCACCAAAACAGATAGTGCACCCTTGGGCACAGCTGATGTGGGCAGGCTGTGGACTGCACTCAGCTGCCAGGGAAGCCTGATCATGCTGGTACCACGTGCCCTTTGAGCCAACCCTGATGACTCTAAGGTTCAAAGTCTGGGTGTGGTATGCTGGGTCTGCAGAGGCAGCATGCCCAGATCTACTGGCCCTGCTGTGGGTTTGTTTGCCATGGTTCAGCTCTGCACTCTTAGTTCTGCATGGTGTATCTGGATGGGTGTCCATGCCCAGTGGAGAGTGGGAATGAGAGAGGCAGAACGAAGCAGTGCAGCAGGCTTGGGCACCAGCCTGCTGATTTCAGTTTTCTGCAGTAGCCTGGTTCCACTCCATTACAAGGAGGCATTGATCAGTACTCAGATCATGTACTGGGAAGGCAATAGGGTCCGCACTCCATGCCCTGCAACCCATTCTTACAACCTGCACTCCTCCCCCAGCCTCTGAAATAAACAGAACATTTTACCTCCATGCTCTTGTCAGGAACATCCTCAAGAAAACTGGCAGTATGGACAATGCCTGCCTATTGCAAGGGATGCTGGAGCAGAGCTCCTTGCCGGCACTGGGGCCAAGCTGCTGCCCTCAGCCAGCATCCTGCAGGGATAAATGAGTCCCTCCCACAGTGCTTGGCTTCTCAGGGGATGCATTTGCACAACCATAGCAACAGCTGCCTGCAGTCAGTGCTCCTGGGATCTCTGGCCAAAGGGCTGTGCAGTGGCCAAATGGGTGTTTCAGAAGCCCTCTTCTGACAGCAGAAGCACAAGCCTGTCTCCCACACACAAAGGAGCAGCCAGCAGCTAAATCCTGCCCACAGAAAGTCTGAGCTTCATGCCTGAGGATTATAAAGTGCAACAAGGGGTGTTTGGCAGCTGATGGGATGAAAATAAGGGTATATCTTAGCATCCAGCTTATGCAGTTGTTAAACTGGGATATTTCGGTTGGAAAGCTTCAGGCTTAAAGAAACTTTGTAAAATTAACCAAACCAGCTGGAATTGCTTCATAAGGTTTTGTTATCACCTTTCTAGTGCCCCTCTTAAGAGCATTTCTTAAGTCCTTTTGGTTTCAGATTGTATCACCAAAAGAAACCAAAACAAACCTCAAAACAAACCAAACCAAACCAAACCAAACAAAACATGCAAGACCCCAAACAAATAAACAAACAACCTGCAAAAACACACAAAAAACCCCAAACAACAAATCAAGTTCTTCCTGGGAAAGATTATAAGCTCTTGAAGGTCAGCCATAGGAGGAGGAGGAGTGGGTTTGGGTCTCATCCTCATTCAGAGCAAGCTACATTTCTGTGCAGGAGATAGACTGTGTTTGCAAGTAACTCCTACAACTGCAGAGGATTTCTCCCTCCTGGCCATTTGCTGTCATTCTCCTGGCTCTAGAAGTTATTTCCATCTCTGGAAAGTCAAGTGCCAGCTTGCTCCCAACACCAAGAAGAGAAGAACCTCAAGTACAAATTGTTTTATTGGAAAACATTGTTGAAGCTCCATAAGCCCCAACTGCATTCATGCTGAGAATGGGGATGTGCTGTTAGAGTGCCTGTTAACACTGTGACCACATCTCTACCACATCCCAACTGAATCATGGACTGTGGAAGGAAATGTAGGTGCAGGGACAGAGAGGGAATAGTGGAGAACTCCAAAATGTCCCATTCTGGCCAGCTGTGTCCAAGACTGCATGTCTCTTGCCAGATTTTCATCTCTTTTGCCAGGATACATTGGTGTCTCCTCCTGCCAGGTGTTCTCTGGTGGCAGAAGGTTGATCACATGTGGGATCTCTTCTTCACTAGAATGTTGATCACAGGTGGGATATCTTCTGCTCAGGGAGACCCCCAGGGTTTATAACACAAGTACACAATGGCACCAAGGATGGCTGTTTGGCGCATCTCTTCCAAAAAAAAAAACGTAGCTTCATCCATCCTGGTGACCAGCAATGGCCCCTGGCCTCTTGAATTGCACAAACTGGGATAAGGTGTAGTTCAGAAGAGTGATGCTTATGAAAGGAATTAGGGATTTGTCTTTACAAAGAAATGGTGAGTCTGCTAGTAGAGAAAACTGAAATAAAAGCAACTCAAATGCCTAATTCACCACCATTTGCAATTCTTGCAAAACTTTTTAAAAGCAGTCTCACTCTCTCTGCTGAACAATCCATCGGAGGAAACCCCACTGAAAACCCATGGGAAAAAACAAAGGTGGTGCAACACGCACTTCGCACTTCATAGAATAAAAAAGCTAAAATTCCACCTGAACAAGTTAATGCAATTAACTATTTCACTCAGGCATATTTTACCAGGGAAGTTTGTTTCTTTTGTCTTTTCTAGGAATGTCAACCCCCCCCAATCAAAGATAAGCAAAACAGTTTGAGAGCAGAGAAACTGCAAGCAGCAAAATCACACCTAAATGTGATAACCATTTATTCAAATGGACTCTGTCACTTTGTGTTAGCCACAAGAAGTTTTTACTTCTTTTTAATAATCAGTCTAGTAGGCCAAATTTTAACTTTTCTTTCAAAGGAACCTACTGGTCCTGAGATAGAGCTTTGTGAAAACCAATGAAAGTTAAAGTGTTATAAACAAAATTCTGCCAATTTTTTTTGTGAGAAAAGGGTTACAAAAACTAGCCAGACCAGTGTTGCTGCTAAAGTGCTACCAGTTTGTTATGATAATTACGGGTCGTTGTCGTTAATGTTTTTTTTTTTGTATCAGTAAAGGCCCTGGCTGGGGCTAAATTAATGGCTCTTCTCCCAAGACAGTAAAGGGAAGGGACCTCCCCAAACAGTGAGGAGAAGAAACGAGACGTGGGGGGGGGAGACATGCAAAATAACCTCAAGACCAGCATGCCATGAGAAGCTACTACTCCAAACTTACTGAAAAGATCCCCAAAACAACAAGCCAATATAGAGTTGGGAAATTGGAGTGATGTCTGGACGTGAGGGGCAGAGTGCTGAGCCTGCGGAGATGCTGAAAACCTTGGTGGCCCCTCACCCTGAGTGGGAAAATCCTCTCGGACCGGGACCCGGAGAGAGCGGGGCTGCAGAGCTCAATTTCTGGGTCATGCCCAAAAGGCTCCCGCGAGGACTGGATGCCCTCCTGTGCTTTGGTGGGCAAAGCTGCACATATCCTTCTCTTCTGAGTCACCCTGGGAGACACGATGGAGACTGCTCACCTGTTGGGCTTCCCAATCTTGAGCTGATCACTTTTAATAAAGGCATTAAAATGAGGAAAACTCTCCTGCTCTGTTTATTTCGTGAAGTACCACCATAATTGCTTTCCCTGTCAGTTTGTTAATGTTTGTAATTTGTGTTTTCATTGCAAGTGACTTGGTGAGAGATCAAATATTAAAGCCTTCTACATATTCTTGAGTTTGATTTTTGTCAAATTTGTTTTGTCTTTTTATTTTGTGAAAAATGGTGTGGCTACAGATCTTGCAGATGTGTAACTTGACTCAACCAATTGTATCCTGGGAGCTGGTGTAAGAACTTATATGTATTTTAAATAATACAAATATGTACTAACCTTCACAGTTCTGCCTCGGAAGGCTTCAAAACTATTATAATTTGGCTAAATTTTTCGGATTTACTAAGTAGTGAATTAAAGAATCTTAAGAAAACCCAAGCAAATGTTACATGAGAAATGGTTGAATCTCCCTTCCTAAACCAGGAGGGGTAGCCATGGACTGCAGATAGGACACATATAAAATGCAGAAAAGCCATCTCTCAAACCTCAGGGAAAGTTAGTGAGTATTTACAGTTCCAAGTATGCAGGTGGGGTGGTACGTGTGTTTGGAAAGCTAAGAAGAGAGAAATTTTTTAACTTGCAGGGAGAGAGTCTGCTCATAAGAGCTCAATTACTCGCTTGTTGGAGGTAATTAATTTACCAAAAGAAATAGGAATAAGAGCTGTTAAGGGACATCAGGCAAAGTACTTAGAAGAGACAACAGGTAATCAACTGGCCAGTGGAGATGTTCAGAAAGGAGCATTTCTGCCAGAGGTCTCTGGGATCCACCCTTTGCTCCCTGCCGTTGCTGGGGGATGGGGGAAGTAGTGGTGGTGGTGTCTTTTCCACTAGAGGAGTTGGAGATAATTAAAGGTAGTGGGGCAGAAAAAAGAGGGAGGAATTGAGTTACAACAGACAGTAAACACTGGATTCCAGGAGCTCTGATCTTGAAAATACTGGGACGGCTCCATGAGGGGAGTTGGGATTCTTGAGTATTGGCAGAGAGGTTCTTCATGGTGTACTGCCTTGGGTCTTTTTGCTGTAGCAAAATGAGCTGTTGAGGAGTGCCTGGCTAAAGCTAATAGCAAGACTACAAAGGAGATTGCAAGGCAGGGAAATGACCTTGGGTTAGACTTCATTTCCAGGAATGTTGGGAGTAGTTTGCTGAGATGCCCTGGGGCTAAGGGTCTTAGCTCTCATCTTAGGCTGAGATGCCTAAGAGGGCTTAGATATTCTCTGGTAGTGGTATGCCGGCTGGCAGGGTGGCCAGAAAAGTTTCTAGTGGCTTCAGCAACTATTTGATCAGCTAACAAATGGGATTGTGAAGGCAGTGGACTTGGACTGGGGAACTCATTTTACAAGGGGATCCTACAGGGGATTATGGCTGCTTTGAGATTTCAGTGGAGCTTTCATGGCCCCTGGCACTCTGAGAATTAAGGTCAGGTAGAAAGGATAAACAGAGTAATGAAGAAACACCTTTTGAAGCGGGTGGCAGAAACTATAATGGGTACAGCTTTTGCCATTAGCTTTGGCAAGAATAAGAGCCAAACATTCAATTATTGAATTGTTTGGGATTCTTGTCCTGCTAATTTTCATTGCAGCAGGAAGGTGAAGATGTATATTTAAACCAGTGTGTGGCCAGGATACTGTGTCTTGTGAAATCTCTTTGACAGGAAGCCCAGTTAGAACAGACCCTGCCTTTGGACTTTACTGTTTACAACATCCAGCAAGGAGATTGGGCCCTAATTAAGGAGTGGAAAGAAGCACCACTGGTGGCAAAGTGGCGTGGACTTTTTAAAGTGTTACTGACCACAGAAAGTGCCCTCAAAACAGCCAAACATTGGCAGGACCATCATACTCAGGTAAAGATCTCTAAAGCCCCGGAGATATGGACATCTCAGCTGGAGGAGCAGGACAGGAGGCTGTGACTGACACTCTGTGGGAGTGGTCTCAAGCAGCAGCCAGTGTGTCAACACTGGGGGAAGCCCTGTGTGCCTACCCACAGACTGCCTGCTGAAATAGTCTGTGTGGGAATTCCTCCTCTTGAATCTTCAGTCGTTGGGGGCCAATCCTCACTGTCACGGTTTTATGTTAAGTGGATTCTGTGTCTTCATTCACCAGAGGTGGTAGGGAAGACAATGTAAGAATTAGGTTAGGAGATTAGATTACACCATTAGAATGTTTTTCTTAATAATCTTACCTTTATATTGACAATTTTATTTGGGACAGAGGTGGGAGAACTGTTTTATTAAACCTAAGAGAACAAGTAGCAAAAACCTTTAACCTTAGCAATTGTTGGGTTTGCAGAGGGCCAGGAGGATCTGAAGACAGGCAATGCATGGGTGGCATTGTAGGTTACCTTCAAACTGGTCAGGGACATGTTATGTAGGGTATATTAAACTGTTGTTCTTTTTGCTACCACAAGTTCAGGGAAATCAGTTAGGAATCAAGGTATATGATTATCTAATTAGAGAAAAACGGTCAATTGATGCATCCCTGGCTGGAGGGAACACCCAAAAATGAGGAAAAGATGAATGGCCACCTGAGTGAATCATGCAACACTATGGAGCAGACACCTGGAATCCTAATGTATTAATGTCAAATGCCAGAGAACCTATTTATAATTTAAATTGGATAATTAGGTTACAAGCTGTCTTTGAAATAATAACCAACCAGTCAGCTCTTGATCACCTTGCTGACAAATCCACTCATGGATGCAGTATTTCAGCATTGGATGGTATTAGATTATCTATTAGCAGAAGAAGAGGGAGTGTGTGGAAAATTAAATGACTCAAACTGCTTTTTGCAAATAGAAAAGTTATGAAACAAATAACAAAAGGAATAAGAAAGTTATCTTATGTACTGGTCCAAACGTGGAAAGGATGTGAATAGGACATGTATTTGTGGTTACCTGGTGGACTATGGGTTAAACAAATGCTTTTTTCCTCTTCTGCGCTATAGCAACTCTAATCTTTTTACCAGGCATGATCCCTTGCTTAGTACAACTTAATCAGCATGTGATCAAAGGGATGCAGGTAGTAGCCATGCCCACTGATCCAGAAATGGCTACATAAAGACAGAAAATTATGTTGGTGCAAATAATTGCAATACCAAAAGAGATCCAGGAACAAAAAATTAAGTAAATTGTAACTAAAGTTTGTTAAGACAATTATTGAGAAAATAAAACAGGAGAAATTGAAAGGAATGAGGGATTTGTCTTTACAAACAAGCTGTGGGTCTGCTAGTAGATAAAACTAGCACTGAGAGATAAAAGAAACAATGGGAAAGATTCCACTGATTGATAAATGGAATGTGATAGATTTGCCTTTACAAATAAACTGTAGGTCTGCTGATAAATAAAATTAGATACTGAAGAGATGAAAGAAACAATGCGGAAAAACATAAATTCCATAGGAATTCCACTGATTGATACAAGGGGAAAAAAGGGCCTGGGGAGATTATATTAGAAGGGTGTCTTAGGTATTAGGCATTTCAGGAAGTCTGTACCTCTCCAGTACCTCAGCCAGTGGGGAAAGAGAGAGGGAAATGTGCCCAGGAAATTAGGATAAAAAGGAGGCTGTGTCCCCTGAGAGACCCCAGGGGAAATGGTCCCATTGCCACTCCCTTTATTCGAATAAAGTTACAGTACTCCTCTGTCTCCTTTTTGGACATAAACCTCTGGTGTTTGTGGAGTAATTTTCCTGACACAGCATGAGCCAATCCTACACCAAGAAACATTTAAAGAGCTAAAGACAGGGTGTCTGGACCAGTATTGCACAGTCCTCTGGTCCATGAGATACTGGTGCAAAGGTGGCCATTCAGGCTCAGGTCTGTAGCAGATTTTGGAAGGGCCCATCTCAGAAACTGAGTGGGAGTCTGAAGCACAGCCTGTGCTTTCTGTGCGGGTATAGTTCTGGAGATGTTTGTGTACAAAGATCTGCTGTGTTTTGGGCTAGTCAGCAGCTGTCTTGCCACAGCAAAGGAGGAGCTTTGCACACATCCCATCTGAGATTCACAACTGGCATAACAATGGGAAGCTCTGTGATGTTACCTTGCAGCTTGGCTCCTGATGGGCTGTAAATGGCCCCAGACATTTTACACTGATAACGTACCTCTGATACTTTTATTTCCATAAAACTAGGAAACATTGCAATGTTCCGGCCTGTTAATGTCCCCAGGCAGTTTTTCCTCTCCACTGATAATGTGCCTCTGTGTCTCCCATCATCATTTCCCTGTGCATCCTATCCAAAACAGCATGTGTGTCATTTCCATCAGCACCTGATGCCCTCCACCAGGCAGTGACTTTGCATCTCAGTTTGTTGATGCATCTTTTCCTCAAACTGTTTGGATTTTCTTGGAAAAATGACCATCTAGAATGTGCACAGGCATGTGTAAAAAGTGAAGTTCTGTTCCCGGGGCTAGAAAAGCAGAGTCACCAATACTCCTCCTACGGTACCATTCCTCAAGCACGGTAATTCTATTTCTCATTCCTAACACCAAGCAGAGCAACAGCTTAAACCATGAAAACTCTAAACCTACAGAGCAAGAGAAGCAGAAAACCCCAGCCCGGTTTAGATGCTGCATAAGACCTGTAAATATTCCCATGCATTAGCAATCAGCCATACACTTCCTTAGTGCCACCCTGCTCTGATCAGGTGCTGAGAAGAAACCAAAAACACTGGTACAGATTGCTCAAAGAAGTTGTGGCTGCCACATCCCTGGGGCCCTGTTCAAGGCCATGTTGGATGGGGCTTGGAGCAGCCCAGTCTAGTGGAAGGTGTCCTTGCCCATGGCAGGGGGTGCAACAGGGTGATCTTTAAGGTCTCTGTCAACCCAAACCACCCTGTGATTGTATGATCATGCTAAAGGCGCCATGGTGTGGTACTAACCAGAGCAAGACCAGTATTTTGCAGCCCTCAAAATCACCACTGACTTTGAGCAGAGCCCCAAGCAGTGGTTCCTTGTCAAGCACCCCCTGTGTAACGATAACCAGGATGTTTTTGGAAGCTGATTAATAAGGAACCTGATCAACCTTCTTCTCCTGGCATCCTCACATGAACCCAGGGCACCTTTCAGTCAAACCTAAGCTAATGGAGACCATGCAGGGACATTTTTGATAGCTTCTCCTGCATTTTGTGATGGCATGAAGAGCAAGATGACTGCAATGATGATGTGAGCAGATGTTTCTCTCTCTGCAGGATCTGATGACAAAGGTGGACTGGCTTCCTTTGTCACACCACCAAGCTGACATCTCATCACATGCTGTCTGTACACGTTCTCCCCCACAGCCTGTACACACATATCCACCAATTCTTTTAGGAAATAATGCTATGGCATTGTGAGAACAGCACGGCAAAGCTCAGGGGAAGACCTTATAGAAGTGCACCGTGGGTTTATTTAGGGAAAACACACCCTTCAGTGGTAGCCATCACAAAGGCAGGCACCTAACTCCTTGGAAATCACTGAGGAGAGACAGAGGAAGGGGATGGCAGCTCATCCCATGGCTCCCAGGAGATCACTGACAAAAGCTGGAATGAGGAATAAAATCGGGTAGGAGCCCCACATCTTCTTAGGAGCCTTCTTCCTCCATTTTATAGGAATGGAGATGCCCTGGGCTAAAGGTAGGTGAGACTCCATCTCCAAAGCCAGAGCCAGACCACACTTGCAGCTCTTTCTGTGTAGAGTGTTCAGCTCCACACTACCCCAGGGAGATGCAGGAAAGCTCCATTTACTCTGGCTCTTCCAGGCACTCCCTCTACTCTGCAGGACATGTCCTGGCACCAATCGCTCCCATGCCTAACATCTATCACCAGGGACAAGAGAATATGACAACGTTGCAGGTGACTATTTAAAGGGGAGTTTTAGTGGCTTCTCACATCTTAAATCATTTTATAATCATGCACAGCTTCTTCCTGGTGGGTTCACAAGGTTCAGCCTTGGGTGTTCTTGTTTTCCTTGCCAAATGGGCTTATGATTCATGTATGTTGTGAGAGTGTTTTGAGGCCAAATGGGATAGGAGCCAAAACAAATCCATATCAGAGTGCTGCATAAAAATGTAGGGGATTGTAACTGGATGATCTTTAAGGTCCCTTCCCACCCAAACAATACTGTAATTCTATGGAAAGCTTCTTTGGCTTCTCAGAAAAACGAAAAAGAAATGTCTCTTACCTAGACCCAGGAAGCTGCAGACCCATTGAGCCACTGCTGCTGTCTGAAGCCTTCTCTGAAGTGGCACAGACCGCGGAGCAAACTCAATTTTCATCTTGGCCTCTGCATGCACGTCTCACAAGAAGGAAGCAAGTGGTGAATGCAAAGTGCAAAGTCAATTTCTACCCAGTGTTACAGTAGAAGGGATTGTGCAACGTCCTCACAGTGGTGGCTGCACACAGCACCATTCCATACAGGGAGCAGAGGGAGGTGTCATGGACTTTATACCATCATGACTCACATTGTCAGATGGTGACAATTTCATCCTTCTTCCACCAAAATCTGGAAAGTAAAGTCCATTCAGGACCCAATTCTGCTTTCAAAAGATCCTGTCTCTTTCAAATTTTGCAATATTTGGATATTGGCAGAGACAATGAGGCATTCATGCCTGTAAGCCAGTTTTATTTTGCCCCTTCTCCTACAGATCATCCTGTGCACTGCAGGAAGGAACAAACAGAAGGGATAAGCACAGGCAGGTCACTTTTGTTCACAGGTGATGTGATGTGAATGGGTTTCAGTCTCAGCCAAGGAGGTGAGGAGATAACACAAGGGTGTTTCACTGCTGAGCACAGGATACATGAGCCTCATGCCTCTGCCAAGACATGGATGGATGGATGGATGGATGGATGGATGGATGGATGGATGGATGGATGGATGGATAGGGCATATGAGCTTCCATGTGCATCCTTGCACACATTTATATAGAGAAAGGAATACTCCTCCTGATTTTGTATTTGTATCTCCAAGCAGGTGCACAGTCTGGGCCTCTGCCTTGTCATGTGCAAAGAGATGCAATTGACTATGTGGGGAAAAAAAAATTAGAAATTTGGGGGGAAAAAATCCTCAAGGAACTGACAAGGCCCTCAGGTAAGCAACAAAATCATCTAATTGGAGGGCTGGGAAAACCAAAGGTCTCATTATAACCAGGATAGAGAATAATACTGTGAACAGATTGCACTGAACAATGAGCACTCTATGAAAGGACTAGCCATGTAGAAAGGCTTCACTCACATGTCTAAGGGGCATTTCAAATCCCAAGGTCTCTGTAGCCAAGAATTACAAAATTAAACTAAAAACAACCTTTGGCAGAAGCAAATCAGGGATGTTAGCTGAAAAATAATCCCTCCCCTTTGTCAGGCCTAGGAAGATGCTGGACTACGAGGCATCTGTTAGACTCACTTTTCCCAAATGACTAGGATAACAGGGCTCTGGTGAAACCCCAAGGGATCTCTTCCTAAAAGCATTGGTTGCTTTAATTGAGCTAAAACTGGTCTAGATTTCACTCAAATCTCTCCCCATCCCTTGTCTTCTACTGCAAATGTCAGGACTCTGACTTCTACTTCAAGAAAGCAAAAGAGGTTTTTAATTCTTTCAGCACTGTTACCTGGAGACAGGATGTTTCCTGATGAGAAAC
Organism: Calcarius lapponicus; assembly: GCA_039654755.1. Taxonomy (NCBI): domain Eukaryota; kingdom Metazoa; phylum Chordata; class Aves; order Passeriformes; family Fringillidae; genus Calcarius; species Calcarius lapponicus. Next base: position 99,748,804 of record CM077462.1, read on the forward strand.
CATCAGTAATTTCCAAAATTCTGTAGGGAGATCTGTGGGCCCACAGCTCCTGGTCTTCCTGGACTGTGTAACACCAGCATTGTCAGAGAGGTGGATGGTGGGACCAAGAAGGGGTTAGATTGGTTATTAGGGAAAATTCCTTCCCTAAAATGGTTTTCAAGCCCTGGAACATGCTGCCCAGGGCAGTGGTGGAGTCCCCATTCCTGGAGGGATTTAACACACATGTGGCACTTCATGGGCTTGGCAGTGCTGGGGGAATGGTTGTACTTAAAGGTCTCAAAGGACTTTTCCAACTGTAACAGTTCTATGACTCTGTGAAAAGTTGTTGCAGGGACATCTCTGGTCCAGTGATGATGTTTTAATGTGTTTTCTGTCCAGCACTATTGTTCTTGCTGAAGACTAGCCATGCCAAGGAACTCTTGATTTTCACTAGTTAAAAGAGTCACACCTGTGCCCTGGGGACACCCAGACATGTAAGAAGTATTCTGTGCCCCCATAAATTTCAGGCTAAGCCCTAGAGCAGTTGTATTGCTTAATTCCAAAGCAGTTGTATTGCAGAGAGTCACAGGTCTTTGCTTGTGGCTTATTATGGCAAGGAAGCCTCATCCTCTGGATTTATGAGCAAGTCAGGTCCTTGGAAGACCTGACCAAGGAGTCAAACAAGGCTCAGCTGGGTGATAAATATTTATGTCCTGCCTTGCTGTGGTTATGTCATTTGCTTTCTGTCTTTCTACTTTCTTAATTGAGGAGAGAAAAATAAATACTTATAGAGGACTTTGAAAACTTCTGCTTAATTAAAAGAGCAGTCGCAGATTTCCACTCAGGAGGAACTGAAAGAGATGCATCTCCTTGCTGAGTATAGATAAAATAGAAGCTGTGACTTAAAATCTCTGAATCACAGAATAATTTAGGTTGGAAAAGATCTCTAAGGTCAGGGAGTCCTGCCATTCCACCAGCACTGCCAAGGCCACCACTAACCCATGTCCCCTGGTGCCACATCCACACGACTGTTAAATCCCTCCAGTAATGGGGACTCCACCACAGCCCTGGCCAGCCTGTTCCAGGGCTCAACAATCCTTTTGAGAAAAAATTTTTTCCTAATTTCCAATTTAAACATGCTGTGGCATAACTTGAGGCCTTTTCCTCTGATCCTGTCTCTTGTTCCCTGTGAGAAGACTGACGCTCTTCTGGCTCCCCCCTCCTGTCAGGAAGTTATATAGAGAAAGAACGTGTCCATCCCCCCCAGCCTCCTCCTTCCTGTTTTAGGGAAGAGCAGAGCTGTGTCTCTGAACTCGCTAAGCATTCAGACATGCCCAAACACTGAGCTCTGAGCTCTGTATCTTATATCCTGATACCTTAATTGGTCTTATTTCCTAACCCGCTCGGGCATTTGCACACGTATGGGCCATGACAAAGTTCCAACTACATTCCCCTTGGCTTTTCCCTTTTCAGTTGGATATAGTCATTTGTTCAATCTCCTATGGCTTGTCTTTAGTTTGGGAAAATTAAGCTCCTTTAATCTCCTAGTAAGTCATCTTCTGTAACATCTCTGTCAGTGGCCATTGTTACTCAGTGGAGCAATGTCCCTCTCAGAGTATGAGGAGGAACCTGTAAGCCCAGAGTCATGGAACTGTGGGCTTTTCAAGTCACCAGGCTTTGCAAGTCAGCATGGTAAGACATGCCCATGTGACTCACACATGGACACTGGCCAGGATCCAGGATCAGGGCTGGGAAAGCCTAACACAGAGGATCTGCAGGAAGAAATGCAAGGAACAATGCAGTGGTTCCTACAGGATACTGCATAGTTGGCAGGAGGAGCTGGCTATGAAGTGGACCTGTGGAGTTCCTTGTTGAAGCCCCATCACATATAGACCTATGGAACTTAGTGCTCCAGCAGAAGAGCTATAAGCACTCTTCAGATCACTGCTCCTCTCTTCCAATCATAGATAATCCCCTTTTATTTACCCTAAAGCCTCTCAGTCATTCATATGTACTCCTAGAGCTGATTTACCTTCCAGTGGCCAAAATTATCAGAAGGAAACTGAACATACCATCTTGGTAGTTGCACAGTGGATTCTCTTAGTCCCATTCCTTTCTGACCCATCACTCCTTCATTAATAAGTGTTCCTCCCTTGAGAGGTTCTCCTCTTCCACCATCACAAACCTATGTGATACCATTTCACCAAGCTTGGTCTTTGTCCCCCTCCAGCTCTGAGTGAAGACATGGGTGTGAGAGAGGCTCACCTCTGCCTGGTGGGTTTTTTTTTTTTTTTTTTTGGGGGGGGGATTTTTTAATGCAAATTTTTCAAATTTTACTTCCCCTTCTACCTGTGACAAAATCACTTCTTTTTATTCTGGCTGTGTTTTCTTTTCACTAAAGAATTTGATGTCCTTTAGAGCACTTGATTTATTGGTCAAATTTTCTTTTTATGCATTTCAGTTATTCTCTTTATGCAGCACTCTGATATGGATTTGTTTTGGCTCCTATCCCATTTGGCCTCAAAACACTCTCACAACATACATGAATCATAAGCCCATTTGGCAAGGAAAACAAGAACACCCAAGGCTGAACCTTGTGAACCCACCAGGAAGAAGCTGTGCATGATTATAAAATGATTTAAGATGTGAGAAGCCACTAAAACTCCCCTTTAAATAGTCACCTGCAATGTTGTCATATTCTCTTGTCCCTGGTGATAGATGTTAGGCATGGGAGCGATTGGTGCCAGGACATGTCCTGCAGAGTAGAGGGAGTGCCTGGAAGAGCCAGAGTAAATGGAGCTTTCCTGCATCTCCCTGGGGTAGTGTGGAGCTGAACACTCTACACAGAAAGAGCTGCAAGTGTGGTCTGGCTCTGGCTTTGGAGATGGAGTCTCACCTACCTTTAGCCCAGGGCATCTCCATTCCTATAAAATGGAGGAAGAAGGCTCCTAAGAAGATGTGGGGCTCCTACCTGATTTTATTCCTCATTCCAGCTTTTGTCAGTGATCTCCTGGGAGCCATGGGATGAGCTGCCATCCCCTTCCTCTGTCTCTCCTCAGTGATTTCCAAGGAGTTAGGTGCCTGCCTTTGTGATGGCTACCACTGAAGGGTGTGTTTTCCCTAAATAAACCCACGGTGCACTTCTATAAGGTCTTCCCCTGAGCTTTGCCGTGCTGTTCTCACAATGCCATAGCATTATTTCCTAAAAGAATTGGTGGATATGTGTGTACAGGCTGTGGGGGAGAACGTGTACAGACAGCATGTGATGAGATGTCAGCTTGGTGGTGTGACAAAGGAAGCCAGTCCACCTTTGTCATCAGATCCTGCAGAGAGAGAAACATCTGCTCACATCATCATTGCAGTCATCTTGCTCTTCATGCCATCACAAAATGCAGGAGAAGCTATCAAAAATGTCCCTGCATGGTCTCCATTAGCTTAGGTTTGACTGAAAGGTGCCCTGGGTTCATGTGAGGATGCCAGGAGAAGAAGGTTGATCAGGTTCCTTATTAATCAGCTTCCAAAACATCCTGGTTATCGTTACACAGGGGGTGCTTGACAAGGAACCACTGCTTGGGGCTCTGCTCAAAGTCAGTGGTGATTTTGAGGGCTGCAAAATACTGGTCTTGCTCTGGTTAGTACCACACCATGGCGCCTTTAGCATGATCATACAATCACAGGGTGGTTTGGGTTGACAGAGACCTTAAAGATCACCCTGTTGCACCCCCTGCCATGGGCAAGGACACCTTCCACTAGACTGGGCTGCTCCAAGCCCCATCCAATACTTCCAGGGATGGATTAGTCACAGCTTCTTGAGGGAATCTGTGCAATGCCACCCCTCAGAGGCAGGAATTTCTTCCTATTAATAACCTTTTTGGTTGGATTGTGCCCCAGACTGATGCAGTCTGATGCTGTATGACATCTATGTGCTTGACCACCCCATGGCACACAATGTGGCATCACACTTGGCCACACACTTTTCCCAGAGGAGGCTGGAGAAGGAATTCCTCCTTCCTGCCATGGTGGCTGTCATTTTAGAACAGTTTTTTTTTTCCTACTTTACTCTCATTCTCTCTCAGAGATGTTTGCAGCCAGCACATCAATTCTGCTGATTAGAGCTAATGGATTTTACTTGATGAGGCTTTTCCTTAGTTGATTCCTGAACGAAAATTGTCTTTGGTTGCAAATGCAAGATGTGGCTGGGGGTATGTATTCTACTGCCACGTGTTAGATGTGGGGCAGTTTCTTCTGTTAATTGGGCCACCTGTTAAAACCAGGTGGGGCAGTTTTTCTTTATCTCTTCCACTACCAATTCTGCCTCTGGGGAGATATCTTCTGTTAATAGGCCATCGAGTGTCACTGCATGACTGATAAAATTACAGCATCCCATTGTGAGACGCTCTGCCCAGGGGGAGGAGCCAAGCATTCCTAGCTGGATATTATCTGAACATTGGAACATCACAGGCAGACTGTCCCACTGCATTTCCAGTGAAGCAGCTTTCTTCTCCACTGGATTCCCAGAGGAAGGTCAGGCCTGTAGGAATGTGCCCCCTGTTGACGGAGTGACAAAATTATCCTTTGTCTCCTTGAAAAGAAAAAAAGCTCAAGAAGTTTCTTTCCTCAATTAGGTAAAAAGACATCTCATAGGACCTTGGGGACTTCACCTCAAACTTAAGGATAGCCAATTGGACAGAAGCCAAAAAGTCCTGCCTAAGCAATTTACTAGAAAAAGAGGAGAACAAAGGAACTAATGGCTTTTGTGAAGTGGTTTACCAGGACCAAGAGCCTCTTGCCATGGCTCGGTTTTTCTCTGTAAAGAGCTTTGTTATTTTGCCTTTTATTAAAACTTTTCTGTTTCTGACACTGCCACAGAAGCCATCCTGCTGATTTTATGCCATCTGAGGTGGCTGAGCTGTCTCGATTGTGATATAGATCTCCAAGAACTTGTAAGACCTGGCTCGAGGAGACCCTCGTATCACAGGCCCATCTACACCATCACCGGATCTTCAGAGGAAAACAACACCCTTTCTACAGGATCACTGCTTCAACACAACCACATCTGCCATGCCAGGAGGACTGCAGCCACCATTTAATCAGACTGCTACCAACACCCTGACCCACAGGGTGTCAGGTCGTATTCTGACTCTGTCAGTGTTGTTTTGCATTACTGAATTATTTTTTCTTTTCTTAATAAATAACTGTTGTTCCTGCTACCATATCTTTGCCTGAGAGCCCCTTAATTTCAAAATTATAATAATTCAGATGGAGAGGGTTTACGTTTTCCATTTCAAAAGAGGCTCCTGCCTTCCTTAGCAGAAGTTGTGTTTTCAAACCTAGACAAGAATGAGCAGCCATACTTCAAGATATAGATATGGATATGTAGATATATAACCATATATTTCTCTGAGACGTTAAGTAATTTCTTTTAGTTCTGCAGCTTCTAACACCAGTTAGGTCTGCATGGTATCTGCAGAGCAGCAAAGTCTCCTGATTCAGCAAAACCTCACAAGGCAGTTTGTCCATGGTTTTGCTATAAATAAAGATGATTAATGCATGACTGAGTGTTTCTATGGGGCATGAGGCCAGGCTGGCTGCAGATGAGGGACTCTCAAAAAGAGGCTCAAAAGCCCTTTGTGCACATGCCAATCCTCAGTCCCCCAAGTAGGTGCGAGATGCTGTGCTAATACGTGTGTGATGGCACTGCTGAACACAGATCTAGGACATGGATTAGCTCCAGAGTGGGAGCTGCTGCAATGGATCTGTACAGGCTTGCACCCTCCAGAACACAATAATATCTCAGAATCACAGAAACACAGAATGGTCTGGGCTGAAAGTATCATCACAGATCATCTTACTCCACTCCCCTGCTATGGGAGGGGACACTTTCTACTAGACCAGGTTGCTCCAAGCCTCATCCAACCTGGCCTTGAACACTTCCAGGCATGGGGCAGTCACATGTTCTCTGGAAAAACTGTGCCAGGGCCTCACCACCCTCACAGCCAAGAATTTCTCCCTGACACCCCTTCTAACCCTGCCTTCTGGAGGTGGGAAGCCATTCCCCTTTGTCCTGTCCTTCCAGGCCTTGTCCAAAGTCCCTCTCCAGCTCTTGGAGTCTCTTTAGGGACTGGAAGGGCCTCTAAGGTCTCCCCAGAGTCTTAATGGTCTCCCTGTTATCCAGGAGGAGGCAGTCAGAGAACTGCTGAACCGCTTAGATGTTCATAAATCTAATGGATCGGATGGGATCCATCCCTGGGTGATGAGGGAGCTGGCAGATGAGCTTGCAAAGCGCTCTCCATCATTTACCAACAGTCCTGGCTCACTAGGGAGGTTCCAGATGACTGGAAGCTGGCCAATGTGATATCCATTCACAAAAAGGGTGGGAAGGAGAATCCTGTTAATTAAAGGCTGGTTAGCCTGACCTCAGTACCTGGTAAGATTATGGAACAATTTGTACTGAGTGTTACCATGCAGCACTTACAGGATGGCCAGGGTGTCAGACCCAGCCAGCACGGGTTTAGGAGGGGCAGGTCCTGCCTGACCAACCTGATCTCCTTTTATGGCCAGGTGACCACCTGGTGGATGCAGGAAAGGCTGTGGATGTTGTGTACCTGGACTCCAGCAAGGCTTTGACACTGTCTCCCACAGCACACTCCTGGAAAAGCTGGCAGCCCAGGGCTTGGACAGGAGCACTCTTTGCTGGGTTAGGACCTGGCTGGATGGCGGGGCCCAGAGAGTGATGGTGAATGGTGCTGCATCCAGCTGGGGGTCAGCCACCAGGGGTGTCCCTCAGGGCTCTGTGCTGGGGCCAGGTCTGTTCAATATTATTGATGACACGGATGAGGGGATTGTGTCTTTCATTAGTAAATTTGCAGATGACACTAAGCTGGGAGCATATGTTGATCTGTTGGAAGGTAGGAGGGCTCTGCAAAGGGACCTGGAATGGCTGGATGGATGGGCAGAGTCCAACAAGATAAGGTTTAATGAGTCCAGGTGCCGAGTCCTGCATTTTGGCCACAATAACCCCCTGCAATGTTACAGGCTGGGGACACTGCAGTTGGACAGTGCCAGGCAGAAAGGGACCTGGAGGTACTGGCTGACATGAACACGAGCCAGCAGTGAGCCCTGGTGGCCAAGAAGGCCAAGGGCATCCTGGCCTGTGTCAGGAACACTGTGGCCAGCAGGAGCAGGGAGGTCATTCTTCCCCTCCACTGGGCACTGGTGAGGCCTCACCTTGAGTGCTGTGTCCAGTTCGGGCCCCTCAGTTTGGGAAGGACCTTGAGACGCTTGAGCGCGTCCAGAGGAGGCAACGAGGCTGATGAGGGGCTGGGAACACAAACCCTGTGAGGAGTGACTGAGGGAGCTGGGGGTGTTTAGCCTGGAGAAAAGGGGACTCAGGGGTGACCTTATCACTCTACAACTTCCTGAAAGGTGGTTGTAGCGAGCTGGGGGTTGGTCTCTCTCTCCAGGCAGCAACTGACAGAATGAGAGGACACAGTCTCAAGCTGCACCAATGCAAATACAGGTTGGATATTAGGAAAAAGTTTTTTACACAAAGACTGATAAAGTACTGGAATGGTCTGCCCAGGGAGGTGGTGGAGTCACCATCCCTGGATGTGTTTAAAGAAAGACTGGATGTGGCACTCAGTGCCATGGTTTAGTTGAGGTGTTGGGGCATGGGTTGGACTCAATGATCTTGAAGGTCTCTTCCAACCTCGTGATTCTGTGATTCTCTTGTCCAGTCTGAACATCTCCAGCTCTCCCAGCCCGTCTCCAGAATAGATGGGCTTCAGCCCTGTGATCATTTTAGCGGCCTCCTCTGGACTCATTCCAATAGGTCGACATCCTTCTTCCCACAAAACTTCCCTGTCACATTAAGAAAAACTCATTTCACTAACAGTTTTCAGTGCAACAAGTCCTGAAACAGCAACACAGATGCACTCCTGTATAGGGAATGCCCCAGTCATTAAAAAATGAGGCCAATTCTTGTGAAGCATATGAAGGACCATTATCAGTTTTAATTTCTTGAAATACACCTAATGAGGAAAATGCTTGTGAAAAATGCTGGCAAACGTGTGTATCTGTTTCTCCCATATGTACAGAAGCAAAAACTGCATTTGAAAATGTGTCAATAGAGACATGGATGTTTTTAAGCTTCCCAAAAGAAGGGTAGTTTATGACATCTGTTTGCCATTTCTGCAAACTTTCCAGCCATCTTGGGTTGGTGACTCCTGTAGAAGGGATAGGTTGGACAAGCTGGCAATCAGGGCAAACCCTTACAATGGCTTGTGCTTGCTCTAGGGAAATGTGAAAATCTTGTCTGAGGGCCTGTGCATTTTGGTGAAAAAAAGGCATGACTTAATTTAGCTTTTTCAACAATGTTAGGCAAGGTAGCTGCAGGAAGCACTGAAGTGGAATCTTCAATGCCTCCTGCAGTTCCCTCATCACAGGCTGCTGATGCCAATGCATCAGCTCATGCATTCCCTTCTGCCATAAATCCTGGGAGACCAGAGTGAGCTCTGATGTGAGCAACAAAATAAGGATTAGTCCTTTGTAACAAAATTTGATAAAGACAGGTGAGCCAAAGACACAAACTGTCATTGCTAACATCCTTTAAACCAGACCTTTCAAGTCTCTTTACAATGTTAGCAACATATGCTGAATCAGTGACTAGGTTAAAAGGTTCTGAGAAGAGCTGAAATGCTCTTACAACTGCTGCCAATTCAACAATCTGAGAAGAACCTTCGACTTTTTGAACATCTTTTCCCAGGACTGAGTATTTTTATTTTTCCATCTAATTACTGCTTTGTGTGTTTGTCCTGACCCATCAGTGAAGAGAGTAACAGCATCTTAAGGCTCTTCACTGATAAGGGGTTTCTCTTTGTAGCATAATATATAGCTTTGATCAATTTGTGTGCTGGATAATGAATGGAGCAAACACCTGGAAAATCTGACAAGGCATACAGCAAATCTTCTGATTTTTGCATTGCCCAGTCAAAATAGGATTTAATCATAGGTAAATGGATGACTGCAGATTTGTGACCTGCTATAGAAAGAAGCCTTGCCCTTTGATGTTAATTTGAGAAATCATCTCTAAAGATGTGAATATTGTCTTTGGTGACCTGTAAGCAAGAAAAACCCATTCAGTTATCAATAAAGGATCATTTTGAGAGGAGTCCCATTGAAATATGAGGCCATACAGTCTCAGCATTTCTCCTAAAACTGCAAGGAAAAAAGGTTTATCTGGACCATAGTGATGTGTTTGTCTATTTTGCAGAGCATTGGTAATTTTCTGTAAAGCCTTGCTAGCTTCAAGAGTAGAAGATCTGGGGGATGATTTTTGGCTCCCTCAGTGGTTCTTGGTGGTGGTGACTGTGAAAAACGCCAATCACTTCTTTTTAAAGTTTTAAAAGTTTAATAGTAATAAAATGGTTATAAAAATAGTAATAAGAGTAATAAAAATTTGGACAATTAGGATTTAGGACAATATGAGACAATAGGAACAAAGAGTTACCGACAGTCTGGGCACCTTTTTCTGGGCAAACTAAGCCTGAAAAAGGACCCACGTTAACAGAGGATTAACCCTTAAAAACAAGAGCCAGTTGCATATTCGTGCACCTCATATATGTTGCATGTAGTATATGGTAGAGATAATTCATGCTATATGTGTGTATAAAATATTGTAGATTCTAAGGTATGTCTGTGATCAGCTTGGCTGGGAGCAGAGTCTCATGTTTATTCAACTAGTCCCCCGACAATGTTAAGATAATATCAGGTCTGTTAACGTATGAATGGGACCATCCTGGGCTATGATTGCTCACTTCCCTGGCATCTGCACCTGGGAAGATGGAAACTTCCTGGACCATGATTGCTGGAATGTCTAAGCTACTCACAAGAACTGCACCTGAGATGACTACATCTACCTGGCTCAACAACTCGCTAGCAGGGCTCACCCTGCTACATATGAATACAGACTCTGCCTAGATGCTCAGACATCTTGGACCTATCTTTGTCTGTTCTGCAAATGTATGGATCCAGTTCCATCATCCCTGCCTCAGGCAGAATAAACTATATATAAGTTAGCTGTTTGAAGCACTTGGGGTGAACCTCTGGGGAAACGCTGTCACTTTGTTAGTCAGACCAGCGCCTGCACCCAGGGCCAACGCTGTCTTGGCTGTGGTGGTCTTTTGAAATTCTATTTTTTTGTTATTGATCTAATAAATCTGTTACATTTTTTTATAAATTTGGCTACTGATTTCATCATTTATAACACTGCATAAATTCCATTCAAACAAAAGATTCTGTCTGGTCAGTGTCAACTTCTTCCTCTTAATCCTGATGGTGTCTTCAGGGCTGAGTGAGGCAGGAAGAAGTTCATTTTTTCTGATAATGGAGCAATAAAAGATTTAGGTGTCCTGTGGCTGCTATCTGGTGCGAGTACCTAATTCCTTTCTTTAAAAAAATCTCACATACATACTTTCTATTTTAACATCATGTTATAACCTAAAACTATATTTAACCCACTACTTAAAAAATTATTACAGCATAACTTTCTAACATAACACATATAATATTCATTTTAATATTTGCGAAAAGCCAAGCATAAAATAAGCATTTTTCACAGTGGCGACTTGCTTGGCGATGAGATGTGGGTCCCACTGTCCCTGCGGAGTCAACTCCCGGCCCCCATCCTGGTCCTTCCCGACCACCTTGGGCTCCTCGATCGCCTGCAGCGCCCGGCGGGTCGCGGTGCCTGAGCCCTGGAAGCTGCCTGTTGGGATAAAGGGAGACATACACATCTGTATTGATGATTATTGGTCTCGGCTTTATTGATCTAACTTACACATTCTTATAGTAGTGGTAATGAAGTTCATGCATATTCCTAAACTACCCTCATCATTAGTTACAAGCTACATGTTAACTTCTCCTTAGGTTGCTCATGCTTGTGGCATCTTCATTAAAAATAACACCTGTTTCTCACACTTTGCCGTTGCTTGTTATGATAAGCCTCAAGGACTCCATGTTTTCCTTACTGTGCTTCTCATCATTAAACCAAAGACACAGTATTATTGTTTTTCTTACAAGGAAAAAAACTAAGAACTTGGTTCCCACAGCTGCTTCTTTACTGCTTAGCCAACTACATATAATCATAGCCTTTTTCTATAAGCCATGTCTGAACAAAATCCCCTACAGCTGCCCTTGTGTAAAACCCGTTCTTTAATTTCCTGAGGGGATGTGGCATCCCCCGCTCTGAGACTGCCGGGCTACTGGAAATCTGATCCTTGCGGGAATTCTTCCGAACCGGGAAGCAGCGTCGGGGAATTACTGGGGCTCGGCATTTTCTTTTTGGGTTGAAAGCTCTCCTCTAGGCACTGGGGAGTGCTTGGGGTCATTTGGAAACAAATCTGGTTGTTTTTCGGGGTTTCTTAGTCTTGGATTTAAAGGATCAGCCTCATTTTCTGAGGTAGAACAGTCTCCAGGTTATTTTACCTCTGTTACCGGAGCTGCAGTTGCTGTTTCCTTCTATCCCTTCTCCCGCTCCCCGTGGCTGGAGAGGATGGGCGAGGCTGGAAAAGGAGAGGAGGATCCAGGTGGAATGGCAGAGGGAAAAGGGTGCAAAATATTTCTACAAGCGTGTGGCAAGCGGGGACTAAATCTGCTGCTGCTTTGTCGCGGCGAGAAATAGCATTGAATAATTTGACCCCTACGGAGTCCCAATAGTCTCTGGTATAGAGACTGGGATCGGCATTTGTGAATTGGATCTCAGTGCATGTGAAAAACGCCAGTCACTTGTTTTTAAAATTTTCAAAGTTTCATAGTAATAAAATGGTTATAAAAATAGTAATATAATTTAAAAATTTGGACAATTTGGATTAGGACAATATAAGACTATAGAAACAAAGAGTTACAGACAGTCCGGGTACCTCTTTCTGGGCAAATAAGCCCGAAGAAGGACACACGTTAACAGAGGATTAACCCTTAAAAACAATAGCCTGTTGCATATTCATACACCTCATACATGATGCATACATTCCATTCAAACAGGATTCTGTCTGGTCAGTGTCAGCTTCTTCCTCTTAATCTTAACGGTGTCTTCAGGACTGAGCAAGACAGGAAGAAGTTATTTTCTTCTCATAATGGAGCAATAAATTCTTTTTCTCTGAAAGATTTAGGTGTCCTGTGGCTGCTATCTCGGTGTGAGTCCTTTCTTTTAAAAAAGTATCTTATATAGCATAGTTTCTATTTTAACATTATATTATAACATAAAACTATATTTAACACACTACTTAAGAAAATTAATACAGCATAACTTTCTAACATAACACATATAATATTCATTTTAATATTTGTGAAAAGCCAATCATAAAATACGCATTTTTCACAGTGCATGCTAGAAGACTTTTAAGGTGGTTTTGTTGTTGTTGTTGTTGTTGTGGTTTTTTTTTGTTTTTTTTTTTTTTGTAATTTACTTGGACTGGATTAAATAAAAAAATTTAAATGCTAATACACATCCCTCTGAGTGATAGACCTATTCTGCCCCTTCAGGTGCCTGATCCTTGCGGCCGCTTCCTACTGAGTTCACTGGAAGTCTCTTACTGCTAATCAGTCTGAGTTTGCCAACTAAAACATGGGTGCCATTAGTAAGAGCCTGAATGAGGGATGCAGGACTCCAGGCGGCTCTCCAAAATGCAGTTTATTGTATCCAAGATGTTACAGCAGTCCAGGGTCGTGGCTGACAGAGCCTGTGCCCACAGCTGTCAGCTCCAGCAGCAGGCAGGCCTGGAGACCCTTTGGTTTTGGTTACAATGCATCATATACTTTTCTTTGCTGAGCATCTTAATACAGAAGGACCAATCTATACCTTAACTTTTACCTATAGCCTATCATAACTACTATAATTCCCATATTCATGTTACTGTTCTCCAGTCACTAAAAGTTAGTATGTTACAGTTTAAGCTAGAAGTTGTTTTTCAGTTTTCTTGCAGTGGAAAATTCTGAGACCGTGTTTCTACTTGCAACATTGGCAGATTTGTTTGCCGGTGGAATCTTTCTGCTTGGTAAAAACATCTTCTTGTTTGAGGTGGGTTTATCCTTTGCTATAAGCCATAAAACCCCTTCTAACAAACGTACCCTTTGCCTCCTTGGTTATCCAGTAAAACTGGCTCAGCAATTCTTTCCTTCTATATCAAACTTTCTTTAATTTCTATTCCTTCTTCAGATTCTACATTCAAAACTCTTTCTGCCAAGCATACATATCTGTGAGACTTTCTTGTCAAACTTTCATCCTTCCCAACACACTTCAAAAGGTTTTCTCAGGAAAGTCCACAAACATGTGCACGGCCTCTGTGGGCAGCAGTTCTCAGAGCAAGATTGGGTTCACACTCTCAAAAATCACCATGGCAGCTTTAAGATAAATGAAATTATTGAGACTATTTTAAAAAAACCACAGTCTTGAACTTCACCAGTCAGAAAGCTTGATCCCATTGCAATACTTTGATTGCACATCTTCCTTGCAGACCTTGGGTCACCATCATAAGGTCATTCTTTTCCATTTTTCCTTGTTCCTGTTTCCACACATATATTAAATTTTTTGTAATACCATAGTCTATTCAGTGTGTGAGAAATGACCACTCACTTTTAAAAATTTCAAAGGTTTATTAAACCTTAACAAAATACAACAAAGGACTGAATAAGGAAAAAGCTGCAGCGCTGGGAGCACATGACCTGCCGCCATGCACTCGTCTACAAAATGGCTGCTCTGCCTTTTATGCTCCTGGGGTTGCATTAGACAACCCTGCCCCCCCCCCCCCAAAGTCTGCCAGGCAACTTCTTCTTCACCATCCTTTGCTGGAGACTTTCTTGCAACTTGATTGGAGTTCAGGTGTTGTTATGCTGTGCCCCCCAGGAACAAGCTTTCTCCATTCCCAACTGCCCCATGCAAGGGGTTGGGTATGTTATAGATGGATAATGAGATGATTGGCTCTCGCAATTAAGGGATAACTATTGTATGAATGTTAAGATTTAGTGATGTACAGTTATGTTATTGTAGTTTAGATGTCCTCTGTTCTCCCCATGGTTCCCTTGCCCCCTGTATTGTTGCCATCAGACAGCCGGGGCTGTCTAGGACAGGTACAAAGAAGGCTGCACATGTGTCCCTTGCCTGGGGCAGTGGGGAATGGAAAAGCTCAGGGGTTGCTCAGGGGGTGCAGCATGGCAACACCTGACCTCCAATCGAGTTACAAGGAAGCAATCTCCGCCGTTAAATGGCAAAGAAGAGCTGACTGACAGACTTTGGGAGGGCTGGGCTGGCTGATGCAACCCCCAGGGGTATAAAAGACTGAGCATCCATCTTGAAGATGAACCAGCCATGAGGTATGCACGAGGGCAGTTCCCAGTGCTGCAGCTTTTTCCTTATGTAGTCCTTTGTTGTATTTTTGTTAAGGTTTCATAAACCTTTTTAAAATTTTAAACTGAGCAGTTGTTTCTCACAGGTACATGCCTTCCCTCCCATGTCTTGGACAACTCTGACAACCCAGGCTGTCTGGTGGCAACAATACTGGGGGGGAAAGTGGACTATGGGGAGAACAGAGGACATCTGAACAACAAACCACAATAACATAACTCTACATCAATAAAGCTTCTCTTAACACACCCACAATAATCATCCTTTAATTGTGAGAGCCAATCATCCCATTACTCATCTATAACAAATGCAAAAGCTGTTTGCCATTAACCTGTGGTGTGCATGGAAACACAGAGCTGGGGTCTGACAACAGTAGTTTCATGATGATTCTATCATTGGAGCCCCCGCATCCCCCTGCAGCTGCTTGAAAACTACCAAGGGCTTGTTTGAGAGTGGCTAAACATGATCCTAGGTGTGCCCAGATGGGCAGGAGGACAAGGGCACTTTGCCTGTGTCAGCAATGGTGTGTCCAAAAGGACCAGGGCAGTAACCATTTCACTGTGCTGAGCCCTGCTGAGGCACACCCAGTCCCGGGGACAGTTCTGGGCCCCTTACTCTGGCAAGGACATTGAGGAGTTGGACCATGTAGAAAAGGGAATGAAGCTGGGGAAGGGTCTGGAACATGAGGAGTGGCTGAGGGATATGGGGGCTTCAACCTGGAGAAAAAATAGGCTCCTTTTCACCTTTCAACCTGGAGAAAACAGGGAACCTTCTCACTGTCTTCAACTGCTGGGGCAGGACTTCCCCCCTACCACAGTAGAGCTTATCTGCTCTATCCATCAGATGGTGGATAGCTCCAGACATTCTCCCTGCCCTCATGAACTGATGAGATAACCCAGGCTAGCTTGCTTAGCAAGTGAATTATTTCTCTCTGTCAATAAACAACTGGCCTTGAGAACAAGATGTGGGGAGATAAGCTGGAATTCCTGACTGAGACACACTTCACTTTACAAACTATAAAAGCTACACAAACTTTCACAGAGGCAGAAGCCTCCTACACACACCTTGGAAATGTGTAGGACTTCCCCCAGAGTTTAGATGGAAATTCTGTGGATACTTTCCCAAAAACGGAGTGAAAGAATTCTATGTATACTCCATCATCAGTTTGGTGATAAATTACATTGAATCCTAATCTATACTATTTCTTAGCTCTCTGTAATATAGGTACCTTTTTATTGTGCACTGTATTTTATCTACTAGGAGTTGGTTTTGTTTTATCCTGTGTAGTAAGTAGTCTGTTCAAAGTCTTAAGCCTGTTAATTTTGTGTCTATTCAATAAATAATTCATTTTGTAATAGACCTAATCAGCCATTATTAAGAACTTGTGAACAAGAGCAGTCTGGGTGCAGGCTGCCCCAAACAGAGCAGTGCCAGAAATCTGAGTCAAAGGCAGGACTTGTCTTAGCTCACCTCCATTCATAATGACTCCTTGGAGGGAGGTTGGAGCCAGGTGGAGGATGGGCTCTGCTCCCAGGTAACAAGCAACTGGACAAGAGGAAATGGTCTCAAGTTGCACAAAGAGAGGTTTAGACTGGATATTTTTCATGGATGGGATTGTCAAGCTGTGGCAAAGACTGCACAAGGCAGTGCTGAAGTCCCTATCCCTGGAGGGATTTAAAAGCCATGGAGATGTGGCATTTGGAACATGTTATAGATACATATTATAATGGATTTTATATATGTAATGTTGAAGTAACTTGGTCATAAAGATATAGTTTTTATTTCTCCTGTTAATTAAGCTTAGACATAGTAGTGAAATAGCTATGCTTGTGTTAAAATGCCTGCTTGGATGGGATAACATCCAATGAACACAGGATGAGAACACCAGATAAGCCAACTATCAGCACTCACTGTCTGAAAACAGTGTGGACCAAGGCTGAAAACTGAAGATGGTGATAAAAATAGACTAAAAACACAACCAAGGGATATGCATGCTCTAAAAAGGTGGACCCAAGAAGGGACCATGTAAAAATATGTAAACTAGTTTGGGAAAAATTTTATTATACATAAGGGTCTATGAATATGCAACAGGCTGATGTAAGGGAAAAGGTATTTAACAGGTATAAACCAAAACCAAAGATAACAGTTTGGTTTTGGCTGAGTGCCAAGATGCACCCAGCCATAATAACCTTTGCTCTCTGGTCCTTGCCTCCTATTGTCCTTTATTAAACTTTTTTAATTTTCTCAGGAGAGTGAATGTGTTTTTCACAGACATGTTTAGTGGTGGCCTGGGCAGTGCTGATGGAATGGTTGGACTCAGTGATCTTAGGGGACTTTTCCAACCTTAATGATTCTGTGATTCTGTTTCAAAGCCCAGCCTAAGCAGAGATGAGCACATCTATTGTGGATGTACAGGAGTACAAAGTACAAAGGTGATGCACAGTGTATTGATGCCCCAGAGCACTTGGGTCTCAGCTTGGGAAATACTGAGGAGCTTCCTAAATCTTAATTGCAATCTTCACTTTTAATTGCACTGGATGTAATAGCAGGAGTGATATAGTTCTGGAAGACAAAGTAATGTCTGTGTAAGGACACCTCTAGTTGATATTTATTTATTCTCTTTCCAAAGGTGGCTCTTTGAGCCATCCATCCCCAGCACTGAGTGCTCTAATACCATCCATAAAATGAGTTTCCACAATTTGCCTGCAGGCAAGAATGAAATTAAGCCATTTCAGGCAAAGACAAGTGAAGAAAAAACCAAACCCAAGCCCAAAATCCTCGGGGCCTAAGATTCAATAAGGGAAGACAAAGCATTATAGTAGAGAAACAATCCCCACAGGGATAATCCTGCTTTTCACTGCACTCCTAGCAGCTGCAGTTACTGTGAGTGGGAATTGCTTTTTCTCTTTGTAATTCAGCACTTGGGTGTGTGGATTTCCCTGGTTTTATTTGAGTTCTGCTCCCAGTGGAAATGCTGGCAGTGCCGCAAGGCTGACAAAGGCTGGAGGGCTTCAAGCGTGGATGTGATTTGGGTGCAAATGGACTTTATTGGCACCAGGGAATAAAGACAAAGATGCAGAGAAGAATGGAGGGATTAAGGGAGTGATGAAGGGACAATGAGAGAATGGGATGGAGGGATGGAGGGATGGAGATAGAGAGGAATGGAGGGATGAATGGAAAGATTGGGGTATGGAGTAAGAGAGTGATGGAGGAATGAAGTGATGGAGAAACAGAGGGAGGAATGGAATGAGGGAGGGGTGGAGGGACTGATGGTAGGATGGAGAAACAGAGGGATGGCAGAAATGTTGGAGGGCTGGCATGATGGATGGGGTGAAGGTGAAGGTAAAGCTAGAAAGGAGGGTGGGATTTGGGGCTGTGAATCCACCCTGGGTACCAGATTTCAGAAGAAGCCGTCAGCAGGAGATGGCTGGGGGGGTGTTTTGGTGTGGATTTGCAACTGCAAAAGAGGCAAAAGGAAATAATAAAATGTGTGTGTGTTGAGTGCGTTGTGTGTGTGTGTGTGTGTCTGCACATACGTGTGCACACACATGGGCAGCTTGCATATGTGTACACATGAGCAAGTATCTGTGCATGAGTGCATGCACATGGGAGCACACACATGTTGTGTCTATGTCCGCACATGGGTGCATCTGTTCACGTGTTCACATGCATGTGTACAGCATGTGCACATTTGTGAGACTGAACATGTGTGTGTGTCTGTGTGTATGTGCACATGTGCATATAGGAATGTGCTTGTGCACACAAATGTGCATATGCAGCATGTGCACATGTGAGTGGACAGACACATCTAGCTGTGTGTGTGTTCATATGTGTGTGCATGTTCATATTTATGTCTGTGTGCACGTATGTGCTTGCACATGTGAGTGCAGGTGTGCATTCCATTGTGCATGTGTGAGCACACGACTGCATTTTCAGTTGTTCATGTGCATGTTTGTGCATGTGTGTACAGAGGTGAGTGTGGGGAAGGGAAATACAGGTTGGATATTAGGAGAAAGTTTTTCAGGGAAAGAGTGATAAAGTTCTGGAATAGTCTGCCCGAGGAGGTGGTGGAGTCACCATCCCTGGATGTGTTTATAAAAAGACTGGATGTGGCACTAGGTGCCATGGTTTAGTTGAGGTGTCAGGGAACAGGTTGGACTTGATGATCCTGAAGGTCTCTTCCAACCTAGTAATTCTGTGAATTCTGGGAATTTTGTGAATTCTGTGTATGTGTACAGGTTGGAGTATACATGCATGTGTTTGCATGTGCTTGCATGTGTGTACGGTCATGTGTGTGTACACACGTGTGCTCATCTGTGTGTACAAATGTCAGTGTGCACTGCATACACACTTACATGAGAACCTGCACATGTGAATGTGACTTGTGTGGTTCTGCATGTCCATGTGTCTGTGTGGAGTTGACATGTGTGTGCAAGTGCAATATGCTTGTGCAGGTGTGTGCATAAAGAGTGTCTTGCACGGGTGTTTGCATTCCTGTGCATGTGTGTGTACTGGTGTGAGTGACCATGTATGCATGTGCACAAACACATGGGCACCTTGCACACATGCGTGCAGGTATGTGACCATGCATTTGTGTGTCTGCACACAGGCATGGGCATTTCCTGCATGTTTGTGCTCTGGTGTGTGTCCTTGCAGTTACATGCATGCATACATGGGCATGTCTGCACATGTGTGTGCAGCTGTGTGTGGCTGTGCAGATGTGTGCACACAAACACACACATCTCTCAGGTATGCATGCAGGTGTGGGTGTGACCACGTGTGCATGTGTTTGCACACATGGGCACCTTGCACATTTGCGTAGATGTGTGTGATCAGTCATGCAGGTGTGTCCACACATGCACGTATGTGACTTGCCCATATGTGTACAGGTGTGTGATGATGCATGTGTGCACACACAGAGGAGTGTTGGGTTTGCCTGTTTGGCATGTGTGTGATTGTGCAGGTGGGTCTGTCCCATTGTGTATGAAGTATGCAGGTTTGTGCACACATGGGTGTGTCTCCTCATGTGTGTGCAGCTGTGGAGGTCTGTGGCAGTGCAGCTGTGTGCACACACACCTGGGCTTTTTAAAATGTGCATGTGCAGGTTTCTGTAACCCTGCATGCAAGCGCACACATGAGTACCTTGTACACGTGTGTGCACACATGTATGGGTGTGTTTCACATGAGTGTGCAAGTGCGTGTGGCTGTGCAGGTCTGTGCACACACACAGCCAAGTCTCACGTGTGTGTGTGAACTGTGTGAGCTGTGCAAGTGTGCAGGTGTGGGCACACACACAGCCATCCTGTGTGTGAGCTGCGCAGCCTTGCAGTGTGGGCACACCCATGGCCATGTATCACACCGTGTGTCGTGCGGCGATGTGCAGGTGTGTCCCTCGTGTGCGTGTCCTGCCCGTGTGCGTGCCTTGCCCGTGTTCGTTCCCCGCCCGTGTTCGTTCCCCGCCCGTGTGCGTGCAAGCCCCTCCCGCTGTCCCCGCCTCCCCGGTGCGGGCGGAGCGCGGAGCTCGGGGCGGAGAGCGGTGCGGGGCTCGGAGCGGGGAGCGGTCGCTCCCGGCGCGGGGCCGCCATGGCGTGGCCCTGCATCACCCGTGCCTGCTGCATCGCCCGCTTCTGGAACCAGCTGGATAAGGCGGACATCGCCGTCCCGCTCGTTTTCACCAAATACTCGGAGGCCACCGAGCATGTCCCCGCGCCCCCGCCGCGCCCCGCGGCGCCCATCGAGACCCAGCCGGGCGGCGAGGCGGCTGCGGGGGCCGGGGGAGCTGAGCCGGCTCCCGGCGCCGCCCGGCCCGGCCCGGCCCCGCACGCCTCTCCCCCGGCCGACTCGGTGATGCGGCACGACTACAAGCCTTGGAAGGTGCAACGGCCGGAGCCGAGCTGCAAGCCCAAGAGCGAGTACCAGCCCTCGGACACTCCCTTCGAGAAGGAGACGCAGTACCAGAAAGATTTCCGTGCCTGGCCTATCCCCAAGCGGGGCGACCATCCCTGGATCCCCAAACCGGGACCTTCCCCCGTCCTGGCCCTGGACCGCGCTCCCCCGGAGAAACCGGCTCAGGAGAAGCGGCGGAAGGTGCACATCGCTCCCGAGAAGAAGGAGGAACACCCCGAGGTGGAGGATGAGCATCCCAAAACAGCGCGGCCCGGGGATGGCAGAGACAAGGGTCGGAAGAAGGCGGAGGAGGCGGGCGGGCAGCCGGCGGAGCCGAGCAGAGGCCGGGCGGCTGCCGATGCTGTCAACAGGCAGATCAAAGAGGAGGTGGCGGCGGGGGTCAGCTCGTCCTACAGGTGAGAAGACATATCCTCGCCCCCACCCCCCCACCCCATCCATCTTGATTCCCAACCTGCTGGCACCTCCTCAGCTCTTATCCAGTCCCCCTGTGCGCTTCCCTGGAGGAGCATCCCACCCTGGGAGTGAGGCTGTGAGACATTCCGGGGGAGGCTTAACAATTTCCTGCGCGGGGGGGTGTCCTTAAATTCCCCATCTCTCTGGGAATCGATGATGGGGCAGTAGGTATTGTGCAGGTAGTGAATACATGGACACTTTTTGTTGGCGTTTTGTTTGGTTTGGCAGCAGGTTTGAGTGCCTTTGTGTTCCCCTCCCCTCCCTGTTCATTCCAAAATTCAAAGGCACCCACCCCCTTGGATTTCCGTAGGGGTGATGTTTGGCGTCACCTCCGTGGAATGTGCAAGTGACCTCTGGTCCTTCCCAAGCGCATCCCTGGCTGTCAGGCTGCAGCCAACTCAAAGGACTGGCACCCTAACCGTATCACCGGGGGCCCATGCACGGATGGGGTGCCCCACCCCGGGGCAGGAGTGTCCCAGGAAGTGTCTCAGGCTGGCCCACGCTCAAGACAAAGCATCCCGGGGATGCGCCAGGATGAGGGACATGCATCCTAGGCCGCTTGGGTGGGGCAGCCTTCAGATGCTGCCATGTTCTAATGCAGCGCAGCAGGGGATGACACATCCCTCTGTCCCCCCCCAGCACCTCCCCAGCCAACTAGGAATGGATGCCCTTATTTCACTTCAGCAGTAGAGACCTTGTTTGGGATTCTGAGTGTGAAACTCCTCGCAGTGAGCTGCTGTTGTTGTTTCTCTCCGGGTCAAGGCGTTCGATGTGTTGGGAATGCAAAAACAACTGATGGGGTTGCTGCCCTGCATGTCCGTTTGCAAGGAGGGCTTGCTGCAGTTGTGTTTTCCAGCACTTTCTTTGGCAGAGCCCACCCCTGCCGAGACCAGGGTGGAAGTGGCACAGAGCAAAGCTACGGTGACAAAAAGTGAGATTGCAGCCGTTTTGCTTTTCCCTATAGCTGCATGAATGCTGAGGTGTTTATGCCTCTGAATGATTTATTTTCCTTCTTGAGGAGATTAGAGGTGACACCTGGCCATCAAACAGGTTTCATGCAGATTTAAGATGAAGCTGGGACTTGACTCCTCTGTCGCACTGGGCAAAGCTGACAGCCGTCTGCTTTCCCCCCTCCCTAAGTGGCAAACAGTTCAAGCAGTGAGATCCTGATTTTTGCTGTCATTTGGCATCAGCTCTTAACTCTCACTGGGTAATGCTGGAGGCTCAGGTGCATCCAGGTGTGATGGTGGCGCTTGGCTGAGACACGAGAAAGTGACCAGGGATTTTTGGGGGCTCTGTTTTGCAGGGTTGGAGAATGTTGGGAAAGGAGTCTCTGGGAGTGACACAGCCCTTAAATCTGCTGTGAACTGAGACTCAGCTTTTTGTCTGCTCACCTTGTAAGGTCTTGGCTTGTGCTGGAGAAAGCAGGGCTAAAGCAAAAAGCTTTCTACTGGAACTGGAGAGCCGATGTGTTGCTTCTCTTCCACTGCCACAAAGGATAATTGGACTTATTTGCATATTTAAATGCAGATTGCTCACCTTTCTCTTCCTCCACTCTGCTCCAGCAAATTCCTAAGGCACTGGGCTAGGATTCCTCCCCAAGAAAAGGGGTTGGATCAGCAGGGATATTAAACCTAAGAAGAACTAGAAGGATTCAGCTTTCTTTGTGTTGCTTGTTGGCTTTCACAATACTCTTAGGGCTTCTCTTTCCACCTGGGAAAGTGCTCTCCCACTTCCGTGTTTTTCTTCCTTGCTGCCTATTGCAGAAGTCTTTGCTCTGATGCTCAGCCATAGAACATAAGTGCTTCTTCATTAATGCATAAGTGATGTTTTGGCTAATTGTTCTCATTTTCTGTTCAAATTAGGAATCTTCTAAGTGTTGTTTATTGTTTCGATTCTTATAAAAAACCAAATTCTCCAAATCCTAATTACTGCCAAGAGCCTGGCTGCTGACATGCTGGGTGGATATTGTACATCTCCAAGGACAGAGACTCACAGCCTATTGGGGCAATCTTATGGGCCACCCAGCAGCCAAAAATTACCTCCTCATGACTTCTTGCTAGAGAGGAGCAAGGATGGCTCACACTGGGCTTTTCTTCCTTGTGCATGGATGAAGGTTCCCCATCAGCAGAGAGCTGGGGGAGATTCCCTTACAGTCCTCCGTCACTGCTGCAAATCTGTGTTTCCAAGGCTGGGAAACAATTCCTTGGTGAAACCAAAGAGCAGAGCAGCAGTAGTTTTTAAGCTTGCTCTATCCCACTGGGCATTATTTCCATGTGAGGAATACCTGAGAGCATGGGATAGAGTCAGCGACTAGCACAAGGTCATGGGGGAAGTCCATTCTAAAGGGAAGAATTCTCTTTTTTAACCTCTGTGTACCTGGACAGATGAATATCACAGAGACCATGTGCCTGTCACCTCCTCCCAGGTCCACACAGAGGTACAGAGCAGAGGTGGTGCCTGGTGGTGATGTCCGTGGAAGATGGAGGTTCCTCCCAGCCAGAGGGATGAAGGATTTGTTTGTATTAGCATTTGAGCCAGAAGCCTTCAGTGAGGCCAGAGTGGCAGGAGTGTGGATGTCTGCCAGAGACTGCCTGTGCCCAGGGATCCTACAGAATAAATAGGATTTATTTCCAGTATTTATTTATCTTATTAATAGTATTTACATTATGTATATTTTGATATTTATTAATTATAATTTATTAACTATTCAGTTATATATGGGATTTATTTATGGACTTATTCCCACTGCTCTCACTGGGTGTGCAATGGTCAAGCAAGGTTCCAGCACTGAGGGGCTTCTTGCCTCAGTTTCCCTCCCCAGCACATGAGGTGCCCAAGTTTATAGGTAGCCAAGGCAGGTTACGTCTCTTTCACTCCCACCCACCCTTCTTTTTGGTCCTGCTTCTCAGGGTGGCCCGGGGACCCTGAAGGACCAAGGAGCAGGAAATCCTTCAGCTAGGTTAGTGACAAGCCCCATGGAAAGCTGCTGGTGGTGGATGAAACTGTTTCTTATTGAATTCTGTGGGGGCTTTATCTGTGTTGGGTGAGGAGATTTCTCCTCCTGAACTTCTGGACGGGATGGGCAGAGCATTTCTCCCTGGTGCACCAAAGGATGGAGTGGGCTGGACTTGACTCTGGGGGTTTGGGATCAGAGGGAAAAAGCAACAAAATATGCTCACAGTAGCATTTGCTGGTGGATGTGAAACAATTGAAAGCGCATTTGGCAAAAATAAAAGAAAGAATGAATGAATGCTTTCCATTTTTATCTGGAAATTATGTGAAAATGACAGAATTAGGTGTTTCTTGGGTGTTGTTTCCCCCTTCTTCTTTGTCTTGCATTCTACTTCTTTTGTTACCTTTATTCCCTGAAAAAAAAGATACAAAACTTAAAGGAAACATTTACCCCCGTTGTAAGGTATCAAAATGAGTACTAAGAAAATTAATTTCCCCCTGAAAAGTAATACTGTGAAACCAGATTTAATTTTTTTTTTACCAAACCAATTATTTTTTCCCTCCCACTAACTTCCTTTCCTAGCAGAGGAAACAAGACAATAAAGGCTTCAATGGAAAATTTTGGACTGCCTCTAGTACTAATGAATTGCCTGTTGCTAATGTTCTGTCATTCATCTCAAACCCTGGAGGTACTAAGGATGTGGAGCAAATGAGAATTTGTAGTAGCTATAGAGATGAATGAGTCAGCACTGGAGACTTGCTGTCTGGTTTTCAGAGACCCAGCAGAGATAATTTAGGGAGGGATGTCCACATAGGAAGGCTGGACCAAGATACAGAAGGGCAGGAAATCCATACTCCTCCTTGTTCTGAAGAGAGGCTGGGAGAGCTGGGGGTGTTCACACTGGACTGGAGAAGGTTCTGGGGAGACCTCAGAGCCCCCACCAGCGCCTAAAGGGGCTCCAAGAGCCAGAGAGGGACTTTGAGCAAGGGTCTGGAGGGGCAGAACAAGGGAGAATGGCATCCCACTGTCACAGGGCACGGTTAGAAGGGATATCAGGGAGAAATTCCTGGTTGTGAGGGTGCTGTGGCCCTGGCACAGGTTGCCCAGAGAAGCTGTGGTTGCCTCATCCTTGGAAAGGTCCAAGGCCAGATTGGACAGGGCTTGGAGCACCCTGCTCTGCTGGAAGGTGTCCCTGCCCACGTCAGGGGAGTGGAACAGGATAAGCTCTTGAGGTCCCTTCCAACCCAAACCATTCTGTGTTTCTGTGATTTTATCTAACCAATTGAAAATCTCCAGGGGAGGACATTTCCTATCTTGGTGAAGATGCTAATAACACTGCTTATGCTGTAAGATGGGAAAATTTCCATTGCCTTCTGAAATTTCTGATCAGATCCATAGCTATGTCTGTTCTAGTAAATTAAAGAGTCCCAGGACATGTTCCTGGGTGTGGAAACATCATGTACACTCCAGTCCCTAGCCCTCTTCTCACACTGAGTTTGGTAGCACACACTCCCAAGCCAAGAACTTATCCCTACAATCAGTTTGGATGCAACCACCTTGGTCTTAGAGGTTAAAGACATTTAATAGCATGAGTGAGAGCCATCCCAGATTCCAGTGCCAGAGAACATTCCTGGGCAGATACCATTCTCCAAATCCTTGTTGTTTCAGCTGTGAGAGTGTTTATTAAAGTAACCGCGTAGGCAGATGGATCCAGTTTTCTCAGGTGGAAGGAAGGGGCAAAATGTATTCTTCCATCCAGAAAAGGGTGTTCAGAGAGGTGTTTGGGACCCCTTCAGTAGCAGGAGGAGACACAGTGTCTGCTGATACCACAGGGACGGGTTGTATGAGTAACTAATGACTAATGGCCTTAGTGTTTATTAAGACACAGTGCATGGAGATGGATGATACAGGCTTTGCTGGTTTGGCACTGCCTGGTTTTTGGTAGTTCAGGGTGGCCACAGAGGTGGCTTCTGTGAGAAGCTGCTGGAAGCTTCCACTGTATCTGGCAGAGCCAAGCCCTGATGGCTCTGAAGATGGACATGGTGCTGGCCAAGCCTGGGAAAATTGGAGATGGTGGAAATGCCTCTCTGATAATATATTTAAGGAGAAAATCAAAACAAAATGTGGTACAGTTTTTCTGTAGCCAGAGAAAAGGAGGAGGTGAGAACATGTGAGGGAAATGACATGGAGACACCAAGGGCAGTGGGGA
This sequence comes from Calcarius lapponicus, assembly GCA_039654755.1. NCBI lineage: Eukaryota > Metazoa > Chordata > Aves > Passeriformes > Fringillidae > Calcarius > Calcarius lapponicus. Next base: position 99,774,706 of record CM077462.1, read on the forward strand.
AGGATGTGCTTCAGATCTCAGAGCCAAGATTCCTCTTCAGGCCATGGTGATGACCATGGTGAAGCAGCTGTGCCCCTGCAGCCCATGGGGATCCATGAGGGATGCAGAGATCCATTTGCAGCCCATGGAGGGGGTGCCCACACTGGAGTGGGCGGATGCCTGGAGGAGGCTGTGATCCAGTGGGAGACCTGGTGGAGAGAGGGAGCCCCTGCTCCCAGGCTGGAGCAGCCTGTCCTTGGAAGACTGCACCCATGCTGCTGCAGTTTTGGGAGGAATGTTTGCCCATGGAAGATGCTCACATTGTGGCAGTTTTGGGAGGTCTGGTGCTCGTGAGATTGGAACCATGCTGGAGAAGTTCACAGAGAACTGTCTTCTGTGGGAAGGGACCCCATGATGTAGCAGGGGAAGGACTTCTCTACCTAAGCAGTGGAAGAAAATCTCAGGTGATGAACTGACCAAGACCCCCATCCCTTGTCTCCCTGAGCTGTTGGTGGAAAGGAGGAAGGTATTGGGGTAAATGGTGTTTTAAGGGCTTTTTTTACTTATCATTATCCTCCTCTGACTTTGTTAGTAATAAATTCATTTTGTACTTTTAAGTTGAGCCTGTTCTGCCCTTGGAGTGTTTTCTCTGAGTCCTTATCTTAACTCATGAACCCTTAATTTAATTTTTTTCCCTCCTCTGCCCAGTTGTAGCAGGGGAGGGTGAGTGAGCAAGCATCTGTAGTGGTTGCCTGCCATTTGGCCAGTGTAAAACCACAACATGCAGGCAGAGAGCTGTTCTGCCACACTCTTGATCTCCTCTTGATGTAGTCCATCAGCTGGGAAAGACCACTGGTGTCTCCAACCTGGGGACACTTGCAAGATCCAAGTTGGAGTATGTGGCAATGTATTCCCTGCAATTGGTTCAAGGTGGACAACATCCAGCCGCAAAAGCCAAGGGGGAGCTGCTCAGCAGTGTAGATACAAAACTGAATTTTGCTGCTTTGACTGTGTGCAAACTGGAGCTGGTCTGTGCATGCCTTAGGACATGGTAGAGCAGGAGGAAGAGATGGAGGTGGCATTCAGGTGATGGAGTCAACATGCCCCTGATCAGCTGGGTCACCTCAGAGAGACCTTTAGGCACATGGAGTTGGATGGGACTCTCTGAACCTCGGAGTCCAATTGTCTGGTTTGTTATTTAGTCTTTATGAGTAACACCCAAATCTCTGTCTCAGAAATGCAGAATTTTTAGTTGCATTATTCCAGCAGGAAGGCTGTGCTGAGACCTCAGTCTCTGACGATTTGCAACTCGTTTGCAGTCTTGGCCAATGGACTGGTTGTAGTTTGCTGTTTTATTTGGTTTATTTCTCTCTTATATTTTTTCTGTTTTATTGGCATACTTAGTGACTTTCCCCTGTCCAAATGTCACTGCTCAGTGTCTCCAGGTACAGTATCCACATCATTTGGCTCTCTAGCTATGAAGTAAACATTTTTACTTCCTGGTATCAACCTTGTCTCTCTAGCTCTTCCTAGATGAAATCTCTTTTTCTTAAACAGAGATGGACACTACTACCCTTTGGAGATGAGGTCCCCATTCCTACTGAAGACTCACGAGTCATGTTTGTGGACATCATGGATTCATTATGAATCCCTCATTTACTCTTTGATAACAAGGATGTCCATACTGTTCTCCTTCCTCTCCTTATTAGGCAGTTACATCCCATAGCAAAAAATTCTGGTGATTAGTACCAAGCCTAGAAATCACTACTAATTCCCATTCCATTTTGAACATGGCAGTCAAGGTCAATCCCCTCCTTCCTCTGTGATTTCCCAATCCTCCTACACATTGGTGCTCCCAATTGCATTGTGTCATTAGGAGGTGTCATCAATGTTGCCCTACTTTTTTACTGCCAAAGTCAACCTCGAAAATGTTAAACACTGCTAACCTTCTTCCAGGCTGCAGCTCAGCCTTCCTACATTCATCACTGTCATTTCCCTTGCCTGGGTTCCCATTCTGCTGATGTTCATGTTCACTGGCTTAATTAATATATTCTCACGTGGCCCTGGATAAAATGCTTTGCTGAAACCAAATAGATTTTCACATTTCTTTTGTTGTTTAAGTCAGTTATCATGTCAAAGGACATGTCAAACATCTCTCCTCCTCCCCTTCCACACACTTCTGTGTCTGGTGAGACCACCAACTTCTTTGGGATGCCAGAGCTGATGCTGGAGGCCAGATCCCACTTTTACTTGGTGGCTTCAAGCCACCACTGTAACACAAAGCAAATAAAGAGGAGAGAGATCAACTACTTTATATACCCTATCCTTTCTTTTTTCAAATAAATCACTAAGACATAGAATGTTATAAATATGTCTCTTGCATTTAGAGCATGACCTTTCCTTTTCCTATCTCCTACCAGCTAAACAAGCTTTCTAAGTACTTCTGCACTCAATTTTGCACCAATCTCACTGTTCTTTGCTCTGATCTGAATGTATTTATATATATATTTATTCATATGGTGTCTTTGCCTAAGCTTGCTCCACTGGGGCAAGAGCAGGGATGCTCTTCTGCTATTGTGGTCAGCACCACCCAGGAGGGAAAGGGCCATTTTAGGAAAGTTTTATAGAATGGAATTTTTATTTCTCTTGATGTATAACTCAATATTCTGGATATCTTCCCAATGTCCTTTATATATATATATAAAGGACATTGGAAGGATATATAATGATTTGTAATTATTTATTATTTATTTCTATATATCAATATATTTTATATACGAATGTTTTATATATTATGTTTATATCTATGTATATCTATTTTTATATATTACTGAAATACTATACGCACAAACTGGGCTGTTCACGAAGTTATACCTTTAGCCTCCATCTCATTTCTTCTCCCCAAATCCTACATTGCAGGTGTTCTATTGCAAACACATTTTGCCTTCTATTAATAACTGCTTTATTTTGATTAATAGCTTATTATATGGTGTCCTGGATTGCAAGATAAGTGTCTATTCTATTTGCCGTCTCTTAGAGGTGGGGCAGTTATCTTCTGTTAATTGGGCAGTTTTCTTTATCTCTTCCACAAACCAATCCTTCCTCCAGGAAACATCTGCTGTTAATTGGCCATTGAGTGTTACTACATGACTGATAAAAATTACAGCATCCTGTTGTGAGATGCTTTGCCCAGAGGGAGGAGCCAAGCATTCCTACCTGGATATAATCTGAGATTTTGGGACACCAGGGGAGCCTTCTCCACTGGATTCCCAGAGGAGCAGCCCTTTCCCACTGGATTCCCAGAGGAAGACCAGGCCCATCTACACCACCACTGGTTCCCAGAGGTTGACTACACCCTTTCTACAGGATCCCTGCTCCAACAGAACCACACCTGACACTCCAGGACTGCAGCCACCATTCCAATTGGACTGCTACCAACACCCTGACCTACAGGGTGTCAGGTTGTATTCTGACTCAGTCAGTGTTGTTTTGATTTACTGCTTTTTTTTTTTTCTTGATTCTCTAATACAGAACTGTTATTCCTGCTCCCATATCTTTGCCTGAGAGCACCCTTAATTTCAAAATGTTAAGAATTTGGAGCAAGGGGGTTTACATTTTCCATTTCAGGGGAGGCTCATGCCTTCCTTAGCAGATACCTGTCTTTTCAAACCAAGACATATGGCAAACTATTATTTCAATCAGTAATTTCTTTTTAATCAAAAAGTTCCTCCAGCCAAGGGGACCCTGCAGCTCTTTGCACACACACTGTGCACATGGATAGACTGTCAGTGCTTTGGTGAGTTGGCTGCAAGCTGTGCTGTTAACACTACAAACAAGTTTTTGGTGCTGAGAAGGTGGGGAGACTCTTATTCTTTAAGAAAAATTATGAATGTTTTTAAATGTTAATAATAAAACTTTACATTTTTAAGAATTACTTAAAAATATAATTTTTAAAATTTTAAGCTGGTTTTTAGTTGTTTGAAGTTTTTTGTTTTGGTTTTTGTGTGGGGGTGGGGTTGCTTGGTTTATTTTTTTGGTGGAGCTGTGATTCAGCCTGGAGAAGAGAATGTTGTGTGGAGCCAACACAGCACCTTGCAGTGTCTGAAGGGGCCTATGAGAAGCCAGAGGGGCACTATTCATCAGGAACGGTAGTGACAAGATAAGTCACTATCTTATGATGTGTGCAATGAGTTCAAATTGAAGTAAAAGAAATTTAGGTAAGATACTGGGAAGAATTTCCTCCTTGTGGGGCAGGTGAGGCCCTGACACAGGTTGCTCACAGAAGCTGTGACTGTCCCATTCCTGGAAGTATTCTAGGTCAGGTTGGACAGGGCCTGGAGCAACCTGGTCTAGTGGAAGGTGTCTGCCTGTGGCAGGGGGTCATAATGAGATGATTTTTAAGGTTCCTCTCATTCCAAGACGTTCTGGGATTAATTACTTAGACTAGTTAGTATATAGCTTCACTACAGAAGGCCATTGGGTTTTTTAAGACCACCATCTTCTGTTTTTTCTCCTTTCTGAGCAGCAAAGCACCTGCACAGCATCACATATCTTTAATCCTTTTAAAACACAAGAGAAAAAGAGCAACAGCCAAGCACCATTAGTCAGGCACCAGCAGCCTTGCAAAGTATTCCAGTGAGAAATCTCTGTCTGTTTTCCAATTCAGCATCTGCAGGGTTGGGCAGATGAATACCTTGTGAGAGCTAATAGTGTCTTTGTGTTGGATGAATGGGAAAAGGATAGGTTATCCAGATGCAGGAGAAGGAATTTCTTCAGACCTGATAGCTGAGCTTCAGGCTTCCTCTCAAATTTCCCTTTGCCTTTCACCTTGAAGGAGGCTCATGCCATGGGCAGGGACATCTTCCACTAGACCAGGCTGCTCCGAGCCCCATCCAACCTGGCCTTGAACACTTCCAGGGATGGAGCAGCCACAACTTGCTTTAAGGGGAGAGATGATTTCCTGGTGTCTCATAGAAATTCTCCCACGGCTCTGTGTAAGCCACAAAGCTGAGGGTCTCCAGCATTTGGCTGGTGTGAATTCTGGGATGACACAGGACAGGTTGTTTCAGCCATTGGCTGTCTGTAGCATCTCCAGAAAGCCAGCCAACTTTCATAGGAGATACAAAGGGCCATTGCTTGATCCTGATCCCAGAGCATGGGATGAATTGAATGTGTTCTTGAGATTCTCCCCAGCCCCATTTCCCAAGATTGTCTTTCATGCTTGTTCTAGGACTGCATACTAACATGGCATGCTGATCCCTGTACATGGAGGATTTTCATCCTCCCAAAAGAGATTTCTCTTTTATGATTAGTTGCAATTTGTCTTCTAATGGAGTATTATTCCAATATTACCGGATGGAACGTGCCTGGGCTCTTTTGGCCCTTGCTGCTTGGCCTGAGGTGGCACTGTGGTGTTTTCACCTCAGGGACACCTTTGGCCAGCTGGATGCTGCAGCTGGGCACCAAATCCAGGCTTGTAGGAACTCAGTTTATCTCTGGTGAAAGTCCTTAGGCTAGGTGAAGAGGAAAAGGAGACGGATTCCAACGGAGGGTTATAATCCAGAGTTTATTTACGGACATCTGAATCTCAGCAACTGCTCCATTAGAATGCCCGACCACATGGTCTGAATCACCTTTTAAGCTCGGGGGCAGGGGAAGGGACAGGTGAGGCACCAACCAGGTGGGAGGGGCGGGGTCTCAGGGGAACAATGACACCTAGAAAGGCCAATGACCTTGGCGCTGAGGGGCATCCTTTGAACTTCTGCCAACCAGATGATGCCCCTGCTGGAATGTTAAGCTTTGACTGGCAGCATTTAGCAGGAGACAAGGGTAGGGGGAAGGGAGTATCCGGGAGGAACTGGGATAGCTGAAAGAGGAAATGACATCACACTGCAACATCTCGCCCTAGTTTTGTTTAAAAAGAAGAGGACTGGGTTTGTGGTGCAGAGTGCTTGCCGAACCATGGTTGGTAAATCAGTTCCTCCTCCGCAGGAGGGTCAGTGTTTTCCACTGAGGGTTCCATGTCATATATTGGAGCACTAAGGGCTTCCAAATGGTAAACTTCAGGAGGGGGAGATGAGCTTGAAATTAACTTGAGAACCATGTGTTTGATAAGTCCAAAAACACTGCTAACAACTACGACAACAATAACTAATATAAACAGTACTAAAACACAGTTTTCAGAATAGATCCCAACCAGCCCGAGAGTCCCCAGTCCTTGAACAGTCCATTCAGCCAGTCATCAGTTTCTCGCTTGATGTCCAAGGGCCTTTTGCCAAGGTAGCCCATGCGTGCTTTGGGCTGAGGGACTATCCAGGAGATCGCAGGTGGGATGATCACAAGTAGGATGAGGAGCAGGCTCAGTCTCATGGTATCTTGGGACTACATACGAACAGTGGGATCTAAACTGGTACAAGGAACTTGAGACAAACATATATTACAAACTATTCCAGATAGGAGGCTTACATGGAATTTCCTCCAGAGAACACGTGCGGCATTTCCTTCTCCAGGCAGCGTTAGCAACTGGGCTGCTTCTGTAGATTTCTCTGAGAGCTTGGGAACATAGGGCTTTACCCATTTGGAAGGAACCCACTTTAAACCAGAGGGGGTGGAGACACAGGCGTATCCATGTCCCCAAGTAACCAATTTGTAAGGTCCCACTGTTTTCCAAGTCTCAGGGTCCTTTACTAAAACCGGAGGCTTTTCTTTCATCAACCTATGACTGCTCCCCCCAAAGTGGCATAGGATGGGCGGGTTCAGGCTGTCAAAGGAACAATTCAGAAAATGTATTGTGAACAGCGCCCTGGACAACACTGCAACAGTCTTCCTGGCTGCTCTGAATATTGGAAGCACATCTGTTGCCTTACAGGATGGTTTTCTAGTTGGGTTTCTGCTGATATCTCTAGTCACTGAAGTCTTGGCAGTATTTTTGGTAAGTGTTTGCAAAGCCCAGCTCTTTGAGTTACGTGGTTTGGGAATGCCCTCAGCTTCCTCTACAACAAAGATCTTGCAGGGTGGTGCCATGTCCAGAGCTGGTAGTGAATAACTGATAGCTGTTTCTTTAAATTTAACACACTGTGGTTGTGAGTTGCAGCCAGTGCAGGTGTGTCTGTCCAGCCCTTCCTATCTCAGTCTTGAGTCTTGATGTCTAGTGGTCCATCAGTGGTGACATACATTTCATCATCTTTCTCACACCCTCTTGGGCAGTAGGGGTGCTCCAAGGAGTTAGTGCTGGGATCTAGTAACCAGGCTTTGGACTATGTCACACTGATGTTTGATATGGAAATTGGGTGGGAAGTCATACCGGATGATTGTGTAAAATTGGTCTTTTCATGTCATGACATGATGCAAAATAGGAGGAAACAGAAGCTTGTTTTGTAATTATGGCCTGGGAAGAGTGAAGATGTGAAGGGGGTGCACTGCTGTACCCCACTTTCATACCCATGTTGCTCTAATGAGGGGAGCTGTAAGCACTGAAATAGAGGCTGTATTTTGTTTTAAGGTCTCCAAACACTTGCAAACAGTTCTGATTTAACTTGGTCCCCAGTCTGGGTTTCAGCAAACATGGCATTCCAGCCCATGGAAGTACTACTGGGTGCTAGAGTCTGGCAGTGTCCAGGTTCAGGGCTATGCCCTTGACATAGAAACTGCATTCATGTGTTATGCAGAAGGGGAAATGAGGGGAATCACCATGACCTCAATTGCTGTGCACACTCCATCCTTCTTTGCTGTGTGTAAACATCCCGTGGGAAGCTACACAGGTGCTGGAAATGTGTTCAAGCTTCCACAGGAACAAATGATCAAGGATATTCTACTTATGAAATATTATAGGAAATTATTGTATAAAGTTCAGTGTAAGACCTTGTGGAAGGAGAAGATACTTGTTTATAAAATATATTAAAAACTAGATTTCCCCTCTTTTTCCATTGATTTCATTCATTTACACTCACCCTGCAGGTAGAGAGATGTCCATGTTCAGGTGATCTGACAAGGATCACTGGTGGACAGCCTGAGGGACACCAGCTTTTGAGTTCTTATGTCATTCCTTGGGTTTTTCTCAGCTGATGACTACAAATTTAGTTTTGCACAGGTCTTTCATATCACTTAGGGGTGATTTATCCCAGATCCATCCTTGAATAGCCCATCAATAGGACTCTCTGATGCTGAACACATCCAAGGACAGGGCAGCCACAGCTGCTTTGGGCAACCTGTGGCCAGGACCATACAAGGAAGAATTTCTTCCCAGTAGTCCATCTACCCCTGCCCTCTGGCAGTGGGTTAGTGCTCTTCCTTGTCCTGTTTCTCCAGGTGCTTGTCCAAAGTCGCTCTCCAGCTCTCTTGGAGCCTCTTTAGGTGTAGGATGCCTTAAATATCCAACAGGCAATTTACATTTGCAGCACTATGTTCCTCCTGTAATTCTAGCTGGTACTTTGTGTGGTGGTTCTGGTTTGCCAATTTCAGATTTCCCCAATTTTGAGATTTCCCCAATTAATGTGCTGATGAGTGTGGTGGGCTTTAGTGCTGGCCAATTACCAGTGCACTCACCTCCTGCTGTGAGATAGGACTAGGAGAAAGGCAAAGCAGGCTCAAAACTTTAAAAGGGTATAAAGAAAATTTTATTAAAAGAAATGAAAATAAAAAAGTAGTAAGAATTGAAAGAAGCCCTTCAGAACACTTTTCCTCCCCCCACAACATTTTCTTTCCCACTGACAATGTAGAGAAACAAAACCTAAAATTTCCAGTCAGTTTACCACCTCTAAAAGAGTCTTTCTTCAGTTCACTTAGGGAGAGAAGTCCCTCTTGTTAAGGTTATGGAGACTTCTCCACAAGAAGAAAGAAAACAGTTCTCTTGTGGCTCTCAATTTCCTCACCAATAGCAGCCGCCCAGGGAACTCTGCCATCGTGAAGTCCTTCCCATTGCCACAAGCCTTCCCACAGCTTGTCAGTGGGCTGCGTTGACTTATGGGGTACTGTTTTGAGCTGTTCAAAGGCAAAAGTTCTCATTATCTATTTCTAAAATCATGTTAATCCTTGGGAACAGAAATCTTCTTCTTCTCCTGGAAGCACAGAGATACTCTTTTCTCTTTGTTCAAATTTCTCATGGGATCCCAGCCATTTCAACATCTGCCTACTTTAGCATGAAGGCCTTCACTCAGTATCAATTGGAACACTTTCCTCTTCCCATGGTTTCATGTGTTATAAGGAAAAAGAGTCCTTTCTCTATACTTTACAAGAGGATTTTAGCTCCAAAAATAAGGCATCTCCTCACCCCTCCCATCTGGGACTTGACTTCTTCCTCACTGACCTTGGTGTCTTCATGTTGTTCCTTTACACGCTTGCATCTTGCTCCTTTCTTTCATTTGAGGGAGGATTGAAGCATTGAAAGGGTGTCTTGTTTGTGTGAAAAACGCCAATCACTTGTATTAAAATTTTAGAAGTTTAATAGTAATAAAAATTAGGGCAATAAGAATTTGGACAATCAAAGTTAGGACAACAAAAGACAATAAAAAGCAAAGAATTACAGACATCCGTGTGCTTTTTGCACTCTGCCACAAAAGCACTCTTCGCTAACAAAGGATTAACCCATAAAAGCAATAGCCTGTTGCATATTCATACATCTCATACATGATTCAAACATTCTTTTCAAACAAAGGGTGTCTTCTGCTTAATTTCTGCTCCCCTCCTCATCTTGTAAATCAATTTCTTGGCTCCTAGAAGTCTGGAAGAAGTCTGGATTGTCCCAAATAAAGAGGCAATAATTCTTCTCTTGAGATTTTGGTGTCTTGTTGGTGTTACCTTTATGTGAAAAATTTCCTGGTTATCTTATCCATTCCTTGAGCTAGTTAAAAAAATATCTTACATCACATAGTTTCTATTTTAATATTATGCTATAGCCTCAAAACTATATTTACCACACCACTTAAAAAGATTAATGCAGCACTACTAAAAAAATTAATACAGCATAACTTTCCAACATAACACATAGAGCATTCATTTTAATATCTGTGAAGAGCCAATAATATAGTATGCATTTTTCACACTTTGCACCTCTTCCCTGAATTTCCTCCCATTCCAAACCATGACACTTTACTACAGGTAAGAGATTTATAAGGGCAGAATGTAGCATTAGGACCCTACCATTTCAGAGCCCATCCAGAGTCATATTTCATCCATGTAATCTCGTGCTGAGTCCTTCACTTATGTTTGGCAAAATAATTTTGCATGAATTGGAATTCAAAGAGATCTTGACATATTGAAGAAATCTCTTGCAGCAAAGAAGCAGCAGTTTAGGAGAGGGGAGGGCAGGGTAGAGGTAGGGATCAGCAGTGGTGCCACTGCAGACGGGAACAGCTGGTGGAGGAACAATTCTGCAGGGAGTCACAAATCACATGACAGTAATTGTTACTTTATTTTAAAAATCAACAAATTAAGAACGAAAGCACTCCAAACTAAATACTTTGGGGCACATAATGTACTGACATACATGGAGAGGATGTGACATCATTCCACATTAGTCAAGACTCGGGTAGTTTTTTTTTCAGGTTTTGGTTTTGTACTTCAGCAGTCATGGACCAGAGAAAGTTCTGAGGATACCCATTAGAGAGGCCAGTAGTGCAGCAGATGTAGTCATTGCAGGAAGCTGGAAAGTATGGAATGGTTTTGGAAGAGAAAAATTTATTATTATCTTTGTATCTATGAAATGTAACAGTGGGTTAGGATGCTCAAACCTGCTGTTGTCACAGCCCAGAGGAGCAAAACTTGGATGTCAAAAGTTAAAAATGTATTAAGGCATTGCTGGACAAAGTTCAAGGGATATTGTGCATCTCTTGAGATGCCAGGAGGATATCTCCACAGTCTCCCTCTGTGAATCTAGGAGAAAGAAAAATCATTATCACTCATTCTCTGCATTGATTTTTTTGTCTGCAGTGACCTTGGTGCTGCTAGCTTTGCTTTATGCTCCCCAGGGCATAGGTTAGATCAAGCAATTACAATTTTAATAAAAGCTGCCTGGGTGTATGTGTGGTGTCATTTGATTTCTGTTATTTTGATGGCTTCTGCTGATCATCAATCATTGTCCCACTACCCTCTCTCCTCCCTGCCATGCTCTCAGTCTTCCATCCCATGTTGGGGTACAACTGTTGGAGTTTTCCATGCTGGACCTTGTGTATTTTTGCAACCAAGACAAATAAGCTGTTAGTGGGCTCACAGCCTCCTCACATTCATGTGGACTTGAAATCAAAAGCGTCGTTTCTTGACAGCAGAGCTTAATGTGGGACCACTGAACCTGCCCTGCCTGGCTGGAAAACACTTCATGGTGTTCAGAAAGTGTGTGGATGTGGCACTTGTGGTCATGGGTTAATAGTGGGCCTGGCAGTGCTGGGCTAATGGTTGAACTTGATCATAGAAGTATTTTCCAATAGAAATGATTCTATGATTCTATGACTCAAGAGCAGGCTTCATGTAGCTGTTGCAGAGATTAATAGAAAACTCTTTTCAAGGCAGGATCAGGATTTGACCAAATAGAACAGAGTACAGCCAAGAATGACCCCATTGAATTGCTTTAGCAATGACAGCTTCCAAGCAATCATTTTCCCATCCTCCTTTGGCTTCATTTTTTTCTTGGCTAGCATGTTTGGGGTTTCTTTTTGCAATGCAAAATTGAATTATTACTTAATATAAATATTTTATGAACTGCTACAGGAGGTGAATTATTTATGGGAAGGGAAGGAGTGCTTTTTCTGACCCTTTCTGCTCTGTCAGTTGCAATCAATCTGAGAGTGTGTTTAAAGCTTGCATGCTCTGCCTGGGAGACAAGAACTCTGGAACTCTGCCTTTTTCTATCATCTCTTCTCTCAATTAAATACTTGCTTAATACATTTGTCCCTAGCATGTTTTAGTTTTTGATTAAGTTTGGAACAACTCCAAAGGAAGAAGTATTTGTAGATCACCTCATTTTCAAATGAGACAAATAATTTACCCAGCAGGATACAAATGGCTTGGAGAGGCTGTAAACATCTGCTGTGCACAAAAGTACATTGGATGTAACAACAAATCCTCCTTCTAGTTCTTCACAGAAGACTTATAAAAGTGGTGCTTCTATTTTTTCGTTCTTAAATTTACTGTCTGGGAGCTATTTTTTCTTTAAGAAAGGGATTGCTGTGCACACTTTTGTGTGCTGGCAGCTAGGTTTGGCAGGTAAGTCTGTCATGGGTGATGCATGCAGAGACTGTGCAGTGGAGGAATATTTTTATTCAGTTCTATGTTAAAGGTACCTTTCTCAGGAAGTGGGTTTCTATGATCCAGGTATGTTTTTAAGGCTATTTACATCCACATTACAATGGCACCATCATCTACTCCAGGTGTCTCTGGCCACATGAGCATCAGTGCAGACTCACTGTCTCTGAGCAAGTGGCCCATTTGCAACCTCCTCCACATGTTTCAGGCTTGGAGGGCCTGGAGGTGCCAAGAGACCCCAGGACATCAGATCCCTGAGTGGTAACATCCCATCAGCTTCACATATCATAACAATGCAAGATGCTCCCCAAAATGGGAATAGGCTCTGAGTCTCTTGGGTGTTTCTGTGGTTTTCTCCCAGCCTGTGCATCTCTCCAGGCTTTGATTGCTGCACACAATATTTACAGAGCACCTATGCTGGCACAGGCAGCTGTGCACATAGCCTAGGATTTTTTTCTCATGAGTGTGTCCATGGTGTGTCTCCCCGATATTTTTGGTGTGCTCAGCATGACGCTTTTGATCACAGTGCACAGTGGGGCCCTCTAGACATGAGCACCTTTGATATAAAGACACAACCCATTTGGTCTGAGCTTTGCCTTCAGAGCTCTACACTTTGCAAACACTGGAGGAGCCCTTGAAAAATGACCAATTAATTATCAAACAACTTTTCTTCCATAACATGCTTTCTCACAAATAAAGTTTTCCATATAAACCTTTCCTACTGTTGTCCTTACCCCTTTTTTATTACACTGTGAGGGCTTTGGTGTGGATAGTGTGGTACCTGCAGAGACCACTAGTTGCTTCGTTCACTCATATCAACTTTGTTAACTCATATCACGTTGATAAACTCATACCAGTCCTTGTTTTTAAGCAGTTAGGAGGAGATTTCACAATAGAGCCCTCTATTCCAGTGCCTTCTGCTATCTTGTCCCCATACTCCCCCAAGGCAGCTTTGGTGGTCCCAGTCTTTACAGATTTGGTACCATGGGACTAATCAAGTTCTTACAGAGCTGGAGTCAGTGAGTCCTCCCCATTACATTATTGATTTCTAAGTGATCCTGGCAGTTTCCCAAGCTTGGGGTAGAAAAATGCAGAGCATTTTTTCATTTCCTGCAATTCATCTGACTTTTGTGTCTCCCTGTGGTAGGGATAGCTTCTAAAGAAAGGTATGTTAACTGAAGTGGAATGAACTGAGTATTACACTGTTAAAAGGAATAAACTTTAATGGCCCTTATTCTACTCTCCATTACACCAACACAGTCCCAGTGACTTGTGCTGGTGTGTTATATGGTTTCCTAAAAAACTGTATGGACATCCTAAGCTTTGTCTCTTCCCAAAGAAGCTTTCCCAACTCCTAGTTCTCCCACACTGTCCCCTGAAACTGTCTGCTCATCCCACTTTAGTCACAGAAGGGTTTGGATTGGAAGGGACCTTAAAATGACCACCCAGTTCCATCCCCTGCCATGGGCAGGGACACTTTCCACTAGACCAGGTTGCTCCAAGCCCCATCCAGCCTGGTCTTGGACACTTCAGGGATGGGGCAGCAACAGCTGCTCTGGGCAGCCTGTGCCAGGGCCTTACCACCCTCACAGGGAGGAATTTCTTCCTAATATCTAATCTAAATCATCCTGCTTTCAGTTTAAACCCTTCTGCTTTGTCCTAGATTTTCATGGTGCTTTTTAGAAGAACCTTCCTCACAGCACCCAGGGCAATTTCAATGGAATAATCCACATTTCCTCTCCAGTAATTCCACATATGTTATGCAAACTCTGCACCTTAATGTCTACCGCACAAACCAATTTTATAACTGGATTTTGCAGCCTTTGGAATAACACAGTATGTAAGGGTAAAGATGGGAGGGGAAATCCAACTCAGCCTTTCTCTTAGCTCAGTAATCATTTATCTTAAAATCTTTGCTCAAGTCTCAGCTCTCTTCTTTCATCTACTTAGTTCACACCCAGATCTGTTATGGCTTTTCCAGTAAAAAAGAATTACAGCCTCTTAATTTCAACTACAGAAACATTCAGTGGTGGCATTGCACAGGAAGGCATCAATTGACAAGCAGAATTCAGTCAAAGCCAGTGACTTGTCACTTTTGAATGTTAAAAAATACTTTAGATTCATTATACATATAAAATTTTGTAAAGAAATAGGACAATCTCAAATACACACATGTAAGCATGGCAGAGGCAGATGATTGGACCAAATGTAGGTTAATCTGCATTCATGCACATCTGTATTGCATTATTCAAGGCTGTGTTGTTGTCACACTACCTATGTTGTGTGCAGCCCGTCTCACTATCCCTGACATGTGTTACCTGCTTGGGACATGGCTGGAAATGGGGAAATGCAGCTCAACAAGCTGCAGAAATGTTTGCTGTGGAATAGTCATCATGTTGGACCTGGTACTCCAGTGGACATATTGAAGGGTTTTCTGGAAAGTAGTTCTTGCAAAAAATATCTGCAACAATATTTTTATTACTATGCATTTAATATAGTATATGTAAATACTTATATATAGTATATATGAAAATGTATGTATTTTAATAGTATTATGGGATTTAATTATTATTTTATTTGTATAATAAATATAAAAACAATTACCTAATCTGGGCAAGCTGATCTAGTTGAAAATATCCCTGCTCATTTCAGGGAAGGTGGACTATATGATCTTTCCCTTCCAACACAAACTATTCCTTGATGTTATGATTTTAAACCTCTGCACAGTGGGACTACCACTAGAAGATATGCCTTGAGGATGGATAAAGCATCATGGATTTGCATTTTCCTTCCATTTCCAAGAATAAGATATTATGGACACAAAGCATATATAAACACAAGACGTTTGGATTATATGTCTGTATTTGACCTTATACACTAAAATGGGATAAAATTGGGTGTCTTTGGACCCTAAACATGTGTGTGTGATTTGCTTTCACAGGAGGTACTTTTGGCTTGGAGGCTCTAAGATGTTAAAACATAAGATCACTTACATGGTACCCGGCTGTTACAATAAACCAAAGTTCAGTGATGGAATAGAAAACAAGAGGTTATCCTGGCTGCTTGGTCTCTGAGCTGAGCTGCAGGCTTGTCTGCTCTGTCAGCATCTATTGTGGTGAGAGCAGTTAGAGCTGTGACCTCATGTCAGTATCTCCCTCAGCTCTGCAGGGCCACTGAAGGTGGACACAGGGATAATGCCCGGCAGCTGCAGAGTTAGATGATAAATTTACCTTCCACAAGCACTATGGATAGAAGAAGTAGGCACTATTCAAGACTCTGTTTGCACTGGACTTTCAGATGTGTGTCACTGCTCCAGCCCAGTGCAAGGAAAAACTTAATTACCACAGGGCCAAGGCTCTGGGGAGACCTTGGAACCTCTTTTAGTACTTAAAAGGGCTCCAAGAGAGACAGTGAGGGACATTGGACAAAGAGTGACAGGATGAGGGGGAATTGCTTTACACTGACAGAAGGCAGGGTTAGGTGGGATATTGGGCAGAAATTCTTCCCTGTGAGGGTGGTGAGGCCCTGGCACAGGTTGACCAGAGAAGCTGTGGCCGACCCGTGCCTGGAAGTGTTCAAGGCCAGGTTAAATGGTGCTTGGAGCAACCTGGTCTAGTTGAAGGTGTCTCTGCCCATGGCAGGGGGTGGAACAAGACCGTCTTTAATGTCCCTTCCTACCCAAACCATTCTGCAATTCTGTGATGTGGCAGTGGGGCAGGGGCTGCCAAAGCCACCACCCTCCCAAGAGTGTCTCCTCAGTGCACTGAGCACACTCAGCATGCCGTGTTATTGGAAGGTCAAGAGAGAGAAAAGCAGACAGGAGGGGTTCTTTATATGGCATTTCAGGGGTGTTTACTGAGGGCACACTGAAGGGAACCAGGGACAAGGAACAAAGGAGGGTCCAGGGTTATATACGGGACAAAGGAGGTGGAGTGTTGGATCTGAGGGACAATGGGTTGAGGGAACAGGGTGGTACAGAGGTGGGGTTAGAGGGTAACAACTAACTGGGATTCAGGGGAGGAGCTGCAAGGAATGGGGACCAATAGGGGAAATGGGAGTCAGGAACATTCTAGAACTAGGGAGGGAAAAGGGATGATATAACTTGGATCATTAACATAAAGGCACAAGGAACTGTGGGAGAACATCTGTTTGTGTTACCCTAACTTAAAGGGATGTCTCTTCCCAAGGCATCCCTGTCTCAGCATTCCTTTCTACGTATTGGGATGCAACATTGGGATATTCTGGATATTAACTTTACCATGGGACTTGGTTTGTTGCTTCTTTACTTAGTGGTCAAGGTCCTTGTTCCTCAGTGTCTCCTCCATTAATGTTCATGGGGATCCCTATTCATAACCTTCCTTTTCCCAGCATTTGCCTGTTCCCACCTTGGACATGTAAACCGGACATGTAAACCATTTGAAACCAGGTGACTAGTTCTTCTATGAAGGCCCACTGGAATTGCTTTCCTGTATTAAATGAAACTCAGATTATGATTTCTCAATTTTGAGACAAATTGAGGAGAGAACACTCTTCTAATGAGTTATGTCCTCTAAAAGGGTTCCAACAATCCTTTCCACCAATAGGAAATTAATATTAATGGATAAAAGTGAAAAATACCCAAACCCAACCCTTTGTTAACAAACAGAATGTCCACAAGGCAAGGGGGAAAAGCATAAATAATGCTAAATATTAAATTCTCAGACCACACCCACACACACACACACTGGAACAAAAACCCAAAGTGCAAGGGAAAATACCTGCTACAACATGCAGTACAAAATGGTGCCAGTTTCTCTCTCAGGATAAAAAACGCAAACAAACAGGAGCTTCTCACAGCAGTTTGAGCAGCTGGGCTGGAGGCTCTTGGTGTGCTTTCTCTCCCTGTCTCAATTTCCCAAAGTTTGGGGGCTGGAATGGAGCAGCCCATCTCCCACTGCTGCTGGTCATGCTTCTCTGGTCTCGGACCAGCAGTTGTTCAGTTCACCTCAAAGGCGGCTAAAAGATTGCTGCTGCAGCTTCTCCAAGGCCAGGGAAGGAAAAAGATTCTCACCTTATCCAACAAAACCAAGCTAGCCAAGTAAAACCAAACCACACAGGGTCACAGAACACCTTGCTAGTAAGGCTTTGAAAAAACTGGCCAAAGAGCCCAAAGCTTCCCCCTCCACCCTGCCGTGTGAGCAATTACACTGTCATACAGACTAGAAATGACATCTCAGAGAAACACTAAGGAAGAAGGGAAATAATGATTCCCTGCAGGGAGCATCAAAATGCAGCAAGCTGAATTATATTGCTGCGACAGAAAGGCTACTTCTTGCCAACAGTGACGTCCTGACCTTTCTCCAGAAAGACTCATCCTTCTGTACCCATGATTTGGATAACAATTGAAGAAATTTAGACAAAATCTGACTTGTCCCATCCACCACGCATTTCCATTTTTTGCCTTAAGGGCAAACCCCGTAGTTCCCATGCAATGGACTGCAGTATCACCTGTTGGAGAAGGGGCAGGATTTAGGAGACAGGAGCTGGTGATGGGCTCAAGCAGCTTCACAGCACAGCTTCCCATAAAGTCTGGGAAGAAGGGTTTCCCCAGCAATCCCTGCCCAGCATATTCCCATGAGAATAACTGGACTTAATGAACTCCCCCCTAGTGTCCTAGTGAATGGACAATGGTGCAGGTTTCCTAGGGAAGCTGTGTCTGTTCCATTCCTGAAAGTGTTCAAGGCCAGGCTGTGTGGGACTTGGGGCAACCTTGTGTAGTGGAAGGTGTCCCTGCCTATGGCAGTGTGATTGGAGTGATGAGTTTTAAGGTCCCTTCAACCATTCTGGTGTTCTGTGAATTTGGACCACAGGTGTTGTCAGCAGTGCTAGGTAGTGAGATGCACTTGTCCTTTACCTCCTTGGGCAGTAGCTCTTCAATTCTTTAACCAACCATCTGTCCTGTCTTTGATGAAAGCTGATGCCTTTGGCTTGTCTCCTCATCCTGCTGCTGGATCTCCTTCAAGGACTGATGACACTGAGTTTGGGGAATGCAATGGCTTCATTTGACCTTGAAAAGCTTATTTTCCTATGTGTCCATTAGCATATTTTGCTGCACCAGATTCTCCTCTTACAAGTCACATAATGGATTCACATGGATTCATTCATAGATTTTGCAGTATGCAACTCTCATTCAGGATTTTTTTTATTGTCCATATTTACCTCTATGGAGCAGCTAAGGGCCACTATGCATATGCTGAAGTTTTCTGATGAACTGAAATAGTCTGCATTTTTAGTTCATCTGCAAATTGCGTCTTCAGACACTTTAAATGAGGTGCTGAAAACATCTCTCTGCCAAGAATCCCACTAGAACCAAAGGCTCACAAGGCATCAGATCAGGATTGTTCAGCCTTGGCACAGGCTGCCCAGGACAGTGGTACAGTCCCCATCCTGGAGGATTTAACACAGATTTAACAGGGACAGATGGTTATAGCACTTGGAAACATGGGTTAGTGGTGGGCTTGGCAGTGCTGGGGGACTGGTTTGACTTGATAATCTTAGAGGACTTTTCCATTCTTAAAGATTCAGTGATTCATTGTGCCCGTTTTGCACGGGGATGAGCAGAGGCAGGCACCTGCCAGTTTCTATGCATCCCATCAGATATTTGAATTACTTCATTGTATTCACCATGAACTGCACTAAAAAAATCTTTGCACTTAGAGGAGAGAAGAATTTCCAATGCTATGTTGTTTTTGCAATTTCTTCCACTTTTCCTAACATGAAGGTTTCTTCTTAAGGGTTTTTATTCCTGCAACCCTAATAGATGAGCCTACTTAATTCACATGTCCGTATTTCTGTGCATTTGTGTGTGTTGTCTTGAACAGAGAGTCAGATATGGGATGCTCTTTGGCCCAGCAAATTCTGAAAAGAGCACTTTGGCTCCATTATGGATTGAGTGAGAGCGTGAGACAACCCTGCCTTAGTTTCAGATGTTTGGCGGCAGCTTTACTCAGGTGACCCACAGCTAAATCACTCTGGCTTGCAAGTTCTTAAGAATGGCCAATCAGGTCTATTATAAAGTAGTTATTTATTGAAAAAACAGAAGCTTGACAGATGAAAGGCGTTAAACAGGGTTACTACACAGGATAAACACAAAAGACTACTACAACAGTGCACAATATAAATGTATCTATGTTATAGCTAGCAAAGAAACACTATAGATTAGGAGTCAACCCCCAGGGGAGTAACTGTGAAAGTTGGCATCCTGACTTCAGGGAGAAGACTCCACACATTCTGAGGAATGTGCAGATGATTTCTGCCTTGTGAAAATATGCTGTAGCTGTTACGGTTTGTAAAGGGAAGTCGATGTCAGTCAGAAATTCCAGTTTATCTTCCCAGATCTGCTTCCACAGCGAGATGTTTACTGTCAGCTGAAAGCATCAATCCTGTGGCACCAAAATAACTCAATAAAAGGCAAAACTGTCTTTCACCAAGGCTTATGTGGTGCTTAACTCAAAGCAAGATTCCCTGAGTTATTGCACCAGCTAACAAACAACAGATAAGCTTTTCGGTGGTAGGGGCAGAAGTCCTGCTACAGGCTCTTCTCATGATGTCCTGGTTCCTGCAGCCTGTCCAGATCTGCCTGTAGCAACACTTTTCCCAATCCTACAGCACTCTGTCAATACAGATGCTGTTGTGTCAAAGCATCCATGGTGTGAACTGCTTTGTTTGTTTACTGTGTGGCAAATTTTACAGTCATATGTCCTTATGGAGGACAAGGGGGCTGAGTTGCTGCTCCTAAACCAACTCAGTGGAGATTAGACGTCCAGGCAATTAAATGGTGTGTTGGCAGAACTTTGACCTGATCCTGACCCATTTTCCAGGGATGAACGTGACATTTACAGATGGATTATTTCTGCAAGCAAGCTCAGGCTGTGATCACCCCCAGAGCTTTTCCAGCAGGCTGCATGGTCTGGCTTCCTTGGTGACACCAACATCAAGTTCATCATCTGTACAGCCTTGAGCCTGTATGGAGACAAAATGAAGACTACTAAATGGAATGGCCAACATGTGTCCCTTCCTTAGCAGAACCCATAAGTTTATAATACACAGGGAAATTCAGAGTGGTATAAACTGGCATATTTCCACAGGGTTATGATTCACACCAGGAGGTGTCAGTATTGTTTGGTTTAACCTCTCTCCAGATCCCCAGATAACACCTTTTCCTGGTTTCTGTGATTTCTGCTGTGGGATCTCCAAGTGTTAGGCTCCTCAGAGTCCACACTGTTCCCTTTGGCAAGTGTTTAGCTGCCAGGGATAGGGATGCCTTTGGGCCCCTGGGCTGTTGCAGATGCTGATGGATATCCTTTATCAGGCTCAGACTCTGTTCTCCCTGTGGCTGGGGAGCATAGGGCACTGGGTGCAGGCTGGAGGCTGGAGAGCAGATCTAAGTTGAAGGCAGCAGTGGAAAGAAGGAAACAGTCCTGGGGGTGCCGGTGTTTACCCTGAGGTCTGCAAAGTTGATTTTGTGTGACAAAGCTGCCTAGATGTGCCGCTTAGTCTGAGCATGAGGATTTATCTCACCTTTTTGCATCATACATGCACCTCTCCACACTGGCTGGAATGTTACTCTTAGAGTTACTCACCCACAACTATGTGTCTCACTCAGCTCTTTGGCCCTCTGCAGTGTTCACTGTCACCTTCAGTCCTGGTTTTGTGACGTTTTAATCATGACAGCCTGCACAATAATTCTTCCTCCTTGAAAGCCCACATTGCATGGTCCTCAGGCAATGCAATATCCATGATTTGGGAGCTGCTGACTCAAACAGCTTTTGTAAATGGATGGCAACATGGTTCTGCTCTGTCAAATGACTTGGTTTCATCCTTTCCAGCACATATTCTTGATCATAACCTCCTTCAGACAGTGCTAAAGTCACCTTCTTGGAGACTCAGTACTTCTCTCCTCTTTTGTGCCAGTGCTGTGCTTGATAGACCCTAATCAGGGATGTTTAGAGATACTGATCCCTCCCCATCCTGCTCACATTCACTCCCCATTGTCCATTGCCCAAGTTTCAAATAAATTCATTAATATATTTCACAGTGTTTTAGTTTCCATACACAATTGGCTTATGCAAACAGACTAGCTCTCTGTACATGTGTTTGTGTGTGTGTATGTGCATGTCTTAGAGGCTGATTATTAATGTTTGAGGAAAAAATGCTCTTGGCCACCAGAAGCCTCTTTGTACCCTTCAAAATCTCACTGAAGCTTTACAGTAAATTATTGTGTTCAAGAGAATAGCGCAGGGATTAGAGGATAAATCTGACATTAAGCCTCCATGTAGGAGCTGGAGATGGGCCACTGGATGCAGCAGGCAGTGACAAGGGTGTTCTTGCACTTGCAGTGGCAAATTTGTATGTTGACAAGACCATTGAGAACAGAAATTGGTTGAAATGGACCTTTCAACTAAAGAAGGCTGGGATGGAAAATGGAATTAAATGGCTGAATCACAGAATCACAGACTGGTTTGGGCTGGAAGTGTTTATTAAAGATCATCTTGTTACAGCCCCCTGCCATGGGCAAGGAAACCTTCAACTGGACCAGGTTGCTCTGAGCCCCTTCCAACCTGACCTTGAATGCTTCCAGGCATGGGGCAGTCACAGCTTCTGTGGGCAGCCTGTGCCAGGGCCTCAGCACCCCTGACAGGGAAGAATTTCTGCCCAATATCCCACCTAGCCCTGCCCTCTGTCCATGAGAAGCCATTCCCCTTGTCCTGTGACTCCAGTCCCTTGTCTTAAGTCCCTCTCCAGCTCATTTGGAGCCTCTTTAGGAACTGGCAGGGTCTCTAAGGTCTCTTGGAGCCTTCTCTAGGTGAAACCCCTCAGCCCTCCAGCCTGTCTCCAGAGCAGAGGGATTCTAGCCCTCACAGCATCTCTGCTGCTTCCTCCAAACTCATTCCAACAGCTCCAGTATTTTAGGGTGCAGGGGACATGTTGTGTTGCAGTAAAATGTCAGGTGAAGCAAGAAATCACTCTGGCCCAGAATTTTAGGCTTATTTCTCTGCGAGGCAAGAGCACGTCTCACTGTTTACTATTGCATGAGGGACCTCAGCATGGGGCAGAATTCCTTTGGGGCGGGAAATGGGTTAGGAGGCAGGTTTTGGCTCTTGCAGAGCAGTAACCATTGATCAGGCTTGTGCTTAAAATCAGTTATGTTTGCAGGATAATGCACCTCTTTATGCTGAGTCCAAATGTATTCCTTTTTGTTCACCTTAGAAAAGAGAACAGGTTTAGGATCAAAACACAAGCCTGCTCCTCATCTGAGCAATCCTTTCTGAGCAGAATTTGCCTGGAATCCATTTAGGCCAGCATCTTTGGCCAGTCACAGCCAGAACCAGACATCTAGAGGGAGGTTGGAGGAGATTCCTGTATCATGGAATAACTCCTGCTTTGGCTTATGCTTTTTCAGGAGCAGTTAAATGCTGAAGACAATTCTGAATACTTTTGATATCCATCTAAACAGCCATGACTTAAATAAATTATACACTGAAGTTCAGTGTCCTCCTTTGGCATTGAGTTCAACCAGCCATTATTATGGATTTTGGGTTTCCCACTACTTCATTTCACCAAATTTCTCATTTCTGGTTTTAAAAGCGGGAGAATACTTATGAGTAAGTGACACTGCATTCCTGAAAGGAAAAATAATTTGAAAATCCCAGACACATATGTTCTGCTTAATTTGGCTCAAATGTGTCTTTTTTTTGTTGCTGTTTTGTTTAGAGAAACATTAAAGAGAAATCTGATAATCTGAAATGAAGATCTAATGTTCCTTGTGAAGCACTTTGCTTTGTAAGAGGATTCAGTTTTCGGCATTGTCCTGAGTAGCATAAGGGGAAAAAATAGGATGGGAAAGAATTAAAGAAACTGAAAAAGAAAATTAAAGTTTCATTTTAGAATTAATTAAATGTTTCAGGCCTAACATTTTGTAAAGTTTTTTTTTCTGTGAAAAATATGTTTTGTTTTGTTTGGTTTTTTTTTCACAAAGAAGTACTTCTCCAGATTAAGCTAGAAATGTCCCTCCTGTGCAGGACTCCAGCATGAAGTCCCCCAGCTCCTTTTTCTGCATTAGTCATTATTTTGTATGTGTACATCAAGAAGAAGGAATTGGCCTGGCTCAGTGCCAGCAGAGCTGCTGTCAGCAGAATACATTGAACACCCTTGCTATTGCTGAGCAAATGTAGCCTCTCTTTTAAGAAGTCCTTCAAAGAAGGTGGAAGCTTGAAGTGGTTAAACCTTGCTCTGTTCTGTCCTTCCTTCCCCCTTTTGTCTTTCCTTTGACCTCAGTAGATAAAGGCAATCTGTGCCTACACAGGACTTGACAAGCATTTCCAGAGACAACTGGGAGCTCATTTTAACCCCAGTGTGCCCTGGCTGGGCTGAAAGAAGGTGCTCAGGTCACTTTCATCTTGCCACCAGCTTCAGCAATCCTCAGTCAAAGGGAAAATGCAATTAAAACAACCAGGGTGGACAAAGCCTCACGCAAGAGCAGTGTGGTGTTCACTGATACTGTGGAGAGCAGGCTAGGCTTTAATGGATATGGATCAGGCCACCACCTCCCCAGGCTACTGTCATCTGATAAGATCTACTGCCTATGCATTGGTAAGGCATCTGCCCTGTCCTGTACGGCTTTATGTTCTCATCAGCTCTGTAGATACATAAACTCTCTTTAACCTCACTGGGAAATTATTCTGTTGAATGTGGCTTGCAAAAGGTCACCTGACACCTGATATACTCTTTTTCACTGAATTTTATTTCAGGTCAGCACTGGGTTCCCTGACAATTCTAATTATTCTTTGTAAGGGTGGGACCAGAGCGAGGCAGAAAATTAGGAGACATGTAATTGGCTGCTATTGCAGTTCAACCCACCATTTCACATGAAAAGAGTAGTTCTTAAAATCTTCCTCAGCACAATTAAGAGCACTGAAAATCCCTTTGATAAAGAATTTGAGAGCTGAACTGAGCTGTGCCTGTTGGTTACATCCAGACTGGAGCTGGTCCACGGTTCATAATTGCTACTTGAGCAAAGGTTTAAGTGAGCTGTGAGACCAGTCTCTTTCAGGATGGGTTCTAGCACATTCCTTGAATATTTTGAGAGCTACTTTCGTGTACAGAATTCTTCAACGGTCTAGACACCACTATGACCTGCTGTTCTGAAAATAAGGGGAAAGTAACATTTTCAGGGCTTATTTCAGATTGCAGAAGGAATTTGTAACTTTTTGGGTACCTTTCCCACAAATTTGCCTTGGAATGTTGAATAATAATGAGGGAAGTCTCAGAATGACAGGATCTTTCTCCAAACCAGCATAAGTTTTAGTGCTACAGGAGCAAACAATATGGTACCTTAGAATACAGATATTTCTTACTGTACCCAGCATTTTTTTTATTAACTCTTAAACCTACTAATTTTCCTCTCATTTCTTCACTGAATATATTAAGTATTTAAATGTATAACACAACATCTCTGAGTGACATAAAGATCCTGGAGAATCAGGCCAGTTCCAGATGACAGAATCACAGAATGGTTTGGGTTTGAAAGGACCTTGAAGACCATCCAGTTCCAACTCCCTGCCTATGGCAGGGATACCTTTCATTAGACCAGGTTGCTCCAAGTCCTGTCCAACCTGACCTTGAAGACTTCCAGCAATAAGGCATTGCATAGGAAGTACAGCACAACTGCCTTAGGAGAGTTAAGAGCTGTGCCATGCACTGTTTGGACAACACGAGGTCATGGTGACATTGAGCAGTATCAGACAGAACTCTGATTGAGAGTCATCAGACTTGGAAGGGGGATTTGGTTACCTTCTTGAGACATCCCCTTCACCCCTACAAGCAATAGAGATGCAGACCCCAAGCAGGGCACCTGCCTCCTCTTCCATACTTTGCATTAGGAAATTCCCTGTGCTTGACACTCAAACATGGAGATCCAGGATGCAAAGTTGCTAGCACACTCCTGGCTACAATTCTGGCCTGTTGTAACTAAAGCTTTTCCAAGCAATTGTCTGGTTGGATTCAGGAACTGGCATATTCCAAGGGCACTTCCCAACAGACTGTTTTCCCTCACTCATCTGTGGTAGAGATGGAGAGACTTAGGAATTAGTTCTCATTAACCATGCTGAGTTTCTGGGCACTGATAAAATCAGCAGAGTGTGTCTATTCTAGTGTCTTGGTTTGAAAATATAGGTGTCTGCTTAAGGAAGGTAGGAGCCTCCCCTAAAATGGAAAATGAAATGGAAACCTCCTCCCTTTGACTTATTATAATTTTGAAATTAATCTCAGGCAAAGATATGGGAATAGGAGTAACAGTTCTTTACTAGGAAAACTAAAAATACAAATGTAATAACACAAACAAAAAAAACCCCTACTGACAGAATATGACCTGACACCCTGTAGGTCAGGGTGTTGGTAGCAGTCTGATTAAATGGTGGCTGCAGTCCTCCTGCAATGACAGATGTGGTTCTGTTGAAGCAGGGATCCTGTAGAAGGGTGTAGTCTTCCTCTGAAGGTCCGGTGGTGGTGTAGATGGGCCTGGTCTTCCTCTGGGAATCCAGTGGAGAAGACAGCTGCTCCTTTGGAAATGCAGTGGAGAAGGCTGTCCTGCTGTCCCAAAATCTCAGATTAAATCCAGTTAGGAATGCTTGGGTAGAGCATCTCACAATGGGATGATGTAATTTTATCAGCCATGCAGTGACACTCAGTGGCCTATTAACAGAAGATATTTCCTGGAAGGAGGATTGGTTTGTGGAAGAGATTAAGAAAACTGCTCAATTAACAGTAGATAACTGCCCCACCTCTAAAAGATGGCAAATAGAATACACACTTACCTTACAATCCAGGACATTAGTAACACTTATTTAAAGCTTATGTGTGTTCCGAATATCATAATAGGCTTTGAGACCAGCCTGTTGCACCAGCTGTAGCTGTGTAAATGTCAGGGATTCTCTCCTCCTTCTGCTGTTCTGGATGTCAGATATGGAGAGCTGGACACACTGAGTGTTTCAGTGGTCTAGTCAGAGCTGTCCCTTCCCATGTCAGGGCAGTTGGAATGACATGAACTTAAAAGTGCCTTTCAAATCAAACCAGTCTGATTTTGTGTATGTGGTACATACACAATGTACTTACAATGGCTGGTCCATCCCAGATGTGGTAGAGCTCCATATGAACGTGGCCCATGCTCTCTCACATACTTGAAGGGACCAGTTGTAGTGTAATAGCTGGTGATGTTAAAAAATTTGCCTGAAAAGGATTTAGATGTGGATTTAGATTTGGAATATAAGCACGGAACCACAGAATGGTTGGGGTTGTAAAGGACCTTTAAAGGTCATCTTATTCCAACCCCCCTGCCATGGGCAGGGACAACTTCCACTACACCAGGCTGCTCCAAGCCCCATCCAACCTGGTCTCGAATTCTTCCAGGGATGGGGCAGTCACAGCTTCTCTGAGCAGCCTGTTATTTCTAGATGTGCTCTGAATACATGTGACACGCTGGTATTTAGAATTTCTTTGTCAACAAAGTGCGCTATTTCTAGATCAGTAGCCTTCTATCCTCGATTTCCAGAGGTTGTGGCTGAGCTATTCCAGAGCTGGTAGAATAGTGCATCAATGTGCACACACCTAAGAATGGCTGTTTCATTATCTGCCTGCAAAGGCTCATTTTGGGAGACATAAAGTAGTCAAGGGTGAAGTCCAATCACAAAGAACAGTGGAGCTGAGTACTCACAAAATTGTTACATCTGCATTCAGACCAGCAAAGCAAGGATGAAGACAAGCAGTCTCATTTTTCACAGTCCGATGAAACTGATTGTTGCATTAAGAGCCCAGCTCTGTTGCAGAAATACATTCCCTGACAGCCCACAGGGAATAAAAGGCTTTTCTGTGCCTTTGCTGCAGAGATCACAGGGATTTCGGGGAAAAGCCTGTCACTTCCTGCATGTTTATGTTTGCATAATATGTCTGTTAAGGAAGTTGCTAGGCAATGTGGTAACAAATACAGTCATGCTGTTTCAGAGCTCACTTCTATATAAACCAGCATTCTTCGAACAGATGAATAAATAAATCCTGGTTTGTGTTCCACCTTTAAAATCCACTCCCTACATCCACAGTATAACAGCTTTCGTCCTTTGTCTCTGGTTCTGTACGCGCAGCCTGTGCTTGGTCTTGCTGGTTGACCTGGTGATCCATGGGGGCTGGTTGTTTAGCTGTCCTGAGAATGAGTGAGAAACATGAACTTTACCTCCTTCCCTCAGCTGCAGAACACCATTTGAATATTCCCCACGTGCCCATTCACTGATCTTGAAGAAAGCTATTGTGATTTTCACCCTTGAGATTTCTACTTCTGCCACAAATACAATAGAAAACAGCTAATGGGTTTTGAAGTTGCTAGTGTGAGAAATGACACTCACTCAATTTCAAAGGTTTATTAAATGAAATAAACAGGGCAGGAGACTTTTTCTCCTTTTAATGCCTTTATTAAAATGATCAGCTCAGGATGGGTCCACTCGGCAGGATCTGCAGTTTCCTGTCGCATCTCCCAGCGTGACGCCGAGGAGAGTGTGCACAGCTCTGTCCACTAGAGGCAGGGCGGAGTGATTTCAAGCATAACCCAGCTGATTTTGCCCAATTCTGGCAATACTGCAGCTGGGACGACTCCCCCCTAGCTCAGGGTGAGAGTTCCACGAAGGTCTTCAGCATTCAGCATCTCGCTCCTCGCACCTGGACACTATTTTATAATCTTCTAATTCTCTTGTTGGCTTGTTGTTTGGGGTCTTGTTCCGTCTATCTGTAGCAGTCCCAGGATGCATTGGAGGGTATTTTGCATGTTCCCTGGCTATCAGCCCAGCCTTCACCGATACAAAGGGAGCCATTAACGGTAATGACTCGTAATTACCATAACAAACAATCACCTTTGCAGCTAAACTAGTTTGGTCAGTTTTTCAACAAGCAAGTTCTGCTCTGGAAGAGAAGTTTTTAAAACTTTTCTTTTACAAAAAAAACACTGGCAAAATTTTGTTCATAACATTAAACCTTAACAAAATACAGTAAATCACTCAATAAGGAAAAATTACAGCGCTGGGAGCATGGAACTAAACCACCATGTGCTCACCCACAAAACAGCTGCTCCACCTTTTATACTCCTGGTGTTGCATCAGGTAACCCCAGCCCCTCCCAACGTCCATCAGTCAACTCTTCTCTGTTCATTGATAGAGACTCCTTTCTTACAATTTAATTGGAGGTCCGGTGTTGCCATGCCGTGCCCCCCCCCCCCCCCCCCCCCCATCACAAGGTAACAAGCCTGCCCTCTCTCTCCCCAAATGCCCTGACTACCAAGGCCATCCCCCATGACAACAATGAAATGGGAGGGGAAAGAGGACTATGGGGAGAATATATCACAATAACATAACTATACATCAATAAAACTTCTTAACATACACATAATATTAATCCCTTAATTGTGGGAGCCAACCATCGCATTACCCATCTATAACACTAGGAAAAAAATCTGAGAGACAGGTATCAGCAGAGAGAATTAGTCCACCATTTTATTTATTTCCACATACTGAAAATATATAGTCTACTTTGGAACAAAAGTGGATACTTGGAAGAAACCTCTTCTGAGGAGTTTAGGATGAACTTTGAGTTTTTCATTCTGGCTTGATTTGAGGCAATTTAAAGGAGAATGCTCTGGAATGAGTTGTCTCCAGTTACAGGTTCTAACAATACCTTTGCACGAATAAGAAACATAGATGAGTAGATAACTGAAAAAACAACAGTTTATTAATTAGCAGCAACAGGCAAAAATAACAAATAGATTTGTGAAAAATGCCAATCACCTGTTTTAAAAATTTTAAAAGTTTAATAGTAATGAAATGCTTATAAAAATAGTAATATAATTAGAGTAATAAACATTTGAACAATTAAGATTAGGGCAATACAAGACAATAAAAACAAAGAGTTATGGACAGTCCGTATACCTCTTTCTGGGCAAAATAAGCCCGGAAAAGGCCACCTGTTAACAGAGGATTAACCCTTAAAAACAACAGCCTGTTGCATATTCATACATCTCATACATGATGCATAAATTCCATTCAAACAAAGGATTCTGTTTGGTCAGTGTCAAGTTCTTCCTCTGAGTCCTAACAGCATCTTCAGGGCTGAGTGAGGCAGGAAGACGTTCATTTCTTCTGATAAGGGAGCAATAAGTTCTCTTTCTCTGAAAGATTTAGGTGTCCTGTGGCTGCTATAGCATAGTTTCTATTTTAAAATTATGTTATAACCTAAAACTATATTTAACCTACTACTTAAAAAAATTATTACAACATAACTTTCTAACATAACACATCTAATACTCACTTTAATATTTGTGAAAAGCCAATCATAAAATACACATTTTTCACAGATTAAAAATGTCTAAATCTCATGGACTACCCCCAGAACGAAAAGACACCCGAAAATGCCGGCCACACAAACACACACACACAGACACACACACACATATCCCCCAAGATGGTGCTCTGCAGTCAAGCGTGTGATTCAAAAGACAAAGGGAAAGGTGGTGTTACTCTTTCCCTCACCCCCCTGCTCTGCTCCCTGAGAATGAGAGCTCCAACTGGTATTCTCCGGGTCAAGGCACTAGAACTCCTGGAAGGACTTTGCCTTCCTTGCAGCAAGAGACGACAGGGCAGACAGGGCAAGGTGGCTGGGCTGGATTTTCTGTCCGCAGCCAGGACAACAGATGACCTTTTGCAGCCCTATCATCCCTGCCTGAGCATCCTCTGATGACATGCACATGTCCATGCTTAAGCTTTCCTGATCCTCTGAACTCAAAACAGCTGCCTATTTTCACAGAAGTAAAACCAAATATATTCATTCTTATTTGACAAGTTTGGTTGAAGCTGATTAAGGTGTTCAAAAGTATTATGGGAAGGGATTATGGCAGCCCTCTTACAGAGTTAATTTCCCTAGTGTTGGGGATTGGGTTTTCCTTTTTTTTCTTCAGGGAATTTTCCTCCATTTATTGTCATAGAGATGGTGAATGGACCTCGATTTAAAAGACAAAAGATGCAGCCAGGGCCTTGGCATATCATTGGAATGGCTCTGGGGGAGGGGGAGAAGCTGTCTGGTGGTTGGGAGTTTCTTTAGCTGGAGGTGGTTCCTGTTTGCTGGTTGTGGGTTTTGGTGCTGGACTTCTCCTTGTCAGGAAAATCAAGCCACAAAACCCCAGAGGTTTATGTCCAAAAAGGAGACAGAGGAGTCCTTTCTGGCTTTATTCTAATAAAGCGAGAGGCCATGGGGCATTCCCCTGGGATCTCTCGAATTTTTGGAGGACACAGCCTCCTTTCTATCCTAATTTCCTGGGCACATTTCCCTTCTCTCTGTTATAAATGATCAAATCGTGTGCCAAACTTATAATTTAGCAAAGATTTATTAATTTGTCTGTGAGACCAAAGTTTGGTCGTCGAAACCACCACAACCAAAGAGGCAGCGTCGAGCCCGGGATCAGCGCAGGGTGAACACGGATCTGACCTCCCGAGTGTCAGAGTCTCCCGAGTTCATTAATGCTGCCTCGCGAAGCGAGGTTTTATGCAGTTTATTCTGCCCAAGGCAGAGATGACCAAAGGCCCCGTCCAGGTGTCTCTTGATGTTGTCAGTCGACTCCGGAGAAGCCATGTATTCACATGTATTAGGGTGGCGCCCATTGGTTATCTGGACAGATGCAATTGGGAAGGCGATAATCGCTTTCAGGTGGGCCCGACAACCCAGGGGAAACCGACGATTATCGACCTGGAAGCTTCTATTCTTACATCGATGTTTATCTTAATGCATGTCCGGGAACTAGATGTGTATGATTAAGACAACTGCTCCCGTCCAGCATTGTCAAAAGACATAATTTGGATTTTACAATATTTTATACATTAATAGCATGAATTATCTCTACCATATACTACATCTCTTTCCCCATTGGCAGAGGTACAGATTTCCTGATAGGCCTGATCCCAAAGATTTCCCTCTAATGTATAAAAACCCTCCCTTTTAATTTTTAATTCTTACGGAATTTAGGGGTTTTTCTTCTCCATTATTTCTTTCATCTTTCAATGTCTAATTTCAGTTAACGTCAGACCTAAAGTTTATTTGTAAGAGCAAATATCTTTTTCCATTCATCAATCAGTGGAATCCTTCCCATCGTTTCTTTTATCTCCCAATGCTAGTTTTATCTACCAGGAGACTCTCAGCTTGTTTGTAAAGACTAATCCACTATTTCTCTCATCCTGCCCAGGGGGACTCTCGGCTACTGCTGAGCCTTCCTTGCCATTTTTCCTTGCCTTTGGTGGGCTGCTGCCCTCAGGAGCAACTGCTGGACTGGGACTTTTCAGTACCCGCCATTGCTGGGAGAAAGGTCCTCACCATCTGAAGTAAATGGGGCAGGAGATCTTTCTCCTTTTTAATGCCTTTATTAAAAATCAGCTGGGGTGGGGAGAATCGACGGGTCACGCCCATGCCGCTGCTGCTCCCAGGAGTGGCACGGAGAAGGAGGAAGAGTGCAGCTGTGTCCACTGGTCTGCAGGCAGAGCTGAGGCTTCCGTCCTTACGGGAGCATCAGGAGATTCCTGTTTTTCAGTTTGACATTCAAGGTCCTCCTTCTAGCCGACATCTTTTAAGGTTAGGGTGAAAGGTAAAAAGGGTCTTAGCAGACAGTGGATTCTGTTCCTCACCTCTAGACATGGCTTAGATCTCTTAATTCCATGGTGGCTCCTTGTTTTAGGGGTTTTTCCTGCTAGATTTGGGGAGAGGTTTCCTCATTTGCATACCAGCCCCAATGTCACCTCCTTCTCACAGTCCCGGGTGCCATTTTCCAGGAAGCAGCAAGGTGATACTTGACAAAGAGGGATTTCTAACCATCAACAACAGGTAATTAAAGAAAAAGCTATTAACAACAGGTGATTACAACATGAAATTATTAACAACAAATAGTTAAAAATCCAACTTAGCAGCAATTGGTTTAACCTGTTAACCCTGCGACCTTTAAAAAAAATGGACAACTTTTCTACTCATAACACCATCTGCCTGGGTGCCTCAGGGGAAAACTGGGCTCCCATCTCCTCTCTCTCGGGAGAGAGCACCTCGCAGAGAGCACCTCGTGGCTGCTTACTGGAGCATCTGGGACATGTGAGAGTCAGGGGAACACAGAAACACCTCTTGCCCTCCACCACCTCTCTCCTCCCTGGGCCGCCATCACCCCCTGGGGCAGCTCAGGGCTGGCTTGGGCCGCCCCCTGCCTCACCCTGAGCCAACAGCGCTCCCCGCAGCTGTGGGGGAGTCACTGCAGCCTCTGCCCCAACAGGAGCCAGCAGTGCCCCTGGTGGCTGTGAGCGTAACTGCACCAAAGGGGCAGCACTTGATGGGCTGAAAAAGGCTGATTTGGGGAAATTTTTATGTTTTGTTGTTGTTGCTGACAACCATGTTGTCATTGATGTTTGTCTGCCTTGTTTTGCATTTCTATTTCTATTTCTAAGCATATTTATATATGTTTATGTTTATGTTTATATAAATGTTAGTATATGTATATATAAAAATACATAGATCTGTTTTAGTAAAGAACTGTTATTCCTTTTCCCTTGCTTTTGCCTGAGAGCCCTATAATTTCGGAGTTACAATAGTAAGGAGGGGATCATATTTTCCATTCCAGGAAGGCTCCTGCCTTCCTTGGTAGACACCTGTGTGAAAAACGCCAATCACTTGTTTTTATAATTTTGAAAGTTTAATCATAATAAAATGATTATAAAAATAGTAATATAACTAGGGTAATAAAAATTTGAACAATTGAGATTAGGACAATATGAGACAATGAAAACAAAGAGTTATGGGCAGTCGGGGTACCTTTTTCTGGGCAGCACAAGCCTGAAAAAGGACACACATTAGCAGAGGATTAACCCTTAAAAACAATAGCCTGTTGCATATTCATACACCTCATACATGATGCATAAATTCCATTCAAACACAGGATTCTGTCTGGTCAGTGTCAGCTTCTTCCTCTTAATCCTGACAGTGTCTTCAAGGCTGAGCGAGGCGGAAAGAAGTTCGTTTCTTCTGATAATGGGGCAATAAATTCTCTTTCTCTGAAAGATTTAGGTGTCCTGTGGCTGCTATCTGCTGCGAGTACCTTATTCCTTTCTTTAAAAATATCTCACATATATAGTTTCTATTTTAACATTATAATATAATCCAAAACTATATTTAACACACTACTTTAAAAAATTAATACAGCATAACTTTCTAACATAACACATATAATATTCATTTTAATATTTGCGAAAAGCCAATCATAAAATACGCATTTTTCACACCTGTCTTTTAAACCAGCACACCTAGTAATACAGGCTGAAAATGAGTAGTACAAATTAGAAGTGGTTAAATGGAACAGGCAGGAGGGGCAGGGTCTGTAACTTAAAAGAGTTAATGTCTTGGAAGTCCTGAAATTAAGATGAGATCTTGGAGCAGCCTGGTCTAGTGGAAGGTGTCTCTGCCCATGGAAAGGGGTTGGAATGAGATGAGCTTTAAGGTCCTGGCCAACTCAAACCATGCTGCAGTTCTGTGATTTTCAAGGAAAGTTTACCCCTTTGCAGAGGGCTTGGATCAGCACTGGTAGGATAGATCCTGGCTTGCACAGGAGTTTTAAGGATCTAAACACTGTCTTGGTCTACATCTGAGCACAACCCCCCAAGTCAGCAACCTTTTTAGGGTTTCTCCTTCCCCATTTTCAAGTGAATGCTGAGTTCTAGAGAGAAATTGAAATGTTTTGCTTCAGACCTGGAAGGTTGTTGGTGTTGTATCAGGAAAAACTACAAAATGGAAAAGAAGGAGACTGGGGACGGGAAGCAGAATGTGTCCAGAAGACACTGATCCACACTTTTAACTGTGTTTGGGTTTTTTTCTACCAGAATTTTCAGCTTTGTCCAAAAGAAATGAAAGATAGGTGTTATTTTTTTCCTG
This sequence comes from Calcarius lapponicus, assembly GCA_039654755.1. NCBI lineage: Eukaryota > Metazoa > Chordata > Aves > Passeriformes > Fringillidae > Calcarius > Calcarius lapponicus. The sequence continues at coordinate 99,808,936 of CM077462.1, forward strand.
TAATTCAGGAATCCACTATTAGTTAATAAAGGGAAGCCATAGCTAAAAATATAGCTGATAAATTGCATTCCCTGCTCTGCTTGAGTTTACATCATGGCATTATGTTAATTAATTATCTGTTGGTCCCAATTATTTATCTGTTAGTATGGAATTAACAAAACCTTTCTGTCTAATAGGTGCAATGTAAGTGGAATCATACCAGTTTCTAGTTACAGGCATGGCTAAGGGGTGTCCAGGACTGACTGATTTTAATAGACTACATTTCATTTGAATTTTTCATAATGTGTCAAGAGGTTTTGGATGAGGTAAAAAATGAATTATTGGGAGACAGTTTCTATGTAAATCTGATTGGATGGAGGCAAAATCCTTTCCACATAGACTTGGTTGACCAATGCAGGACTCCATTCCCATGTTATTATTGCTCTCCTGTTGGTTTAATTACTGAACCCTTTTCCTTTTTGATCTGTAGAAATGAGTTCAGACCCTGGATAGATGTCAAGCCTGTGAAAGCGATAAAAGCAAAGCCCCAGTACAAGCCACCAGAGGAGAAAATGACCCATGAAACCAGTTACAGTGCTCAGTTCAAGGGGGAAACCAGTAAGCCTTCTCCAGCTGATAACAAATACCTGGAACGCAGAAGGATACGCACTCTCTACTGTGAACCCTACAAAGAGCCTCCAAAGGTGAGAAACACGGCAGAAGGGACCCAGGGCCCTCACTGCTCCTGGTGGGACATGTCCAAGGCAGTCAGGCTGGGCTGAACATTGCTTGCTGTCACTCCCCTTATGTGGTATCCTCATTCCAACCAGCATCTTGGGATCCACCTTGGAGATGGTGGTGAATAAAAAGCTAAATATGTCCCAGCCATGTGTGCTGCCAGCCCAGAAAGCCAACAGGGTTCTAGGTTGATCCCACAGCATGGACAGGGAGGTCAGGGAGGGGATTCTGCCCCACTGTTCCATTCTGCCCCTCTGCTCTGTGAGACCCCCACCTGCTCTGCTGCCTCCAGCTCTGGGGTCCTCAGCATGGGAAGGACATGGATCTGTTGGACTGAGTGCAGAAGAGGCCATGAGATCCAGAGATGCTCCAAGAGATGGAGCATCTCTGTTATGGAGACAGACTGGAAGAGCTGAGGATGTTTATTTAGCCTGCAGAAGAGAAGGCTCTGGTGAGACCTCAAAGTCCCTGTCAGCGACTAACAGGACTCCAGCAGAGCTGGAGAGGGACTTTGGTCAAGGGCCTGGAGGGACAGAACAATGGAGAATGGCTTCCCGCTGCCAGAGGGCAGGGCGAGAAGGGATATTTGAAAGAAATTCTTGGCTGTGAGGGTGGTGAGGCCCTGTGGCTGCCCCATGCCTGGAAGTGTCCAGTGCCAGGTTTGAAGGAGCTTGGAGCAACCAGGTGTAGTAGATGTCCCAGCCTATGCAGGGAGTAGGGAATGAGATGTTCCTTAAGGACTCTTCCAACCTAAACTGTTCTATAATTCTATGGGCTCTATGGACAGCTTGAGGCACTTTGGAGACAATACTGCCCTACATCAAATTAGGGTAGGGCCGAGATGAAGAGGTTTTTCTGTTGCCATTTCCTATGTGATTATCCAGGCAGCTTTTTCTTCCTCCCTCCAAAACTTTAGTAGCCCCACATTACATTTTATGCTGGGAGCCAGACATCTGCTGTTAATTGAGAGCATTATGCAGATTTTGACAGTATACACTTCTGGCTTTGTTGAGAAGGGCCTGAGCTAGAATGTTTTCCAGCCTTGTTTTCTAGGACCAGCAGAGGATCTGCATATTAAAGTCTGTGAAGTTTTTAACAGAGGACCATAAGTTGTTTCCTAAGTTGATGAGTGCTTAGATCTGTGAGGATTGAGAGGGATTGCCGGGTGACATGTAGGAGATGAAGGCTTCTTGTTCTCCCTTAGTTTTTGTAACTGTGCTTCCTATTTTGTGGGGCGTAGAAACAAGATATTGTGGAATTTTCTCATGTGCCAGTTAGTGTTCTGCACCTTAGGTATCCCAAGGTAATTTTCCTCCATTTTGGGCATCTGTTAAGGACAAACAAACAGAGGAGTCCTCTTCTGCAAGAAAGATGGAAACTTATAGCAGCCTCTTTGCCCTGAGCATCATTTCTCTGCTTCCAGTCCAGAGAGAGACAATCCTCTGTGGGTTTGCAAAACCCCTCCTGAAGTCAGAGAAAGATGCAGAAATTGGTAAAACGACTGATAATATTCCCTCTCCTGTTCATCCTGCTCTATCCTGATCTGGATACAATGGTCTCTGCTGCCTCCAGGGTCACTGACTTCAGGGCATACTGAAAGGAGCTGGCCATTTGCCACTCAGCATAAGCTCAGGTGGTCCCCTGCCTTTGTGGCAGGGCAGAGATGAGGAGATAAGTAACATTTGTGCTGTTTCAGATCTGAATCTTGTTTTCCACTTGTCCTTGTGTCTCTCCTTCTCTCTTTCTCTCTCTCTCTCTCTCTCTCTTTCTCCATCTCTATGTCGTTGTTTTGCCTGTCACTCTCCATGCAGGTGGAAAAGCCTAGCACAAAGCCTTCCAAACCAAAAAAGACCACAACAAGCCATAAGCCCTTGAAAAAGGCCAAAGACAAGCAGATTGCATCTGGCCGGGCTGCCAAGAAAAAGAGCGCCGAGACCTCCAACACTGCAAAGCCAGAAGATAAGGAGAAAAGTAAAGAGATGAACAATAAACTGGCTGAGGCAAAAGAGTAAATGTCACTGCACTTTCTTTCTCATTTTTTTCCTTTTCTTTCTTTCTTCCTTCCTTTTTTATTTTTTTCCCTTTTATTAAATAAAGGCCACAAAATTAATTAGAGGCTTCTAATCTGCTTTTTGTTCTGATTGTATTAGAAGCTTTTCTGTTTTATTTCCAAGGAGGATTAGGAAATTCTTGTTTCTGAGGTCAGGTTGTTCTGCTTTGCCTGCACGGCTCTGCACAGAGTGAGGGATGTGAGAATGTATAAGCAGGGTCCTAAGACATGAAGGTGATGGATCAACAGTGATTACATCCAACAGCTTGTCCCTTTCCTTGGGCTTGGTTCTTCAGTGCTTTGAGAGCATGGAAGTGCCCATTGAGCCAAGGAGGGGCTGTGCTCTCATCCCATGAGGCCCTTTTGGTTTGGCCATTGTTGTGTCATCTCCCACTGGTGTCACCTGGTAAAGGGGTTTGGAGGCAGAGAGGATCAGGTTCATTTCTGGTGCCATGGATATGCTGTAAATACACCAAAATCAATGGTGTGGCCAAGAATGATTTCCCCTTTTGACACTGATGGGAATTCTGCTCCAAGAAGCAACAGGAAAGGAGATCCTATGGAAGTAAAGGGCCAAATCCTCCCCAAGGGTAGTTGGGAGTACATCTAGCTGCATCAAGGCAACTTCACTCATGAATACCACTTGAAGTCCTTGATTTAAAAAAAAATTGGTGAGGGAAGGTGCAGTGAGCAGTGAAGACTTTCCAGTCACATGGCAGGTTAGACTAGGTTATCAGCAGGTTGTTCTTCCCTATTGTTTCCCCTAAGTTATGGATCTTATTAATGATTCCTATTTTGCTTTGAATCTTGATCTGCTTTCTTCACTTCTGGGATGCCAATAGGCAGACCTAGGTTTCAAAAAGTGGTTTAGTTTGCAGGCATGACCTTCCAAGGGGTGGAAAGAAATGTGTCACCAAGGTTGGCTAGAGCTGTCAGCCCCCGTTGTGTCTATTTTTCCAGCTGTTTTTGTTCATGTTGGCTCATGGGCAACTCAAGAGGGCCATAAAAAAGTTTCTGGGATCCCTAGACTCTCTCCAGACAAGATCTCAGGGTTTCAGTCATATTTACTGTGCTCTTACACTAGGAAATCCCCAGGACCAGTTTGGAAGCCCTGAACACAGCAGGACCATTTGTCAGCGAGTTTGAACTGGCCCAACAGAATGGCATTGCATGCCAGAGAATCTGGGTCACTGGATCAGTGGGAGAGTTGTGGTCCCAATCCAAATTTATGTGCCTAACTTCTGGATTGGGTCCTAAATACATAAGGATTAATTTTTGTCCCACCAAACGGAGCTGTTAGACTCTTCCATAGCAGAGTGGCTGCAAATTAAGATGCAGGGTTCTCGTTCCTTATTTTTGCAGCTCCAAATTTTCTCTCCTAATGTGAAGTCCAGCTTGAAACTTCCAGTGGACAATTGGGAAGCATGAGGACAGAGATGGGAAGTAGAGTGGGGAGGTGGTGTGTTGCTGTAGAGGGGGGGGAATAAGGAAAGTCTTATTGCTAGGGGTATTTTAGAGATGTGAAGCTATCTAGCAGAAAAACTGATGGGTTGGGAGGATGAGGAGTCCCTTTTTTAGGGTTTCATCCCACTAGAATTAGTCTTTTGGAAACATAAATGAGTGGTGGGCTACAAGGTTGAGTGAAATTTTTCAATGAGGAGGAAAGCTCTGTGATATACAGATAGTGACATTTGCTGGCCTTGGTAATGAATAAATGCCAAGTTCAGTGTATCATGTGATGTGTCCTGTTTGCCTTGCGCTAACAGCCTAAACCTTTGAGTATCAGTAAATGTAGTGTTCTGAATTCAGTGGTGTAATTCCCAGCTTAGCTGTGTTAGAACTGTGTGCTATGAGCTAGTCGGGTTGTGTATGTGGAAAATATATATTCATATATAGAAATATATATATATATTTAAACCTCTGCTATTTAGGAGGAAACCAGGGAAAATCCTCCAGGAAGTAAAACTGTGGAAATTTTTGTGAATGTAGTGTGCTTTTTTTGCCTTTTTTTTTTTTTTTTTTTTTATGTGCATGTCTCATGGAGACGCTGACCTGTCCATATTGATCATTGCTTTTCTGAGTGCTCAGAAGGCCCTGTAGCACTGCTCAGCTCCATGTCCAGAGCAGCTTGGCACAAGGCTTGTGTTGAGCTCACGGGGAGGCATGCTGCCATGCTGCTCACAGCTCTTCCAACCTGCCACATAAGGGACAACTGGCCAGAGAAGAGCAGCTCCCAAGGCTTGGTGTGATTCCTTGGCTTTTAAGATGCTTCATGTATCTTCACACTCCTCAGTAATGTACTTTCCTACAGGATGTAGCATAAGCTGTGAAGATGATATGTCACAGCAGGCAGAATACATCAGGAAGGCACTAGACAGTTCAAATGGCTCAACACACCAATCTTACATAAGGACAGACCATGCAAAATTATTCTTTTTATTATTTTTCAGCCCTGAGTTTCACATTTAAAGATAAACCACACTTGCCACCATTTCACCTGGAATTCAATGAGAGTTTAGCCCTTGACTTCAAGGTGAACTAAATTTTGACCAAGGAACATCACTAAGATGCTCAGACCACCTCATCCAAGCATCTCCATGGCTCTGGATGAACTTCTGATTATCCAACTTGGGATGGTTTCTTCTTAATGAAGAGCATTTATCACAGTGTTTGAAACATATGCAGTGAGTGGTCAAAATATAGCTTTCTGTTTCCATAATACATGAAGTCTTTTGATGGCAGAGGGCTTGGAACTAGAAGGTCCCTTCCAACCCAAGCCATTCTATGAGCTCACTACAAAGCTAGGTATGAAGTGTTAGCCAGTGGTTTTAATTCCCTCTATACTGAAGGAACTTTCCAAGGACCATTGAGCTGCCTGCTTTTGACATCTGTCTTTGGGTGGGATTAATGGTCCTTGAAAGGTTTTCTTTGCAGAAAGAGCCTGGGAGACTGGTAAGGCCTGGATACCTTACTCTCACATCAACAAAACAGGAATAGAAATCCTGGCTTGTGTTCCATATGCACCACATCTGCAGCATGCATCCAAGCACACACACATCCAAGCACACGGGCTGGCACTGCGCTGAATACCAGGAACTACAGCAGAGGCAAGCCTCAGGGTGAAATCCTGCATTGCTGTACCTTCCACAGACTCTATGCCCATCCAACCCACTCAGGTTTATCAGAAAGGAGACCAAATCTCTGCCATTTCAAATTCACTTTGGGCTCTGAACATGTCAGTCCTACTGGGAAACAGTGCTCTGCTCTTCTGTGTTTCCAGCTACCACAATGCTGATTCTGTTCCACTGCTGATTTGTAATATGTTTTACTTTTCTTGTAAAAAGGGAAAAAAAGAAATGTTTTGCTTTTTACCCTGTGAGAGTTCCTGTGCTATTGCTTGCTTTCACATTTTCACTGTATTGTACTGTTACTCCTTTCTGCAAAATGGTGCTAATTGCTGACTGAGCTCCTGTTTTCTGACTGCTTTGCACACTGATCACTTGCTTCTTCATTTGCAGCACAGCCGGTGCCAAAACCTGGTGCCCATGCATTCCACAAACTCTTGCCTCTTGGAGGCAGATAGGAAGTGTCTAATTAATTTTTTGTGGCCTGGGTTTGGTTGCGTATCACAAATTGTCTCTTGTAAACATGTTAAGCACACCTCCTTGTGGTGCTTTTACATTGTTGATATTCTGATGAGAGTCTCTCACACACACACACGCACACACTCACACACACACATTAATGTACTGCCAATTGATTGTGATGTGCTTGTGATCTTTGCTTGTTTAAAGGGTTCTTTTTCCAATGATAAATAAATGCTGAAGACAAATACCTCCTCCTTGATCTTGTTTTCTCAATCAGAAGCACAGTTAAGTGAAAGAAATGTCTGTCCAAACAAAATGAGGTTGTGTTGCTTAGAGTTGCCACTTCCATGCCTGCTGTGGGGACAGCTGGGCTGGCACAGTCTGACTCCCTTTGGGTGGCTGCTAATCTCAGACCAGTCTGGCATGAGCTGTAAGTGTTTGCAAATGCAAAGATGGACAGTGAAGTCGTGTGGATGGCCTAAGTTTCTTTTATTTTCTATATAAAATATCTTTGAGTGGAGAGTCTGTGCAGTGCCTTGCTCATGTCCACCGTGTCCTGGCTCAGGGAGCAGAGAACAAATCCCATTGAGAGCTGGAGGGAGGGTAGATGATGTGTATTTACCGATGTTAATTACACTTTTTTCAACTTCCTACAGCTTTTGTTTTCTCCCTAAACCAAACCTGGAAAACTTGGTCTACTGGAAGGTGCCTCTTCCCATGGTAGGGGGTTTGGAACTAGATGGTCTTTAAGGTCCCTTCCAATCCAAGCTATTCCATGATTCTATGATTTTGAAACCTCTCCTCCACCTCCTCCTCCTCTCTGTTGACATCCAGGGGCCACAAAACCTTTTCTACCTTCCTGTTGCTAAGGTGCTATTTCGCATCCCTGCCTTGTTTACAAATATTTTTCTGAATTTATTCCATTTGTGACCACATGCTAGTAGCAGTGTTGCTTTCTGATGTCCTCTGCTTCACCCTGCCTTCCCTTCTCCCTTCCCCCCCATTCCATGCATTCATGAACCACACCTATCTATAGGATTTTTGGAGAGTTTCAGCTGGGCTGTAGGTTGCAGGATTTACCATTTCACTCTGTACAGGCTGGTAGTGGAGAAAATGCTCATTTCTAAAGGATTGGCTATTATTGGGGCTTATCTGTGACAATCCACGTTGGGCAACAAAGTGCTTCTCCTATGACACAAAGGCACAGGGTCTTTTCCATGCTGCAGTCTTCATAGGTAATCCATCTCCTCCCTGCAGCTGCCCAAAGTGAATGCTGGAAAACACCTTTGCTGCCCTGTTGATGTCTGAACTCACTCAGCCTTGCAAAGCCTAAATGCAGAAAGGGGCAGAGGATGCATTTCAAGGGAACAGTAGGAGCCATCCCTGGTCTTTACCCATCACTGTCTGAACCCACTGGTACTGACTGACTCCTTAATCTTCACCAAATCACTAGTGACTGGCACTGCCCACCTCCTTCCAAACGCTGTGCTGGAGGGCTTCACGGAAAATGAAGTACTTTGTCTTACAAGAGCATTTAGTGTGGAGATGCTGAGGCACTGGTTGGACATTTATTTGTCAGTGTCAGTGTCTGGGTGAAGTGAAAAATAAACTGAATTTTGAAAGTCGAGTCTCCCTCTCAAAAACTTAATAACAGAGTGTTTTAGAGGTCTTTTCCAATCTAAATAATTCTGTGATCTGAGAGTGATCAGAGGCTTTGCAGAGGTGTCGCTTTGACTGCCATGAGCAATCTCATGAGGAGTTGCCTCCCTGCTTCCAATTTTACTGAGCTGCTTTTAACTACATGGTGTCCATTCATCTGGGATTCTTGTGCATGGGTGGATGAAGAAGTTTTTCCTTGAGACTCTCCATCCTTCCACTCCAGCTTGGGCACAGAACTGAGGACCCTTTGAAAACCTCTGTTGCCGTTTTTACATCCCTGACTGGTAAAAGGATGTTTCACCAGCTGACATATCAGCTGTTATACAGCCTCTTGTGTCATGATATTCTTTTGATTTAGGGTTTATTTAGAGATGTGTCAGTGCATGAGAGAAAGAGACTTTTGAAGGAGATGCTTCTGACATAGCTTGCACCTCCCAACATCCAAGGAATAACAACCAACAGTGACATCAGATGAAGAAGAGGAGCCACACAGGAAGGAGAAATTCCCTAGTATAAACATGATGATATGGATGTGCTCAGCTCCAAGAACAGTATCTTTTCCACATTTGGAAAATATTGTGGTGTTCAGACGTGGGCTTCTGTTCTGCCTTGTTCCAACAGTGTCATGGTAAGTTTGATTCAGTCAGGGAATTGGCACCTCACTTCCATTTGCCCTTATTCACCTGAGCTTTCTGGGTCGAGAGCAATTCCACTAATGCCACTGGGTCTACTTCCAAGCTCAGGGGTGTGTGATAAGGGGTAACAGCTCTGAGTACTTCAGGACTGGTGGTCTGTCATGAACTCTGAATTGCTTGTAAAGACTTAATTTCTGTTGCAGGGTGCCTTGGGAACAACTCGCTGATCCTGGTTGTCATGGTGGAGGATGTGAGGCAAGAATAAAACAAAATCCTACTAGTGGATTGAAGGCATCTTTATGCTTTCTAAAATGCCAGCTTGCCCTTCAGGGGAAGGAAATCTACTCCATGGAAGCCAATGACAAGGACCAGCCACCAGAAAAATGATGGATGGTAGTGGCAGATCTTAGTGATATGTGAGAGCCCTGACTGCTTTCAATGCGTTTCAATATGAGAGATGGGAAGGGAAAGCATTTCTGAACCTTCCTTGTTGTCCTCTGCTCACCCCAGCCTAGCCTGTGGCATGCAACAACCCCAAGTCCCCAAACGGAGCTGGAGAAACTGGTGTGTCCTCTCTAGCTCTGAAAGAGGTCTGGAGAACTGGGTCATAGCAGAGTGAGGAGCACCCTGCATGGCACATGGTGGAGGAAATCTCACCACATGATGGGTGGCAGATGGGTCTGTTCTTGTCAGTTAACAACACCTATAAGCACTTGATGGTTCCAGTACCAGATGGTCAAGGCAGGGATATCCTGAGAGCAGCCCCTGGCCATTGGACTGACCTGCTCCTTGGCCTGGTTCAGGATTTAGTACCCAATTGAAGACAAGTTCAGCTGTGGCCACCTTGCTTGGACCCAAGAGATTTGCCCAGAAAAGTTGTGGCTGCCTCATCCCTGGAAGTGTTCAAGGCAAGTGTTGTACTGGAGCTGGAGAAACCTGGTCTAGTGGGAGGTGTCCCTGTCCATGGCAGGGGGGTTGGAACAACAAGGAGGATCTTCAAGATCCTTCCCACCCAAGTAATTCTGTGATCCTGTGATTTATCAGCACAACCCCTCAGTGTACCCTGAATTTAATGAAACAGATAGTGCTTTGGAGCTGCAGGACAGTGGATGTCTTTGCCCCCCTTGCCCCTGCTCTCTTGCCTCTCCCCAAGGTTCATTGCTGATCAGAGATCTCTCCCTGTTGGCTCCTTCCCTTGCAGTCTGCAATGCCCTCACCTCCCCATCTTGACCCCATTTGCCCACCACACCACCATTCCTTCTTGCCTTCAGAAGAATTTTCCCTCCATCCTCTCCGCCAGCTTTTCTGTGTCTGTCCCACAGCTGCTTCTCCAATCCTTTGCTTTCTCCCTCCTCTCCCTCTCCAACACCTCTCCCCCTCCTCCATATCACCCCAAATACTCAGCTCCACCAAGGACCTTCTTCCCATCCTCCCTCAGATACTGTCTCATGTCCTGTCTCTCTTGGACTGTAAGCCTTTTTCTTTGTCTGTACTGTGTGATATCACTCACTGCTTGAATAAATGATACTTCACCTACCAACTGCCCCTTCTCTCTCTCTCCTTTCTTGGTGTGACTTAACTAGATGTGTCTGCAAGTGCCTTTGTGTCTGTCCTGGTGGCTAGTCAAGCAGTTGATCTTGCTTCTGCAGATCTGTCTGCTTTTCGGATGACCCTGCTCATGCTTTTGTCCTCTGGTACTTCTGTTTCTTTTCTTTTACAGCCACAGGGACAAGCTTTGTTGTCAGTGTAGGAGCCTGGCACATTCAGAGCTGCAGGATCTTCTGTCCCTTGCCATTCTGGTGCATCTGATAAAGAGGTTGGCCTTTCTCTTGCTTCCTGCAGAGATGCCCTGTGCTGCCAGGTGCCTCAACAAAGGCAGCAGCCGAGGAGAATGAAGGAGAAATCTTGTAGCCCAGAGCAGAAGCAGCTGATGGTAAAGGAACAACATTCTCCTGTGACAGGAAGCAGTGGGCAGAGATGTGTCAGTGGAAATCCAAGCAGATACATCTCTCAGGGGAATCAGCAAAAGCTGGCTTAGCATGTTTCAGAGATGGATGCCCAGGAGGCTTCTTGTGGCTGAGAAGGTGCCCTGGACATCTGCTTCCTTCATCCCAGGCGAGGACTAGACCTGTCCTTCTACCTGTGAGTATATCAAGGACCCACTTGTCACTGAGTCTCAGGTGGCTCCTTGCTGCCTCCTTGTCCTAATTTATTGCCTCAAAGTGCTAGTTTGGTTGGTGCTGGCTGGAGCTGTTAGTGTACATGGAGATGGTGCTTCTTCCCAGGTGCTCCTTATAAACATGGAAAGTTGCAGGAGCAGCTCAGTTCCTCTACCCTTACAGTGACCCTCACTGCCTGTGGTGTGACACCAGCCAGAAAGCAAAGGAGCCTCCTGGTCCTGCTGAGTGAGCTCAGACCATTGTCACCAGTCTGGTTTCATGCAGGAGTTAGATCTGAGGACCCAAAGAGAGGCAAAACTGGAGCAGTTTGGTGGACATGGATGGGACAGGGATCAAGCAGTGCTCAGTCCCCTGGGCTTCTTTCAGTGCCTGTTCCTGTCCTGTCCTGCCTGCAAGAGCAGACAGAAGAGATGAATTGTGTGGGGACTTCAAATCCTCAGTGAGAAGCCTGGAAATGCCATCTAGGACAAGCAAGACTTGCAACTGGGTTGTGCCTGACATCTCCAGGCTGGAGGAATTTTGGTGTAGGTGCTGGAAAGAAGCATTGGGAAAGAGGATCAATCCCTTGATGTAGGTGATATTTTGCATCCTTTCCTATGTGCCACCATGATTTACTTCCACCTGCCTTGCTTCCACAGTGCTGCTGCCTCCTCCTCCAAGCTGTAGATTCCATCAGTAAAAAAGCACTGAAAAAATCTCAGTTGCAGTTTTAGGGTCTGACTAGTATTTAGGACATGATTTGTTCATGCTGCTCAGGTCCTCATCTCACTTGAAGGTATGCAGAAGTCTTCTAACATCTACATTTCTGCTAGCAGACCTCTGTGAGAGCTTGCCTATCTGCTGCTTTGCTTTGAACTCTGAAGAGCTGAGTTCCTTGTTGCTCATCACACACATCAGGCCAGATTTCACAACCAGGCACTTTCTTCTTCAGACCTTGCTGGCCCCAAACAGGTGCATGTTTCCAGGTCTCACACCTTTGCAAGGACAGCAATCCCTCTGCTTGCTGAAGTATAGAACAAGGCTAAAATTCTGCACTTCCCTGATACAATTCACAGTGTTATATCTACTGCTTGATGTGCCTTTTCCAAAGAATGCAACTGAGACCAATTATAAAGTACCACGTCAAGATCATTTTTCAGTACAAAAAAAGATTGCATTTTTGTTGCTGTTTTGTAAAGAAAACAAGCTTCAGTGCACAAAGGGCAACACAGCATTCAGAAGACAGAAGGGACTTGTCATAACCTACTCATAATCTAACTGGGAATTGCATTTGCCCAGAAATCAATGAGTTTCTATCTTTTGAGGAACATGAACTTGCCAATGCCTTCCTGGATAAGGGCACTAACCAAAAGGTGGTTCCTCCACAGACAAGAGCTGTCTCCTCACCTGAATTCTCTGGGAAAGAAAGGACAGACTTCTCATGGTTTTTTTTTTCTTTAAAATGCTCCTTCAGCACCCAAGTTCTGTGCCTGAGGCTCTTTGCTGTTTCTGAGCCACTGATTCAGGTATAGGATTCCTGCTGCTTCTAGTTCTCTTAAAGGCAACTTTTAATCTTGTCTGTTCCTATACAGGCTCATAACAGCTCCCAAATAGTTAAACTGCTTAAATTAAAGTAATTTTGCAGAAGACAGTACAAGTCATCAGCTCATTTTGATATGAGGCCACCAAAACCTCAAGATGTGAATTCATAGAGGAATATGAATGGGGATGAGATGCGATTAGGTTCTCCACATCTCTGAGGAACAGGATAATATTGCTGGAGCTGTCAGAGGCAAGTTTAGACCCCAAGTCACAAAATCCCAGCTCCATGTGGTTATACCAGGAGCAATAAAGAGGAGATGGTGCTGTGTGTGCTCATGGTGGCCTGTGAACACCCCAGACACTTTGTGCTGACTCCGGGAAACAAACCCCTGCTGAATTTCCTACTCTTTCTGCACGTCTCTCAGACATAACAAGAGGAGAAATCTGTCACCTCCAATTCATCTCTTCTACATTTCTCACCTTCTCACTCAACAATTTGCCATCAGCAGCCCTTATGAGGGCAAAGATCTTCAAACTCTTTCCTTGCTTGGCTTAAACAAAGATAATTTATAAATGTTACTGCATGTGTGTTGGGGATTGTTGTGTTTCAGGATCAGGCTTTCCTTTTCATTCTCCTATTTGCACACTGCCAGCTCACTGTTCCCAAAGCTGGTGCCTAGAGCTAGACCTTGCTGTGCAGCCCTGCAGGGAACAGCCATGGTTGTTTTCTGCTGTGCCTGCTCTGTTGTTTCTGAATACCAACTCTGGGGGAAAATAACATAATGACCTACCACTCACACTCCCTCCAGTTTAATACAGGTTTGGATGGACAATCACACAGTTGTCTATATTCATGCAAACAAAGGGGAAGCCTGAAGGTGAGATGGGACACAGTCTCTTTTTCCTCCTCAGGCCTGAAATCCATGGCTGAAGGATGCACACAGTCATGGGAAAAGAGCCAGTAGATTAAAAGGAAGAACACACACAGCAAGCAGCAGCTTTATGACTGTCTCAACAGGGAGGGACTACCCTAGTGCTGCTGAGATGGAGGAATTTCCCTGGGCTCAAGAAAATGTTGGTGGATTGAAAACAGTTCATGTTGCTTCAGGGAGAAATGATTTTTTTTACTTTCAAAGCTCTCCTCTGAAATGCAGGGTGTAGCAGCAAGAGCAGGGGTGGATACCAGTGAAGAGGTGGGATGGCTCTGGTGTTGATCCACCTCAACTGGGTTGAGCCTGGATCATCATGTACACACTGGCACAGGACAACTTGAGATCATGCCTCATGGTTCCTGGATCCTCCCTTACGTAATGAGGTGTGAAGATGTGCTTGGTATCTGCAGTAGTTACTGTGGCCTTCAAACTGCAAGTGCAGGTGCTGTTGGGCACCATTTCCACTGGCAAGGATGTGCAGGCATCTCCAGCCTTCCCCAGAGAGCAGGCAATGGGTCCTGTCCTAGCAGATGCCTGTGCATCAGCAGTATGGACCTGGCCTACCCTGACAGTGGGGCATCTTTCCAAAGAGAAGCTGCTCTGCATTTTCCTTTGATTTATGGTGCTGGACTCACCTCATTCCCATAGGAACTTCTGTGCTGAAAGAACTCAGCAGATTTCCTACCAACCTCTGCCAAAAGCTTCTGGCAGCAAATGTCTCTTCGTAGTAAGAAAAAAGGGCAAGGTGAGGGTGAGTATTTGAGAGAGAGATGTCCTGCCAGGGCTCTTCACATGGTCCTGCCCCATGAGCCTCTCACTGAGAAATGAGTTTTCTCATGTCTGAGTTGGGTTGATTTCACAGACCAAGAAAATGGTAACCAGCCACTCCATGGTGTCAGCCCCTCCTTCCCTCCTCTAACCTGGAACCACTCCCTGCACAAAAATTATGCAAGACTGGGGGACAAATGGGGATCTCCACAGTCCCTTGATGAAACCACCATGTAAAGCTGCCCATTTAAAATCTTAGCAGGTTTCTTGTGCATCACCAACTGCTTTCTGCCTTTCTGGATCCTCACAGACCCGTTCCCATCTATCCATGTCTCTCCTCATCCCCAGAGATCCTCCTCCTCTTTCCTAGTGAAAACTGATTCCCTTGTTCCCTACAGGTCTTTCCTTCCCCATCCCTCCCTCTGTGCTTTCTCAGGACCCAGCCTTCCTTCCAACACATGTCCAGAGCTTCTACTGGCAGCATCTACCCTAAAACTCCAGGCTGCCTTTGTTCTTTTGTGCTGCCATCCAAGACTATCCAGGTACAAAGGTGACCCTGCCAGTCATCCAGTACCTTAGTGGCACCACCACCTACTGGTGTCTCCTGAGGGTATTGAAGAAAAAAGGGTTGCTCTCAAATTGGGGCTAGTATATGCTAGCTGGGCTTACATTCCTTTGGTTGTTTTTAACAGGTTCCAGGTGCTTCCTGAGTGGCACAAGATCTCAGCTCCACTGTGAGAGAGCTTTTACCACCCATCATGAGGGAAACAAACTGCTTCTTTGAGAGACAATTTTACAGCAAGGTGTTTGTTCGATGCATGTTATGATCAATTGGCAAGTATTTTTTGTAGCTGATGGTGGACGTGATCCTGGTCACAGTTAAACCAAGGGCTGGTCAAAAAGTCCAGCCCGAGCCCTCACATGTTTTGTGAACATCCATGAGTTTTGGACCAGTTCCTTGCAGGGAGCAGGACCACTTACCAGCCAGCCTGAGGACATACCAAATGTGTGATTGCTTTGGGAACACTGCAGAGCCATTGGTCACAGGGCTCTGGGGTGGCATTTTGTTTTCATGGGTCAGCTGACTGCTCTGATAGCTTTGCAATTATGCTCTTTCTTCTGCTTCCAGGACCCCTGAAAAAACACTGGTGCTACAGAGCAAGAACCTTAGTGAAGGATGAATTGACATGAAGTCAGGAACCTTCATCTGAGCATCAGCTGGAACAAATGTATAGTTCGCATGAAATGTGTATTGTCTGGCTGGCTTAAAATAAATCTGATTATGAGAGCTGATTGACAACTTCTGTTGCCTCTCAAGCACTTTGAAGTTATTATGTGATGCAGTTAGCATGTCTGTGCCTTGATTTATGTATAGTAAAGTTAGAGAAAAAAATGGGTCCAGTTCTCCCTTTATTCATAGATGGGAAGCAGCACTGGTTTTAAAGGTCTCTATTTTATGTGGGCAGCGGAGAGATAGATTCATATCCATAGCCTGTGGAAGGATCACACTGGATTTCAGAGATAATGCCAGAATCCTAGTTGTTAGAAATGACAACTCTCTTCAAAGATCCTTGGAAGATTTAATACATTATAAATTCTTAACCACTGTCAGAAATTTGTGTTTGGGTATTGCCAGGTGAGACACACCTTCTGCAACATCTGGCAGATCCCCTTGTCACTGTGCTGTAGTCATGAACATTTCAGACCTTCTTCTGAGGCTGTTAATATTCAACCGATTGCCAATTTGGGTATCACTTAAAGCAAATAATAGAATTATTTGTATTGGAGGGGACCTCATTAGATCATTCAGTTCCACTGCCCTGCCATGGGGAAGGACATATTCCGTAGACCAGGTTGCTTCAAGCCCCATCCAACTTGGCCTTTAAGATTTCGAGGAATGAGGCATGTTGGGAAGGATGAAAGTTTGACAAGAAAGTCTCACAGATATGTATGCTTGGCAGAAAGATTTTTGAATGTAGAACCTGAGAATGAAATAGAGATGGAAGCAAGTTTTGATATAGAAGGAAAGAATTGCTGAGCCAGTCTTACTGGATAACCAAGGAGGCAAAGGGTATGTTAGTTAGAAGGGGTTTTTACAGCTTACAGCAAAGGATAAACCCACTTCAAAAAAAAAGATTTTACCAAGTAGAAAGATTCCACAGGCAAACAAGCCTGCTCATGTTGCAAGTAGAAAAAAGGTCTCAGAATTTTCCACTGCAAGAAAACTGAAACACAACATCTAGCTTAAACTGTAACATACTAACTTTTAGTGATTGGAGAATAGTAACATGAATATGGTAATTATAGTAGTTATGATAGGCTATAGGTAAAAGTTAAGGTATAGATTGGTTCTTCTGTATAAGATGCTCAGCAAAGAAAAGTATATGATGCATTGTAACCAAAACCAAAGGGTCTCCAGGCCTGCCTGCTGCTGGAGCTGACAGCTGTAGGCACAGCTCTGTCAGCCACGACCCTGGACTGCTGTAACATCTTGGATACAATAAACTGCATTTTGGAGAGCTGCCTGGAGTCCTGCATCCCTCATTACAACCCTTACAGAGGCAGCCACAGCTTCTCTGGGCAATCTGTGCCAGGGTCTTGCCACTCTCACAGGGAGGAACTTCTTCCTGATATCTAACCTAAATTTCCCTTCTTTCAGTCTGAACCCTTATCCTGTCACTAAATTTCCTGATGCAGAGTTCCTCTCTGTCTTCCTTGTAGGCTCTGTCAGATACTGGAAGATGTTCTGAGGTATCTAGGTGATGTTTTAAGTTTTAGCATTCATATTTTTCAGATTCTGTGCTGCCTAGTTGTGCATTATATTAAGTGTTGGTAAGGTCTCTTCACAGATTAGGGAGACAAAACAATTCCTTTTCTAGCTTGGACAACCATACAAGTTTGAGGCCCAAGAGCATAAACAATGGTAGTCTGAAGAGAGAAAACAAGAAGGATGGGACTTCATAATCTGAAGCTATAATTGGACAATTAACCCCAATATGCAAATGGACCAGAACTTATAAAAGTGAGAGACCTCATGACCAGTCCATTTCTGTGGCCATTTTGGGTTCATTTTGGGTGTAGCCCTGCCTGGGCTCTTGCACTGCCCAAGGGGTATCCATTAAGGCCTTTTATTAAATACCTACTTTATTCTTTAAATCTGTCTAACCTCTGCCCTAGGTCAGCCTTCTCAAGCTATCAAGGCAACCTTCTGCTTTCCAGGCTGAACAGCACCAACTTCCTCAGCCTGTCGTCTTCAGGGAGGTATTCTAGAGTCCTTATCAAATGCTGGACAAGACATCAAGCTGCAAAATAGTATTCCTTCCCAGCTTATTTTCTAAAAAATGTTTTACTGAAAAATTGTGAGTTTGTTCACAATTCAAAATGTAGGAAAAATTTGGTCAACTCATGGTTGTTCTGTATGTTCATATTTTCTGGGTGAGGTTCCGTATGTTCATAAGATTGGACTTGGGTGATCTTGGAGGTCTTTTCCAATATTTATGATCCCTATAGGATGCATGCAGCACCATGACCAGTTCTACAGCCTGTCCTGTACAGATGGCATGGAGTCCCCAGACTGCAATTCCAGCAAGGCAGTGGCTCAGCACACTGCAATAAATATTTCTAGGTTTAGGCTGAAGGGTTCTAACACTTAGAGCTGAGACTAGGTTTACTTTCCTGAAGTGGTAACTTTAGGCAAAGTCTGCTCTTCCTTCACAAATTAGTTATGCAAAGCAGGTAGTTCACTGGAGGTGGGGAGAAATCCATGGAGCATGGCAGCTCCATAGACCTCCAAATCCAGAGGGCTTGGTTTGCTGGGTCTAGTTTGTAAGAAGATTGCACTGGGGTTGGAGAAGTCATTCACATATTTCGAAATGAAAATACAAGTCCATTATATACCTTCTCTACCTCCTCCTCCTCCTCCTCCTCCTCCTTGTCCTCATTCTTGTTCTCCTCCTCCTCCTCATTCTCCACTTGCTCCTCCTAATGTTCACATTGAGGGGAGTTCTCTTTGGTAGCAGGAAGGTTGGAAAGAACCTCCTTGTTAAAGGGATAAGATACAGAGGAATATTTGTGACGACTGTGTTTCTACAACCTGTTGTAGATCAAGTGAGAGCCTTTAGACCAGCTCTGCCTTAGGTTCAGATTTTTGGCAGAAGCTTTACTCAGACAACCTGCACCTAAAAAGATCTGGCTTGCAAGTTCTCAGGAATGCAATCAGGTCTATTATAAAATGAGTTACTGAATGAATAGACAGGAGATTAACAGACAAAAGGCCTTAAACAGAGTTATTTAATACACAGGTTAAAACAAAGAACTACTAAGAGATTTCCATAAAATAGTGCACCATATAAACATGCCTATATTAGAGCTAGCAAATAGTATAGATTAGGAGTCAATGTAATTAACATCAATTGACGATAAGTCAATCACACATAGAGTCCTTTCACTCAGCCTCTGGAAGAGTAACCACAAACTGTGGTCCTGACTTCAGGGAAAAGCCCTACACATTTCCAGGAAATCTAGAAGAGTTCTGAAGCAGAAGACTTCTGCTTTGTGAAGGTTTTGTGTAACTTTTACAGCTTGTAAATTGAAGTGTCTGCCAGTCAGAAATTCAAGCTTATCTTCCTTCAACCTCACTCTCAGGGCAAGATGTTTATTGTCAGCTGGGAATGCCACCTCAATGGCACAAGAAATAACTCACTACCAGACAGATGTCCAGCTTGAGTTATCTCACCAAATAGCAAATTCATGTGAGGGGAAGATGCCCTGGGATATCCCACCAGCTGATAGGCAGAACAGATAAGCTGTCCTGTGAGGAGTTACTCTGACAAGAGTATCTAACAGTAACTAATTAAATATTCACTACAAAGGGATGGAGATTACATACCTATGAATAATTGCACTGAGTGTATGCCTCACTCAGCAGCTCAAGGATGTTTGTTACACATGAAGTAATTAAATGTTCTTGTATAAAATTACCATGATTCCACAACTATTAGAGAAGAGACCAGTCCAAAGGTCGAGTGCCAGATGGTGGTTGCCTGCAGGAGTATTTGCTCTAGTTCCCTGGAGCTGTTGGTGTCCAGTTAGCCAAAGATCTTCTCTATACACAATTATGGGTAGTAAACCAGATATCCACAGTGGAAAACTTGAGAAAAAGAGTTCTCAAGTTTTCCCTCAGTAAAGGGAACTCAGAAAAGTTCTTCCCTCAGTATCTGATTTTTGGGAGTGGCTTGGAGAGGCAGTGTTTTGTGGAGATATAGCAAAAAACTCCACAACTTTGTGAAAGTTGTAAAGCTGGTATGTTTTTTACAGCACTGAACGCATGCAGAGATTTCTCTCCTTAAAAGGCATATGTACCTCTGAGATCTTCAGATCCCTTTTTATCCCCCTCCCAAATACATAAGCGTACAGTTTCACAATAGGTTCATACATATTCATTTTTACGGATTTCACGTGACATTTGCCCTAGTTCTTTTTTATCAGAAAGAATTTCTAGGTCAGGTTGACCTGCTCTCACAGCAGTCTCTGTCTCTCTCTGTCTCTCCCCCCCCATCTCTGTCCTTCACTGAAGTAACTTCACTGAGCCTAGGTTCTGCAGTCAGGCTAAATAGCTATGGTTTCTAACCACAGACTCAACTCAAAAATACATTTCACCTAAATCAAAATGGATTTCTACCCTGGAAAATTTCCACTCTGCCTCAGCAGAAAATCCAACCCAAACATGCACCAGAAGACAGACATTTTGTCTGCCTCTTCAGTTCCCTGAAGGTGAGAGCAGGAACAAGTGGCCACCAGCTTTCATTTTACCAGTGGGAAATGTAGGGAAATGTGTTCGAAGTAAGAATGTGAAATTTCCCAGAGGTAGGTTTTGAAGCAGTTGAGTTGATTTAAATGCTGACCTAAATCAAGGCAGAAGAAAACATTTGTGTAACATTTGTGTAAATAGTGACATATTGTTCCACCAGACTGGCTACAATATTTCAGACAAACCAAAAAAAAAAAAAGAAAATTCGAATTTAATTTCATATAGTACTGCAGTGTTCTGACTTACCATAGAATCATAAAATGGTTTGGGTTGGAAGGGACCTTACAGACCATCTCATTCCACCCCCCTGCCATGAACAGGGCCATATTCCACTAGACCATGTTTTAGAAGCCCTGTCCAACCTGGCCTTGAACACTTCCAGGCATGGGGTATCCACAGCTTCTCTGGGCAATCTGTGTCAGGGCTTCACCACCCTCACAGCCAAGAATTTCTTCCCAATGTCCCTTCTAACCCTGTCCTCCGGCAGTGGGAAGCCATTCCCCTTTGTCCTGTCACTCCAGTCCTTTGTCTGCGGCTCTCTCAGTCCCTTTAGGCACTGGCAGGAGCTCTAAGGTCTCCCCAGAGCCTTCTCTTGTCCAGTCGGAGCACTGAGTTCTCTCAGCCTGTCTCCATAACAGAAGTGCTCTATTCCTTGGAGCATTTCCATGGCCTCCTCTGGACTTGCTCCAGTAGCTCCATGTCATTCTAATGTTGGACAGCAGAGCTGCAGGTAGCACTGCAGGTAGGAGCTCTTGAACAGGGCAGAGTCCTCCCCCTCCTCAACTGCCCACACAGGGAGGGATGCAGGCCAGCATCTCTTCCTAATCACCTTAAAATTTTAATTTTGCCACAAGCTGGAATATTTACCATTTATTAAGAAAAATTATTAATTTCTCCATTTCTAGCATTTCTCTCCCCTCTCTCCTGATGTCAGCTGCTATCCTCAGATGCCTGATTCCTTCCACTTTTTGTTCCATTACCTTTTCTTTCCCTATATATTATGTTCTCTTCCGGTTTCTCCTACTCTCAAAAATAATCAAGTTACTAACTGCACTGCCCATCCCATGTATTACAGATTATTTCCTGCCTTGGTTTTCCTTTTAGATTGCAAAGTCTTTGCAGCTGGGAGTTTCCCTAATTTTGTGACCTGCTCATCTTGATCTTATCCTGAGGGATTACTGTAATGCATGTGATGGTAGGAATTATTCACCCACCAGCAAGCTTAATTCAATGCTGCTGAATTTTGCATGCCTGCTTATATCTGTGGTTTATGTTGTACATTCTTCCAGCTCTGGCTGTGGTTTGTGTCAGCAGTGGTGTAAATGTGTAAGGCTGAGGGAAAGGAGGAAATCCCCCAGGCAAAAAAAGCCAAGGCTGAAATAAGAGCAACACAGGAGACCAGAAATTAGAGCAATCAAAGAAAAGTAGTATTTCAAACTCAGACATTAATGCAATGGAGGCAGATAGAAGCAAGGGGGCAAAGTTTTCTATTCCTCCATCCAGGAGCTGGGTAAGATTACTGGTCCAGGGAGTACATCTCCCCTAGAGAAGAGGAGCAGGAGAAGAAAGTGCTTGGGAGAGTGATTCAGACTGGAGCCCTTTGTAGGCTCCAAGCCTCACAGCTTTGAGGGCATTTGCTGATTTTTCAGGGTACAGCATTGCCAGGGATAAGGAGATGTGTAAAGTTCACACTGGAGATGCTTTAGTCACCAGCAGCACTGGCAGCATGGGCAGGGATTAATGCTGCAAAGCTCCTTATTTATGGGTTATTTCTTTTTAATGAGACAGTGACTGAAGTTGGCTAAGCAGAGCTCCAGACAGATCCATCAAAGACCAGGGCAGAAGTGAGGGAGGATTCAATTAGGCTTTGAGGTCAACAGCATCTGTGGTGTAAAGTGACCAAAACTGTTGGGATTGTTCAATCTGTCCTTGTGATTTATGGATTATGTCCTTGTTGCATTCCACTGTAAAGGAAACCCTGGGGTGTTCAATTTAACAGACTTCTCGGATGAAATCAAGCACAAACGAGCCAAATATTACATGTGAGAAGTGTTTATTGATAAAGATGGGCATGTGTCCCTCTTGGGGTCTTTCGGGTCACTGCAACGTCGAGAATATTAGAAAGTATCTTTTCCCAGCCCGAGCGCTTGAAGTCAGAGCTCTTCAGTTCTCGGTCTCAAGGTTATTTATTGCATCTTATCTATAAAAAACTTTCTCCGGCCCTGCCAAGGTCCATGCAGCAGGACAGTTCCAGGCACTCTGCCTGTCCCTGGGGCGGTGTTATGTCTTTATACTAAAAACTATGTTGTGGTAGTTTTACCCGGAAACAGGATTTCTGGGATGCTGTGGTCAGGGCCAATGAGTGCTCAGATTTCAATATTGCCATCTGGCCTGACCACTGGGCGTTGGATCCACCTCTGAGAACACAGGGTAAAAGCAGGGCTCTCCCCCCTGCAGCTCCTCTTTGGATTTCCGGCAGGAAGGAGTTCTATCTCTCCCCTGGCCTAGCTGCTGGCTGGGCAGGGGGAGCGGAAAAGCCATGGCCCGGCCCGGAGAGGTAGGCCCAGCCCCAGCCCCGAGGGTGGAAGAGTGGAAGCAAGAGACACACCAGGAGCCATTGGGAAGCCCCCCCTCCCTTGGGAGACAGAGAGAGAGAGAGTGAGAGAGTGAGAGCCGGTGCTTGGGACTGGACTGTTACCTTGAAATTTGATGTGTGCTGCCAGCATGCCTGGCCTGTGGAGAAGGGTGGGGGGGAAGAAGGAGCCGAGAAGGAGTCCAGCGGCCTGGAGGACCTTTTAACCCTTTGTGGACAATGAAAACTTTACAGAACATTAACCCTTCCTAGAAGAGAGATAAGAGTAGAGGATGAAGAAGGAAATGGGTGAGTGAGGAAGGTCTGGACCAGAGAGAGAGAGAGATGTTGGAGGAATGGAGAAGATGGAGTGGCATTTTATGCTGCGCTCTTTTGTGTAGCCATGGACAGAGCCATGTTTCCTTGTGATACAGAGACTGAGTCCAGGGGGAGAAATGCCCCAGACCCAAGAAGATTCAGTGTGGGTACCCCTCGGCCCCAGGGGGTGTAAAAAATATGGGGGGGACAGATGTCCCAAAGTTGAGACTGTGCCTTTTTGAAGTGGGACGAGGCATCCTTAAAAAGACGACCCTGGAAGCAGCCCTGGTCCTTGTTCGGGTGGTGAGAGCACCTGGACAAGATGGACGAGGCCACCACGGCGCATGGAAGGACTCCCTCTCCTCTCGATGAACTGAGGATTGAGTATTCTAAAGGGTGGTGCTGGACCCAGAGTTGGTGATTTGGAAGATGTATTGTACTGGGAATTAGGGTTGGGGGGGGGGGGGGGGAGTGTTTTTGTGAGGTTTTCATTTTCCTTGTGTTTTTTTTTCTTTTGTGTGTAGTTTAGTTATTGTTTTGTAGTTTAGTTAATAAAGTTTTCTTTATTTCTAAGCAAGAGCCTTCTTTGCTTATTCCTGGTCACATTTCACAGCAGACACCAGGGAAAGTGTATTTTCATGGGGGCACTGGCATAGTGCCGGTGTCAAACCATGACATACATATACAATGTTTAAAATTACTTCCCAATACCTACCACCTATGTTAGACAGTGAGCTTCTACTCTAAACCAATTTGTAGGTGCCAACATGACAGCAGAAGATGGAGGCCAAGAAGAAGGAGAGAGGCTGGACACACCCAGTTCCCCCCATCTTGCCTCCTGAACCCCCATACCAAAAACCGCAAAATCTACTTTTCCACCCCGTGATAACTTCACTATTATTCTACCTAAACTGTTGTGGCTTGCTGATCATATAAGGTTGGTAATTTGCTCCAAGGGTCATAATCAAAACTACAGGTGTTTTGGGCTCCATGCCAGGGCTTCTGAGCCCCCTGGCAGGGGTCTTGGCCATCCTGGACAGCCAGAGGGATGTTCTGGGTTCCCATATGTCCCGACCAGAGGACAGAAAGTCAAGCAGAGATGGGAAAAGAACGACACAGAGAATTACAGAAAGGAGGACAGGGAAGTTACCACCAGGATTCTGGGATGCACCGTCGGCATTCGATCGGCAGCCGGCGTCTGTGCGCTCCCTGCCGGAGGGAGTTCGTGCATCACTCGCCAGAGCCGCGGCTCCGATGTCCGGCAGACAGCGAGTGTCGCGCACGGCAGGGCTGCGGAACATCCTCGAAGTCGCTGCTCGGGCTGAGTGGCGGGCAGGACAAGCCGCAGCACCGCAGCAGCCGTCAGAACCCCCGACAGCGTCGCGACAGGCTGCGGCGGGATCGTGGCGGCCGCCAGAACCATGAACAGCGTCACAAGGGGATCGCGGGCAGCGACGGGCTGCGGCAGGAGAGGCTCGGGGCACGGCGGGAGAGGCCCGGGAAGCGGCGGGAGAGGCTCGGGGCACGGCGGGAGAGGCTCGGGAAGCGGCGGGATGCTCCCAGGGGTGGCGGGCAGGTTCCGGGAGCGGCTGCTGGTGAGGCTGCTGC
Organism: Calcarius lapponicus; assembly: GCA_039654755.1. NCBI lineage: Eukaryota > Metazoa > Chordata > Aves > Passeriformes > Fringillidae > Calcarius > Calcarius lapponicus. Next base: position 99,833,292 of record CM077462.1, read on the forward strand.
GGGGAAGCAGCGAAGCGAGGGTAGACGGAACAGGGGAGACAGGCGGGGAAGAAGCAGGACAGCAAGGAGAAGGCGAGCAGAGGTCAAACGAGCCAAACCTCCCCACAAAGAAACGGAGGCGGCGGAACTAATTACGGCGCAGTTAACTGCTTGTATGTGCTAAAGGTCCTCCTATAGTCCGGTCCTTTGAGGATGACCATTGGCTAGTCAGGGAAGTTTTTGCTGGACAGCAGGGTTTTGCCTGCAGGGAAAATGGCTTGCAGCCTCCTTCCCTCAGCCACAGTGGTGGGAGTTTTCCCTGATGGCTGTCAGGCGAAGTCCCCCCAGAGACAGAGCTTCCCTCCGCATTGTAAAGGGGCTGCCTGCATAGGGACTGTAATGTTGGCAGTCTCCACCCCCGATCACACGTTTTAGATGCCTTCTACACATGCCACGTGTTAGGGCTCAGCCCATGTAGTAATATTCCACCTGATGCCAGAAAATGGGTTTGTAACATAAAATCCAGAAAATGTCGAGGCATAAATAAAAATTGAATTGTTTCCTCACAGTCCCGATAAGGTGTAAATACACAGAACTACACGGACTCCTTGCTGATTTACCTGAGTCAAAATCTGTCCAAATCGTGATTCAGAGGAATTGACAGACAAATGGATTGTCAGCAAAAGCATTTTTATTTTAGTTGTTGGAAGAGCAGGGGTCCACACCACACCCAAGTGCTTATCCTACACTTAAAAATTTCAGTGGGTTGATATAAAAGTTTTATCAAAAATACCATACATCCTTACACGTCTAAGGTTAGTATTCAATAAGAAAGCTATTAAAAATACATTGCATCAGATTCCTATACTTTAAGTTAATGTCCGTGTGCTGTCCATGCACAATCTACACAGCCTAAAGCAGCTGGTCTTCCTTATTGCTTCCTTGCACACGGGTGATTCCCTACTTGCCTGTCAGCTACTCTGATATACTAAGTCTAAAACTTGTTGTCAAGTCACAGTCACGTCAAGCTAGGTCTGCTAAGCTTTCTTATGCTGACTTATGTTAAGCATTTATGTATACTCGTGCTAAGTACTTACTCTGAAAAATGCCAATCACTTGTTTTTAAAATTTTCAAAGTTTAATAGTAATAAAATGGTAATAAAAATAGTAAAATAATTAGAGTAATAAAAATTTGAACAATTGAGATTAGGGCAATACAAGACAATAAAAACAAAGAGTTACGGACAGTCCAGGTACTTCTTTCTGGGCAAAATAAGCCCAAAAAAGGACATCCGTTAACAGAGGATAAACCCTTAAAAACAATAGCCTGTTGCATATTCATACACCTCATACATGATGCATAAATTCCATTCAAACAAAGGATTTTTTCTGGTCAGTGTCAACTTCTTCCTATTAATCCTAACGGTGTCTTCAGGGCTGAGCAAGGCGGGAAGAAGTTTGTTTCTTCTGATAATGGGGCAATAAATTCTCTTTCTCTGAAAGATTGAGGTGTCCTGTGGCTGCTATCTGGTGCAAGTCCTTTCTTTAGAAAAAGTACCTTACATAGCATAGTTTCTATTTTAACATTATGTTATAACCTAAAACTATATTTAACACATTACTGAAGAAAATTAATACATAGCGTAACTTTCTAACGTAGCACATATGATATTCATTTTAATATTTGCAAAAAGCCAATCAAGAAATACACGTTTTTCACACTTACTTATGGTAATTTCTTCTGCTTGTTTATGTAAAACAAATTCCTTATTTTTAAAGGGTTAAGGCATTGTGCCTAAGCGTTCTTGGGCAAGAATAAGATACACTGTAACCAATAAAGAAGCCAGATGAAACTTGGCAAGAAACAGGGAACAAAACTTGATAAAAATGGAGGGCAAAGCTTACTAAAGCCAGTGAGAAAATCACTGAAACAGCTAACAAGAGATGAAAAGGGCAAAAGGCAAAGAAGACGTCCAGCCTTCATCAAAGGACCACCAAGGAAGATGTGGAACCTTCCCAGGGTGTGACCACCAGGGTGCCCTACACCTGCTAACAAAATCATGAGTTCTAAGGATTAGTTTGCCTAACCACACCTTTTCTAAGGAAACCAATGAATATGCATGAGTTATAACCATATATTGTAATCTGCTGTGTACCAGTGTGCGCATATTCAGGGAAGGTATGTCCCACACACCCAGCACACTGAATAAAGCAATACTCACTTCTTGAACTTGGTCTCGGAAATGTCTCTTGGCCTGGTTTGGGGCGATTCAATTTCAAGGCACAAAATATCCGATAGCTCTTTTTAATGCCATGAATATCATGTTGAGTTTGCTTGGTACCCTCCCCTCCACCAGTGATTCCTAGATGACTTATGGTCCCTTGTTTCCTCAAGACTCTTATAAATCCTAATCTGAATTATTTAACTCCTATTCACTCCCCTTTCCTCCACTGACTTTTATCTTTTGTTTCCTTTACCCTGATGGGTTTATTTTCTGTTCTGTCATTCCAGTCACTTCATTTCGCCTTCTATCATTATGCATCTTTCATAATTTGCCCCACTTTTCTCTGGCAAAGGGCAGGTTTTCCTACTGGTGGAATCAATTTTTGTGGCATATCTAGGTTACTGTCAGGACTTCTTTCCTGTGTAAAATGTCTTTCATTTTGTATGAATCTGCTTTAATATTTTATCCCACATCAAAGAAGTATAATGAAATCATTGTCCTGAAATGACTCTTCCAAGTTGAGATAAAGGAGCAGAGATGGGCTGGAATGTATTACCCCCAGACAGTGTTTTGGTGCAAAATAAGCCACAAGATTCAGGGGAAGAAGAAAGCTGGAACAGCTGAGAAGATGCTCATGTTTGGGGTCTGGATTAAAAGAGAAAGGAATGGATCCACCTGTACTTTGCCTTATAGTGGAGAACATCAAAAGCCTGAGAACAAAATTATCCCTATCCCAGCCAAAAGCAGGACAGATGTGAACCACTGAAATACTTTCACTGATGACCTTTGTCTCAGACCTAAGCAGCAGAGAGATGAACTACTTTAAAGGAAAGGACCAAACATCTTTGCCATAAAATCTTATTCACACATCTCAGGATTCCAAAACCACTCAGCATTCCATTACTTACCTTTCCTGAGCTGCACATTTCCCCAAGCTGATCCAAAATGGATCACAAGATGTAAATGATGCTTATGACCCTCATTCATAGTGATGGGAGATCTGCTGCAGTCCTGGTGATCTAGGGATACCTGTGAGGCAAGGTTGGTAGTTTTTTATCTTTTATTGGAAGAGTGTATTTGATTTGGCTGAGATGAAGATAATTTTTCCATAGCAGCCTTCACAGTGCTGTGTTTTGCATTGATAGACAGAAAGGTGTTGATAACACACAAGTGTTTTGGCTACTTCTGAGCAGTGCTATCTCTCTAACATTACCCTTCCCCATCAAGGGGTGGGGAGTGGGCAAGATCCTGGAAGGAGGCAGAACCAGGCCAGCAGATCCAAATTAACCAAAGGGATATTCCACACCATATGCTGTTAGCTCAGATATAAAAGCTAAGGGAGGGAGGAAGAACAGTGGGCATTTGTTATCCTAGAGTGTTTGTCTTCCAGAGCAACTGCTATGCATGCTACAATCCTTCTTCTGGGGAAGTGACTGACCATTGGAAGTAGAGATTAAACTTTCTTCCCTTTTGCTTATGCATGCAAAAAAATTTGCTTTCTTTTTGCTTTAGTGAACTGCCTTATCTGAACCTTCTAATTGTATTTTTGTCTTATTTTCCCTCTCCTGTCCCACTGGCAAGGAGAGGGATAGAGCGACTTGCTGAGCTCCTGGCATCCAGCCAAAGTCAACCCACTACAAAGAGGAACAAGGGTTTGAGAAGACACTTTCTCAGGATCAGAACTGCTGCACCAAACTGAATTGAGGATGTTGGTCCAGTGTCCTTTCCAGTGTCCTTGGAAGGGTTGATTAAGAAGTCAAATGCACACATGCAATATTTTAACAGGCACAAGCAATTAGAAGGCACAAGCAAAATACTCTTAATTTTCAGGCTAGTGAGGCCTGGGTACAGGCTGCCCCATCCCTGGAAGTGTTCAAGACCAGGTTGGATGGGGCTTGGAGCATATTGGTCTGTTGGAGGGCATCGCTACTCATGGCAGGGATTGGAAGAGGATGATCTTTAAGGTCTCTGCCAGCCCAAACAATTATGTGATTCTGTGGTTCTATAGTTGTATGCATGAATAAAGGCAACCTGGATCTGAAAGCATCACCAGAGCCATATTTTATTCAGATTCTTCTAAGCTTACCACAAATGCCTCTATTGAACTTCACTCGGAATTAGAGTGACTGGGGACATCCTGAAAGGATGGCTGGTCCAGCCTCAGCCTAGAAGGAGGTGGAAAGAGGCAGATTTCCCAGCAGGCCCAGGCAGTGACCAAGCAGTGACCTGGGAGACTGGCAGCAGAAGAGAAAGGCAGAAGATCTGAAATTGCAAGAAGGGATTTATCCAAGTACTCAAGTCCACACCACCCATGATGTTCACTCCAGCTTTCTTCACAGCCAAAGGAGAGAAACAAGCACTTCCAGGAAACAACACAACTCATCCTAAGGGAAACAGTAAAAATAGTTTGCATGAGTCATGTCCCAGAGAACTCAACCAGAGATGATAATTTCAAATATTTAAATTTATATTTACATGTCTGATGTCCAGGGAACTCCCTAGTTTTGGCATCTTGTGGCCCAGAGAAGCATACTCAAAAGTCTGGAAGCATCTTACATGAAGTATGCATTGCATGAAGGATTGCACGAAAATGAAGGATAAAGCCTTGCTACAATAGCAAAATGTGAATTCTTTGCATCTAAATTTAATACATCCACACACCAACCCTAAACAATGCCAGGGCTCCATCTGTTAACACAACATTACATCATCTACTCTGATGCTGTAAAAAAGCAAGATACTTTTTTCTTTTTGCTTGTTTACAAATAGAAAACCAAATCACAAAGAATTTAATTACTTTCATGCATTTATATAGTATAGCTATGGCACATTCCCAACCTTAGAAATGAGTGAGTAATGGACTTCCTGCTTAAGTCTAGGTACACACCTGCATACCTTACAAGAGGCTTCAAACCAACAAGGCTCCTCCCTTGCAAGCCTTATGGGGGACCGCAGCCCCCTGAACAATTTGCAAGAGACCCCAAAGCCCTGCCTGCCTTATTGGGGGATCCAAGGCCCTGTAGGCCTTGGGAGGGCTCCTGTCTGCTCTACACTGATCAGGCTGCACACTCATACTCAATCCGCTCCAGCTATTTCACCCACTGCACCAACAGAGAGACCAAAATCACTAGACAAATATAGTAGTAGACATTTGTAATTCAGATGGAATCTGCTCAGGGAATTTTAACATGGATCCTTTGGCTCCTTCATGCTCCAAAGTTCCAAGGTGAACTCATGTGGTTCTGGGAGTCAGGTGTTGGTAGAAGAGACTCCAAAGTTAGTGGCCTAACATCCCATGTGAGTCAGTAGATTGTTGAGGAAACTTCCATGTGGGACCACGCAGGACCCACTGTGGCAGTCACACTCACACCACCTGAGCTGGGACTGAGGCCCCTTGGCAGCTCCACCTTCTACACTCACACAGTCAGACTGGATTTCTTCACTGGCTCAACCCCTGATTTCCCATAGCACTGTCTCAGACATCTGGATCCTTCAAATAATTTAATTGTGCAAGAACAAAATAACAGCTTGGGGTGAGAGCCTCCAAGAGCAAGGAGGAATCCCCAGGAGAAGAAACCTGGATCAATGGGGACTGTGAAGCCCATGAGGACTCTGATGGATATGGGGGATGTTCTCATCAAGCTCCACAGGAAAACCCTAACCCTAACAGGACAATTGGATGCAGGGGGATACATTGTCCCTAAGGATGATGAAAAGGCTGAAATAACTAAGGGTGTGTGCCCAGGACGTGGCTGTTCACAGCATCCTCCTTATGGTCCACTGGAGTGACTGGGCTAAGGCATCTTGTCTTTGGGTGGTGACATACCTGTGGTAGTGTGTTTTTATAAGTTTTGCAGTTGTTTTATTGTAAAAGTTAGTTATTCAATGTTAGTTAAGTACAATGGTTTGGTCCATGTATTCCTGTTTTATCCCCTCATGATGGTTTCTCCCAAGTTGTTTACTCCTAAGTTTTCCTGCCACTTGGCTGTCACTCAGTGTATCCATTTCCCTGTTCCTCCCCTCCTTCCGTTGTATGGCCCTGTCAATCCAAGTTCTGCTGCCTCCCCTCTTCTGTCTGTCAACCCATATCCACCCATTTTATTCCAGAATGTTCTATGTCAATCACCCTGGTTCTAATAGTTGATTAAGGCTTCTCCCCTCCCCTGTGTTAACTCCATTGGTTTTGTCAGGTTCCATACTCCTCCTCAAGTGTTTCCCCATTGGTTGTGTGATGTCCCCACCCCTTAGAGTGGCTCCCTTTAAGAACCCTTGCCAGACTCATTTTCTTTGTCACTCATCCCTGACCTGTCCTTGGAATAAGTCTTCCTTGGAGTGCAAACAAGTGTTTTCTCCTTCAATCCTTTGCCTTGGTATCCTTATCACCCACGCTACTGCAGTCACTGCCACCTGAGAAGCCTCGGCAGAGGCTCAGGGGCAGCCTCTCTCATGTGTTCCCCTGGTCACTCAGGGAGCTTTGCTAGCCAGTATTCCACTGCTCTGTAACCACAGGAGAACCACGCATACCTTCACTCTTGCTGTTTGCCTGACTTTCTGTGAAGCAACAGAAATGAAGTGACAGTCAAGAAAATAGAATCCAATGAAAGCCCCAGTATTTCCTATATCAGAACAAGAACTGGAGAACAAACATGGATATTGGTGCCATTACATTTATTTCTCCTTCCCTTCTTCAGCCTCTTGAATGTCTCCTCCCTGGGTCTTCCCATTATTTATCCTGGACACTTGACCATTATAGCAAGTAATGGAAATTAATTTCATTTCTAGTGAAGGAGATATCCTTGAACATTTTGGACGAGAACCTTGGAAAGCACCATGATTTCCCCATGCTTTGTGGCTGGAAAACATCTGCAGCATCTGGACAGCATATCTGGGGAAGGAGAGAGGCATAAAACATAAGCCTTTTCTTGCCAAACTGCAAAACAAGGGAGTCCAACCCACCCCATTCAAGTCTGTGGCAGCCATGTTTTCAGAGAGCCCATCCTCCCTTCCAAATTTACCTACTTCTCCCTGCCTTTGGAATGACCAGAATTCTCAGAGCTCTCCTGTTATCACTGCTGCATGGCTAAGGGCAGGAGTGTAGTATTGTGTGTCTTATATAGGTTTTGTTATAAAGCTGGTTATTTTTTAGAAGTTAAGAATTTGGTTTGACCCTCGGTTCCCCCTATGTTCTCCCTCCTAATGGTTTGCTCCTCCCACCTGTTACGTGTCAGTCATTGTAACCATCCTTGTTCCCCACCTGTTACCTGTCAATCAGTGTAACCGTCCTTGTTCCCCCACCTGTTACCTGTCAATCATTGTAACTGTCCCCCTTTCTTTTCGAGAAATTTCTGTGTCAATCTTCCCTTACCTACCATATGATTTGTCCCCTGAGCCTTTTCCCTCCCCTGGGCCCTTCCTATTGGTTCAGTATGTCCCTCGCTCCTCCCCTGGGTTTTGCCCATTGGTCCCTCATGTCTCTTTCCGTTACACCCTTCCCTTTATAAGTGCCTCCCTAACAGCTTTTCCTTGACACCGTCACTGGCCCCGGTTGCACCAGAAGCGTGCCTTGGCATCCACACGCATGTCCACGCCTTCCTTACTTTGCCTCAGCACTTCACAGTCCTGCTCTCGCCTGCATCACCACACAGCAGATGGAGCCGCTACTCGGGGTTCTTGCTGAGAACCTGGGAGTGGTGGAATTCGTAGTCTCCACCGGTCACTCCAGGAGTGGCTAGCTGGACCTGTCAGCTCCAGTGGCTGTGGAAGCGAGAGTGTGCAGGAGAGCAAAGCAGAGCTGTACAGTCAGGACAGATGCCACAACAAGCTCCTTCCAAGCAGGCTGAGCCCTGCTGAGCTGGGGCTGTGGACTTGTTGCCACAAGTTCCAGGGTTAGCAAAACATCACTCATAATGTTCACAGGCATCCACAGTTGCAGCCAGGAGCTCTTCAACTGGGCATAACAGCTACAAGGCTTGACTGACAGCTGTCAAATGAGTAACTGGCTTACAGGGGTAAGAAACACATCAGAATCAGGCAGCTGAAACACACCAATGTTTTGACCAGCGTGGAGAGGTGGTGCTCTGGATTCTGCCAGGAGGAAAGGAAAGAAAATCAGGAGGGGAGAGAAACTTCCTCCTTCCATTGCACATTGTCCAGAAGGACACATCAAGCTGTGCCCAGTATCTCTTCTGCTTCTCCTGTGGGGTCCCTGTCCTTGTCCAAGGTCATGCCATTGAAAATGTTCCCTTGCTGAAGACTCTGGTCCATGAGAGCAGAGGCTCCCTGGTTTTCTTGCCTCTTGCTGAGCAGCTTTACAAGCAGCCTAGTCTTCAAGATGTCTTTGCACAGGCTAGGTGAAGTTCAGGCAGGCTGCTGTACTTCATCAGAACTCTTGCCATGTGGGCAGTAAACATCCAAAAGGTCTGGCACCAGCAAGTGTAGGTCATGATCAACCTTCAATGATCTCTTCTGGAACCAGCATGCCATCTGGGCTGTTGGACCTACCTGCTTTATTAGGAAGCTAGGACTCTTCCTTTTGTTGCTTCCAGTGCACACTTGGGAGAGGAATGCTCTTTTTCAGCAGTGTCCTCTCCTATGTACTTTGCAGTGTTGTGGCTGTTAAGCAACAGGTTAGAGAGAAAATCCAAGTTGCTGTTTAGACCATGCTTAGCTTTGGTTTCTTTTGGTGTGGGCTCTTCTCTGCTTTGACATTGCCTAACACGTCAAGTCTTCTGCCAGGTTCTCCCAGCTGTCCCAGAAGGAGTTACCTACAAGAGCAAGCCAGGGAGAGGAATTTGAAGGGGCTCTGTGGGTGGGCTCTGGGTCGGTGCATATCGATGATTGGAGAGACAGGGAAGATGAGTCAAGGGGTCAACTGGAAATACATGTAGGATAATTGAAAACTGTAGAATGAGTTGAGGGACAGCTGGGGATTGTAGAAGATAGCATATTTTTGTTAAAATTTTTAAATTAGTTAAGAAGCTAAGTTAGTAATATAGGTGGCAAGAATCAAGTGCCTTAGTTAAAGAGTAACAAATACATTAGGAAAGAGAAGCTAGGAGTGACAGGGATGGATGTAGCAATTGTGAAGGAGAAGAGACCATGCATTAAGAATAATCCATACCTTGCATTAAGAATAATCAAACAGGAGAGGCTTAGACTGTGACCAGCAGATCAAAAAGTCCTGCCAACTGGCCATGGGTGAAGAGTTCACCATGAGGAAGATGGCTTTCTTCCTCCCATATGTTCACTCCCTTATTTCAAAAGCCCACTGACCCAATTAAGGGAGTACAGTTGTGCAGCCATAATGGATATTCAGCTGATAATAATACGAAGGGGGCAGGTAATGATAATGTATTATGTGTCCTTAGAAACTGCTTGGATATGTAAAACCTTTTCTGTATAAATAGAGAGCAGGTGTCTGTGACCCCTTGCACATATATTTGGAAATGATTCTCCATGTGTCCAGTGTGCTGCAATAAATACCTTTCTTTTCAACTTTAATTAGTTGAAGAGTCATCTGTCTGTGCATCAAAGACTTTGAGATGGTTAAAGAATTTGAATTTATTGTGGAGTACAAATGCTTATATACTATTTTAGGAAGGCTAGTAAGGTTTTACTACAATGATTTGGTTAATCATCACATAAACTTATTTATTTTACAACATCTCTTGCTTGAAGAGCTTGATTTAATTTTTCTTTTCTGTTAAGTCTGTCTGATTTAATCTTCTTGCAATCTTGAAAGCTGTCTGTTCTTGCCAAGGTATTTTGTTTACCACATCTTCTTATGCTAACCAGGTCCAAAGTCCATCATCTGTCTTGTGTATCCCAATAGGTGGGTACTCACAAGATGGTGAGATTCCATCCACTGGTGGCTGGGGGCACAGTGGTCAGGCCAGCATGGCAGCAGTCCAGCAGCTGACACCATGGGGAGACCAGGGGTGCTGGAAGGGCTTCTGGGAGTGCCTTGGGTACAGGTCCACTGCCAATAGCAAGGCCAGAAGGAGCAGAACACACATGGGATGTCTGAACAATGGGCTGTCTGTAGTCACCAGGTAACGGAGGAAGCAGAGCTGGGGCATTGCTGTGGCAGTGCTCATGTCACAGCTTGGAGCAGAACTGGGGCTCTGGGGGATGGAATGTCCATCACCAAGAGAGACTATTTCATACTCATAGAACCACAGCATAGAATCCTATAAGGGTCTGGCTTAAGAAGAATTGTCCAATCCCACCCCCCTGCCTTGGGAAGGAACACGTTCCACCAGACCAGGTTGCTCCAAGCCCCATCAAATCTGGCTGTGAACACTTCCAGGGATGGGGCAGTCACAGCTTCTCTGAGTACCTTTGACAGATCTTCACCACCTTCATACTGAAAAAGAAAGATAAAACACAGCAGGACCTTTTCCCAGGACCTTTTCCAAACAGATGTCTCTGGAAAGTCTTCTTTGGGGATACAAGCCTATTCCACCTTCTCTTGCACTTTTTTCTTTATTGCACTCTGTTCCTTCAAGCCTTAAATCCAACCATCAGTACCAGCTCCAATATTTTGGTCCAACTTCATCCCTTCCAACCCAAAACCCACCTCCTCAAATCTATCCTCAGCATCAAATCCATACCCCAGCTCAAAATCTGCACCCCCTAGTTCCAAATCCACCCTCCTCAGACTCAAATCCACACTTCAGCCCCAAATCTACTCCCAAATTCCTCCCCAGCTCCAAATCTACCCACAGTCCCAAACCTACTCCCCAGTACAAAGCTATCCCTAAATCTGCTTCCCCCCTATCTCCCCAAGCTCCAAATACACTTCTTTAATTCCAAATACACATCCTAAACCCCAAATCCACCCTGTCCCATTGGCCACTCCTCCCTCCCAGCTCCTCACAGAAGCCTGTCCCACCCCAAAAAGCAGACATGTTGGCATTAGCAGGTTTATTCTCCAGTTTTCTTTCAGAGGAGTAGGGCAGCCATGGTCAGCAAGAGGGAGCAGGAAGGGAACTGTCACTGGAGTCAAATGGTGCAGTTCCCTTCTCCATAGCGCCGGCACTTCATCACCTTCAGTAGGTCTCCACTTTGTGTAGGTCCTTCTTGAAGCAGGAGAGCAAGCCATAGTTCTGCAGGAGTGCGTCTTCACTGCGCAGGTGGATGTCAAATTTCTCATATGTGGCTTTGAGAATCTGGGGACCGCGGGGGCTTCGGTCCTGCAGCTCCTGCAAGAGGATTGCGAGGTGCTGGGGGAGGTGCTGGGGGCTTGGGAAGGACATGGGCCACAATAACCTCACTGCAGTGTCCCAGGCTGGGGCAGAGTGGCTGGGAATGGCCCTGAGAGTGCTGGTTGCCAGTGGCTGAACATGAGCCTGTGTGTGCCCAGGTGGGCAAGAAGCCAATGGCACCTGGCTGGCATTAGCCATGGTGTGCTCAGCAAGGCCAGGGCAGTAACAGCCCCAGGCCCTGGGCACTGCTGGGGTACCTACAGTTCTGGGGGCAGTTACGGGCCCCTCCTGGCAAGAGAGACATGGAGGTGCTTGAGCATGTTCAGAGAAGGGAACAGAGCTGGGGAAGGGTCTGGAGCACCAGGAGCAGCTGAAGTAGCTGGAGAGGCTCAGACTAGAGAAAAGAAGGCTCTGGGTGGACCTTCTCATTCTCTATAACTCCCTGATGGGAGCGTGGAGTTGGGTGGGGGTCAGGCTCTGCTCCCAGGGAGCAAGTGACAGAACAGGATGACATAACCTCAAGCTGTGCCAGAGGTGTTTCAGGTTCAACAGAAGGGATTGTTAAACATTGTAAGGGACTGCACAGGGAGGTTGTGAAGTCACTGTCCCTGGAGGTGTTCAGGGAATGGCTGGACATGGCAATCAGTCCTCTGGTCTGGTTGACAAGGCAGTGGTCAGTTTTGAACTTGGTGATCTTGGAGGTCTTTTCCAACCTCAATGATTCTATGATCTTCCACAGACCCAGTGCCACAGTTCCCATTGAACTTTAAATTAGGTCAGGGGTTTCTCCCTCCAGTCTTAAAGAATATTTCAAACATATTTTTGAGTGTATGTGTTTGCAGGAAGAGCAGTGATGCAGGGGTGATGCTACAGTGAGAAAGGAGCTGGGCACAGGGGCTGCACGGAGGGAGGAGTGTGTCTTTGGGGTTTTAAAAGAAAGAGTAAGTTGCAGGGTCACTCTGTACCTCCTCCAGTCAAGGCCATGGAACCAGGAAAATAATTCTCTCTTTTCCTCCCCCTTTGCCAGAAAACAAAGCTCTAACCCAGACCCAAGCCATGTACATCTGGAGCTGAGAGCTGCGCTCCTCCTGTCCTGCTGTGGTCACCAGCTGCCATAAACAAGTAAGTTTTGGTTAAGGAAAAGGAGCCTTAAATGGGTGAAATATGATAGTTTGACTGGTTTCTGTGTACCATTTCCTAACGCCCAAGCACATACCAAACAAGGACCAAAATCATAGAATTGTGAAGTCACAAACTGGTTTGGGTTGGAAGGGACCTTAAAGACCATCTAATTTGAAGCCTCCCTGCCATGGGCCAGGACACCTTCCACTAGACCAAGTTGCTCCAAGCCCCATTTAAGCTGGTCTTGAACACTTTTAGGGATGGGCAGCCACAGCTTCTCTGGGCAACCTGTGCTATGGCCTCAGCACCCTCACAGTAAAGAATTTCTCACCCACACAAAAATCTAGATGTGGTACTGATACCTATCCCTACTTTCTCCTGCTGAAGTACCAGGACAGAAGTCTCTGTTTCTCTGAGTCTGACTTTCAGAGTCATTTTTATGCTGGAAGATGTAAACAATATTCCAGACTCATTTCCCACAGCTGCAGGTCTCAGAGCTCTAGCTACAGGGTGAACCTGCCAGATAAACTTAATTACAGAATAAACATGACTGAAAAGGTGTCCTGGCAGATAATACACAATTTCATTTAAAGCAACAAAGCAAAAATGAAGTAGATTTTTTTGGGGCAAAGGTAGAGAGTGACTCTTTACATGGACAGATAGAGACAGGACAAGGAGGAATGGTTTTTACTAAGGGAGGAGAGATTTAGATTAGGTATTAAGAAGAAGTTCTTCCCTGTGAGGGTGGAGAGGCCCTGGCACAGGCTGCCCAGAGAAGCTGTGGCTGCCCCTTCCCTGGAAGTGTTCAAAGCTAAGCTGGACGGGGCTTGGAGCAATCTGGTCTAGTGCAAAAGTGTCCCTGCCCATGGGTGGGGTTGGAAGGAGATAAGCTTTAAGGTCCCTTCCAACCCAGACCATTCTGTGAATCTGTGATTAGTTCTTTGAAGAGGACCACCCCACAGATTTCAGCTCTCTGGATGCTGAATTGGTGTATGAGAGAAACACCAGAGTGCAGGTTTCCATCGGTACACAGATGTTTTTATGAAATGTTGTGAATCATCACAAAATTTGCCACATTTCAAAGTATTTGCATGGAGATGTAGCAAACATTATTTTGCTGTTGGTACAACTGAGTATTTTTTCTGTTGCTGGGTTTGGGAAGACTTTGTGCACGAAATGTTCTGATTCCTGAGCAGTATCCCTTTGCAATGGGTGTTAACATCTGTTCTGTGTTTTTTTATCCTCCCTAGTGATGAAACCCAATGTGCAGTATCAGGATCTCATTATCTAAAGGTAAACAAAGTCCTAAGGATGCCACTGGTCTTCAGAGTGGAAGGTGGTGGGATATCTCAAGGATCCATGAGAGCTGAGGGCCTTCTGTGTGGGAGATCATTATTTAATTCTATCTAATTCTATAGTCGTGCTATATGCTGCAACTTACCCTCATCAGAGCTTGGATCCCTTCTTCCAGGTCCTTTAGTTTTTCATACACTCTGTCTGAGGTGCCAAAAACCAGATTGTTTGTGAACATCTTGCTTAGGTACTGCACCGGGGTCAACCAGGACTGGATGAGAACCAGGGAAAACTGAAGAAGCTCCATGTCCTGAAATTAGGACAAGAAATGGTCAAAGCTGTGCAAGAGTATTTGATAGCAAGTCCTGCTCCCTCTGGAACACCTGGAGATGTGCCACCACTCCTACAGCTTCAGCAGACACAAAGTTTTCAGGCTGAAGAGCACCACCCAGACCTGTGTCCTGTGCAGACAATAGTTTTTCTCATGCTTGGGGTGGGAATGTGATTTACAGTGTAGCCCAGAAAAGGATTTCTTTCTTTATGCAGGGGTTCAAGTAATCAAAAAGGGAGGAGAGGGATGAAGTACAACTCAAGTGTTCACAGATGAAAACACTCTGTTCCTGCAGTGAAGCACAGCTGGGTTTTTCAGGCAGGTCTGTGCTTGCCCTGAGGGTGAAAAAAAACTTACTGATTTCTGCTGAGCATCATCCTTCTTCATGGGAGCAGGGATGGTTTCCGAGTAACAAAATGCTACCTGGGAATTCTTGTTTGTGTGTCTTTGGTCCTCTGGAATATAGGTGCGTTCCTATGAAGACATCCCAAATACACACAGATCTATTGCCCATGTTCTGGAGAAGATCTCAGACACTTCCCAAGCTGTTCTGAACGGCTACTCTTTGCAAAAATAAATGACAAGGTGCCTTTGGAACGGCTTGGCAGGTAGGAATATTGTGTTGGCACAATAGCTACTGGGCCTAAAGGTCTTCCTAAGCCAAGGTGTTGAGGTGAACAGAAACCACATCTAACTGAGGTTCTCCTAAGGAATAAATGACCTCAAAGGACAGCTCATGCCAGCTCCTGTCAGCAGGAGAAACTAGATAGTTTTAAGCACTCAGACTCTCCCAAGGCCAGAGGTAACCAAGACAGGAAATTCTTGTCACATATCTGTGCCGTGTCCCAGCTGATCCTGTGCAGCCATAGTCCTGAGAAGGGCGGATGAGCAGGATCAGAGTAGGGGGGCAGAGGGCTAAGAGGAGGAAACAGGGTCCAGTCTGATGGGACATAACCTATGCTATCCTGTTTACACCTCTCTCCCCATCAAAAGAGAACAAAGGAGACACCAATAGTTGAAAGGTGTCTGTTACACAATCCTGAAGCCATCAGACCAAAGCAGAGGAGATGACCAGAGACCACAGCACTTACAAACTCCTTGTATGTCTCGGCCGCCAAGAGGTGAAGGTGCTGAGCCCTCAGCACAGCGTTGGCAAACAGGCTGGAAAGGGGCATCGTCGGGAAGGCAGCAGCTTGCTGTGGCCACTGCAGTCCCAGAGTGATCATGGCAATGGTGAGAGGAGAGAACCATGACCCTGCAGCAAAGCACAGCAAAAGGTGTTAGCCGTCCTCAGGAAACCGGGTTGAGGAGGGAGTGGCACCTGGGAATTAACTCCCAGTCTCTTCTGTCCATGCCTGTCTGAAGGCTTCATCTTCCTTGGTGCCTCTTGGCACCAAGAGTAGGCTTAGCCTTCTCCAAAATTCTTTGAAACCCTTTCACCAAGACCTGCCCCCACCAAGAGCCTGTGCTTCTCCTAGTGTTACCAGCAGTGTATTCCTGGAGGGGAGTCATGGTTGCTCCATGAAAACTAGTATGTGTCCCAATGCTTTTCCCTGATACACTCATGGTTTTCCTTTTCTCATGGGTCCTTGCCCATGTGAAAAGAGCATGGTGCACTCTGGTTACATGAGCAAGCAGGGGATGATGAGTGCCAGGTGCAGGCCTGGGAGCACCTCACTGTAGCCATGGTTTAGGCTGTACTGCTGATGTGATGCTGGCTGTCTGCCTCACTGGGGTAAGAGATGGTGATATTACCTGTGCTCTGACTGGCTCTCTGGGATATGACTGCAGAATCTGGTGATCTTTGTCAGCCCTTAAATATTTTCAGCCTTTGACACCTGACTCGCGCTAGTGTCTGTCTGCTGCAAAGAACACAAACTTAATCTCAGACAAATACCCCTTGGAGGAGAAATGCCCTGGAGCCTGTAGGACTTGGCCTATTTAGACTAAATATCAATTAATGAATTAAAGTCACATTGCAGGGAAAGATTTTTTTTTTCATTGGTTTATAAATTGCCGTACTTTAAGTTAGGGCTGTCACGGAGTGTGTGTATCCCACCACATACCACCCCATCATCATCTCCTCTCACCCTACACACATGGCAGCACTGACAAATCCTTTAAAACTGTAATAAAAAGTACCTGGAGCCATTTCTGCCTGGTGAGTTGCTCAGGTGTTGCTTGACAGTGAATATTTCCTCCGCTTATCTGTCAAGGGGAACTGTTGAGCCACCCTTTATATATCAGGGGAGTCTGTTTAAAATGGATCTGTGTGTCTATGACCACAACAACTGTGCATCTTCTCCGTGCATAAATGCACAGCTGTTCACAGTGGTGTTGCCTCATTGCAGTAATTTATACACAAATGTACAAGTTGGGAAGGTTGTTTGCCTCAGGATAAAATCAGTGCTCAATGATTTTGCCATTTCCTGCTGTTTATCACAAATAGAAGTTTTCTGGTCGTTGGAATACCCATCCCAAGTCACATCAATGCTTTTATATGGTGGAATTTGCTTTGTCCACCTGTTTTTTCCTGTCTGGCTCTGCAGCCTTGGCTAACAGTTCACAGGCCTGACTGACCATTTGGGGAGATTTCTGACTTAAAGCAAATGGCAAGTTGTGCCAGGGGAGGTTCAGGTTGGATATGAGGGAAAATGACTTCGTCAAAAGGGTTGTAAAGCCCTAGCACAGGCTGTCATGGGCAGTGGTGAAGTCCCCATTCCTGGAGGGATTCAGAAGCTTTGTGGATGTGGCACTTGTGGACATAGGTTAGTGGTGGGCTTGGCAGGGCTGGGGGAACAGTTTGACTTGGTGATCTCAGAGGGCTTTTCCGACCTAATCTATTCTGTGATCCTGTTTTCCCCTTTACTGTTAGTGGGGATAGAGCTGGATGGATGTTGTCAGATTAATCCTATTTTTTTCAATTTATAAAAAAATGTCAAATATTCAGCAAATAGTATTGCTGAGCTGATTTATCTGTGGGTATGACAAAGAGCTGTCATGCCTAGGTGCTTGTTTGGGTTCCAGCCTGCCCACTGCAAATCCAACTGCCAGAGCTCTGGGAGGTTTCTCTCATTCTCAGTCTGTGAGAAGATCTGGTTATGAACATCCTCCTGCTCCTAAACAGACTAAGCAGAGGATTGCTTGGAAAGGAGGTAGAAGAGAAGGTGGGAAGAAAAGGTGGGGGAAGAGAATCATAAAATCATGGGATAGTTTGGGTTGGAATAGACCTTAAAGCTCATCTCATTCCAAGCCCCTGCCATGGGCACACCTTCCAGTAGACCAGGTTGCTCCAAGCCCAGTTCAGCCTGGCTCCACAGCACACCTACACTTTCTTTTGAGCAAAATGAAACAGAACCTCAGATGGGCAACTACAGGGCAGGGGGGGTCTTAAAAGCCTTTTACTCCTCATAAGGCACTGATTACCCAAACCACACTGATTTGAACTTTTGTTGGGAGTTCAGGGTCTATTTCTTTCTGGTCAAGTCTTTGTTTTCCCCAGACCCTGTGTTTGCCATGCCACCCCCAGATGCTGTGTTTGCTATGCCTCCCATGGTGGGTCCAGTTTCCAAGAGGAGGTATCATCCCTGGTGCAGCTGGAGCATAGGGTGGAGACGTGGTTAATAAACATGTTGTGGAGAGCATGGTCCGTTCTGAAAAGCCCCGGGGGTGGAGATGTGGTGGTGTCACAAGGTAAATGTCAGTCCTTGCACAAGTGGGAATGGCTATCAGGTATCCTGTCACCCAAGAGCCAGCAACATCTGGTTGTGTTTTTCTAGTCCAGATTATGTTTAAATATATCAATATTTGTCAGAGATGAGCAGAGCAGCAGCACCTCAGCACAACCCATGCCCTGCTGCCTGTGAATGATGATAATGTATCACTGCAGCACCTTGCACCCATGTTCTGCTGCCTCTCGCTGTCACTGGCTGGCTCTCTAGTTCTGTTAGTGAAAACTTGGTGCTAAGTCAACATGTTTTATGTTGTAGCCAAGTATGAAGATGCTGGGATGATCAGCCTGTGCAATTCCCCTGAGCCTTGGGTTGTCTCCAATAATTTCTGGGCATTAAATGAGAAAGAAGCATTGTGGGCAAGGCAGTGTGACTGAAGTGTTGGGCTGGGCACACCACTGGCAAAACTATAGTTGCATAAGCTCTTATATCTCAACTTAACATTTTTCTAGATTTCAGACATGGGCATTTGCAACCTAAAGCAGTATCTCTTAAAATCACTTGGCATTTCCAAGTCCCTTTTCTTTTTCGAAAGAGAGAAAAACCCCACTTCTCTTCAGCATGTTCACACATCCACCCCACCTTACCCTGAGCATCACCTACTCTAACAAGTTTCACTAAAGAAGTGAAATAATTCTCCTTGCAGGTTTATGTGCTCCCTGATTCCTAGAAAACCGCCCATCTTGGAGTGGCTTCCCAGCCTGGCCTCACCTTCCTACCCCAACCTTCCTTACCTGGACCTTCCCAGATAAGCCCAACTGGTAAGTCCTGACCAAGGAACCACTGCCAGCCCACAGCCTTGGCTCTGTACATTGTCGGGCAATGACATGACTGAGGATTGAAGTGGCAGCTGATACCTCTTCTAGCTCACTGCTCGGAAGGTAAATTTCTTCTGGAATTTATGGATTTTGCTTACTGGAGGTAGGACTGCAAAATTTCCCGGAACCCATTTGGAAAGATTTTAGAAACATAAATTCATAGAATGACCAGGATTGAAGGGGACCTTAAAAATTATCTTGTTACAACTCCTTTCCACTAGACCAGGTGGCTCCAAGCCCCATCCATTTTGGCCTGGACCACTTCCAAGCCACAGCTTCTCTGGGAAACCTCTGCCAGGCCTTACCACCCCTCACAGTCAAGAATTTCTTCCCAATATGTCATCCAACTCATCCCTCTGTCAGTGTGAAGCCATTCCCCCCCTTGTCCTGTCAGTGTGAAGCTATTCCCCCTTATTCTGTCACTACACTGCCTTTTAATAGTCTCTCTCCATCTTTCTTGTAGTCTCTTTTATGCTAAAGAGGTCCAGGACTGCAACTCAGTCTATGCAAAACCACCCACCCTTGTTCAAGCAGCTCTGATTCCAGTTTCCAATATGTGGAAATGTATTTTACGATTATTTTTTTCTGAAAACCCTCCTGTTTTCTGCATCCATAAATGTTGGTTGGAGTTTTTAGCCCGCTTCCTTACTAAACCAATCTAAACCACACTGGTTTTCTGCGTTACCCAGTCAGCCTGGAGGTCTGCTGTTCATTCTCATTTGCGACATGGACCATTACCTCTCTCCCCTCCTTCTGCAATTGTTTTTTCCAAAATAATTACCCATAAGAAAAATCATATACAGAGAAGTGTGCAAAAGCAGTCAGTAAGACTGCTATCCATGAAGTGCAATTTCCATGTGACTGGCTTGGTGCTGCAGCACAGGAACCAAATAAAGGGATTTCAGATCCCAGGAATAATCCCTACCCAATCCCTACCCATGTCCTGGAGAATGTCACAGTCACTGCCCATGCCTCAGTTTCTCCATCAGTAAAATGATGGTCCTAACTCTCATTAGCAACACAGCTGGAAAGCAGGTAATGATTGCAGAGAACAGGTAGATTAAAAATAAATCTCATCTCTTCTGCTGGAAACAAAGCAAAATCAATCAATCTTGCCTCTTTCCAGTGATTTTTTTTAATAAGTCTTTTAAATTGAAATGCAGCAACACCAAGTTGTCCAGGAACAGGCAGCAGCAGGGACTGAAAACAGCCTCAGAGAAGAGTAATTCATTCCCATTTTTTTAGTCTCTCTCTCCACCAGTGGATCTGACATCACCATGTGTCTCCCAGCATGAGCTGCCACTCAGGAACCATCAGCCTTAACCCTCCTGGGCTGAATTGCTTGGTCAGTGCCTCTCCAAATGAATGCACTGTCCTAGGGGATGCCAGTGGGGTGGAGATGGAAGGTGCTGAGCTCAAATCCCAGCTCTAGCAGTGCCACAGTCCCATGGAGATTCCCAAAACAGCTTCTGCTGAAGGGTTTTCTGTAGGGTGTGGAGAGGAGCCATCCCAAGGTGCACAGTATGAAGAGGACCAGAGCCTCTCTACCCTGGGGATAGACTGTGAGAGGTGGAATTGTCCAGCCTGGAGAAGAGGAGGCTCTGGGGACAACTTAGAGGCCCTTCCAGTGCCTAAAGGGGCTCCAAGAGACCTGAAAAAGCACTTTGGACAAGGGTATGGAGTGACAAGACAAGAGGAAATGGCTTCACACTGACAGAAGGCAGGGTTAAATGGGATACTGGGAAGAAATTCCTGACTGTCGTGGTGGTGAGGCCCTGGCACAGATTTCCCAGAGGAGCTGTGGCTGCCCCATCTCTGGAAGTGTTCAAGGCCAAACTGGATGGGGCTTGAAGTAATTCCAATAGTGAAAGGTGTCCCTGCCCATGGTGGCAGGGGTGTGGAAGATGATGTTTTTTAAAGTCCCTTCCAACCCAAACCATTCTGTGATTCTATGGCTTAGGGTGTTCGGCACAAGATGTCACAGATCTCCTGATTGCTGGGTGCTCAGTTTTGGCTTGATCTTGGTGGCTTCCATTCCAAAAAAGGCACTTTCTACTCCAGCGGTGCTACTGGGGGTGGTCAGCAAATACAGAGACTGCCAGCATGGTTCAACTGCAATTTTATAAGTCTGCAAAAGGGCTTACTTAGTTTGTAATTTAATTTTGGAAAAGTCATCTTATGCCTGCCTCAACCCCCACATATGAAAAGGGGTTTTGAAGAGGAGTCATTTTCAGAAACATTCCCCACTGCTTCAGCTCCCAGATGGCACAGTTAGGAAAAAACCCTTTTCCTAGGATGCTCAAGAGGCGAATGGGACCAGCCCTGAGATGGAAAGGATGTTGCGTGATCACGTACCTGACTTCTGTGCATTTCTTAACCATTTACAACAAGCTCAGAGGTAGTCATATATTACCCATTTATTAAAATGTACATTTTTGGGGAAAACCCAGAAAAGTCAAAGATTTGGTCCTTCAAACTGTGTTCTGGGTAGACTGCTTCTTAGGGCATTAGGGTTGTGACTCCTTTCCTTTTTGTTGTTATGGATCACTAATGCATATTCATGGTCTAATATCTGCTTGGTTTTGTGTTCTAATTTTCTTCTTGCTTCCCTGCATCATCACTGTTTTCAATCTGACTCCACCTCATCAGACAAATTAAATCTGAAATGCTGGCAAATGTTTTCAAGTGAATTAAAAATTTGATTTATTTGGTGTTTCTGCTGCCTCAAGAAAGGCCATACATTCTCCTGATATTATGGGGAAATTGCTTTGGATTTATGAGAAAGCCAAGCTCAAATTATGGTTATTGAATATTTCCATTAGCAAGACTCTCTGTGACTATGACATTTTTCTTTTTTGCTTAGGGAGAAGCTTGAATGAAAACCCTGGGCTGTTTAGAACTTGACATACTCAAAATTTGGCCCTTCCTGACTCCTCAGGGTTCTCATGCACCAAGCCAGATCCTGTGCAGCAGGAACTCTCAGTTACTCCTCTCTTAAGGCATTATTTATTTATTACATTTAGATCCTTAGCTGAGATTTTCAGGACCTTTAATTGTCTTTCTTTTTGCTGAGAGTTTCAGCCCAGTGTTTAAACCATTCCCCAGGAAGAGGCAAGGAAAACACTCTGTTTTCTGCCTTACACTTTAACCACCGTTTCCTGAGCTGCTTTACTCTCTCTTCCTTGCACATCAATATTTCAATATGCAGCTCTAATTTCAGTACTAAAATCTTGCAACTACAACTGCTAGTCTCCACAGAGAAAAGCTACCTGAATTTGCATGACACCGGGAAATTCTTGGGACAAACCCACGAGATTTGCATCAGATATTGCATCACTCAGTGGAGAAACCTGGCCACTAAATTCTTCTAAGATGCCATCCTTGAAGGAACCATGGAATCACAGAATAGTTTGGGTGAGAAGGGACGTGACAGTTCATTCTCATTCCAATCCCTGCCATGGAATCACCTGGAGCACCTTCCATAGACCAGGCTTCTCCAGGCCCTGACCAACCTGGTCTTGAATGCTTCCAGAGATGGAAGTATTCTATGCCATGGACATGTCCTGCTCCCACTGTGAATCCCAAATGCACGGCTCATTTCCTCTGGACATGACAACTAAATTGCTTGGGGACTTCGTGCCACTGGCTTCTCTCACCTATTGATCCCTCTATTAAGTCCTGTCTGTGACACTCAGGCTGGGTGGAAGAAGGTGCTTCATTCCAAATGTTCTGTAAGGGTATTAGGGATTTCCCAGATGCTTTTCAATCCTAAAAGCATCCAAGCAATTTGGAGATACACTGCACTTTGTATCTGCTGTTTGGCGATGAATGAAATAGTTCTGGATGAATTTGGGGAGAATAAACAGAATATTCCCCCTTGGTGGAAATAAGTTTATTGCTCTAGAAAAGCACAATTATACAGTGATGACTATAAAAAAATAATTAAATAAGGATAATTGGTACAATGCTACATTAGCTTTCAGATACTGATGATAGTCAGGACCAGCTGTTGATGATGTCTCCAGACTTCAGCAATGTATTAATACACAACACATGTGGTTTCTGTTCTGTGAAACACCTCATAGCTCACTAGTGGTCTATTGACCATAGGTTAACACTGGATCAGTGCAGCAGAGCCTGTGCTTTACCACATGAGACACTTCTGCTCACATCTGCTTATTTCTAGGGTCATTTCATTGATGATGTGTCAGAACAGAGTCATAGAGCCATCCAAATGCTATTAAGCACAGCTGACACCTTTAAGATGCTTTTTTGCAAGTTGATCACTCACAGCTTTAATGACTGAAGGTCATTGCTTTTATAGGATTTCCTCTTCCTTTGAAGGAGAGTCTGAGTTGCTTCTACCACAAGAGAAGGCAGAAGGGAAGCACTGACCCAGCTTAGGGAAAACCAAGAATCTAATACCTAAATTTTTTCCAGAAAAAAACATTACATGACAAAGCAGGGCAGGATTTTCCCAAAAGTTAACTTGGCCCTTGGGGCAACCCCAAGTTGGGAGCTGCTGGTGACTTGTTTGTGCATTCAACATCTTGTAAATGTCAGACAGTGAGTAAATGGAAAGGGAATGCTGACACACATGCCCAGTGGCTGGAAAGTCAGGGTGAAACTGGATTGTGCTGTCTAAACATTTCCCCAAAGAGCCTGTATTTACAAGGTTTGTCTTTTTACAGCAACAGCCATGAATAACCCTGTTTATTCAGAGTGGAAATTCATGTAAAAAGCCCTCTGGTTTGGTTGTGGAGCACATGGCCTTTCCATCCCCATCCCCTAATACAAATTTATTCAGATTGTGTCAGCTGCTTATGTACTTGGCCATTTCTGCTGACATAACTGTCTAATTGTCCTCATTTATCATGGCTCTTCTGGATGGGATTACATTGTGAATTTGTAATTCAGCACATCTGTCAGAGGCTGGGGGGAGATGAGTGTCAGGTGGGGAATGGACAGACCCATAACTGGCTGCAAAAGGAAGTCATAATTCATTCCCATTACAGTTGTCGTCTCCATCTAAGCTGGGAGTCTAGGCAGGGAAAAGATCTAGAAAGATCTGCCTTCTAGTAAAACCTGCCATTCCTCATCAGACAAATTACCTTGTTGGATTTAGCAATTTAAGCTTAATCTTAAATTACATATATTTTTCTAAAGGTATTTTATATAGAGTATTTAATAACATTTTTATGGGTTTTTTTTTAATCCCATTTCTTAACTTTGCTATGTTTTATTTTTATCACCTCACAACTTACCTCAATGAATATTGTCTTTCCATCCCATTTCTTTCATACAATTTCCCACAGAGTTAGTTTCAATCATAATATTTCTCTGGAAGTCATCCCTGTAGAAACACTGCCTGCAGGTAAAGACACATGCAAGTCAATGATAGAATGGTTTGGGTTGGAAGGGACCTTAAAGGCCACCCAGTACAGACCCATCAGCCTGGATTACCTTGTGATCCCCTGAGAGTGCTGGTCTGGTGGTTAAAGTAGGTCCCTGCCCAGGAGGGGCTGGAATTTAGTCCATCCTCATCAGCTCCTTCCAGTGTCTCCAGAAAATAATAATTTATATTGCTCTTAGATCAACTAGTGGCATGAAAAACCAAAGACTCTCACTTTTAGTTTCATTTTGCTGTCAGAGAGCACTAGCAAACTATCCCCATATCCTTTACTTGTCCAGAATAAATACATGAGCAACAAAAGCTGTCATAACCAAAGTAAAAGCAAGTGGCTTTGGAAACATGCCATCAACAGTCTCTTTTTTTCTTGTGTCATTTCTCAGCATACTCCTGCTACCAAACACGCTCACACACATCTCTTCCTCAGTGGGTTTACCTCTATAGATGCTTCAGGATTCCTGGGTGTATTTGAGACCAATTCCATTTATCTTCCCCATCCAAGTAAAACTGAGAGCAATCTGTGCCTGGGATGGGGCTTAAACATGGATGAATTTGTGGGTTAAATAACTATTGGAGGTCATGGCTTCCCAATTTGCTTTCTAAACTCATGTTCACATATGAGATACTTGTGCTTGTCCTGGGTACAATTCAAACAGCCTGTGCAAGCTCCAAGATACTTTTTAAAGAAGTGTAGTGCAGTAATTTTGTGGCTAAAAATTTTGGGACCTTTGTAAACATGGTCCCAAAACTGCAGTCATGCCCATCATGTGAGGAAGAGGCAGTACATTCTCCCATGCATCCTTGAACCTTTTGGCAACTGTGTGGCTGCATCTTTCCCTCCTCTGTAGAAAAAACAGCAGAGAGACAGCTTGGTTCTGCCCAATGTTCTTGATTTCTGCAGGGAATGCTATGGCAAAGGTCTGAGATATGAACTGGAAAAGCTCTGGAGATTCTTGGTGAAGCAGAGCTGCTAATGAAAGATGGGAATTCTCTCTCAGCTGCATCAGCACTTGGAGCCACCTACCCCAGCCACCCCATGGGCTCTTCCCTCTCCTTTCTTGTCCCTCTGGTTTGATAGTCACAGGGAAAGGAGGCTTTTAGTCTCTGTGTCTCACCCTGCCCATTCCCAAAACATGACTGCAAGTTTCCCTAGGCCATGCTGATGTTCTGTGCCACAACCAGGGTGTGTAACAGACCTTCACATGTAGGGCACATCCTAACTACCACCCCCTGCTTTAATCTTTTTCCTCATTCTGTATTTAACACTCCAGAAAATTTTATATTTAATTTATATGGGGAAGATAGGGAGTTGGAAGGAAATAGGGATCAATTCTATATATAAAGGGATAAAAACCAAAGGCACCATGAAGGAAGTGATAATCTGGACAGGAGAGGAGGCGATACCCTGAGGGGAAACTTATTAAAGGGAAAAAGAAAGGAGAGCCAGCCAAGGTTAGGAGAAGGACTGTGGAGAGGGTTGTAATGAGATGATCCTGAAGTTCCCCTTCCAACCCAAACCATTCTGAGATTTTGTGAGGAAAAATGAAGTTTTTTTGCATTGCAGGAGCTGGCCTGGTTTTGATGTGGTACATAATGTCCTAGATATTACATATTGTCATTGCTGGCCAGATGAGGACCACAAAATAAATGATCCACAAAATTATGGCTTTAGCTTGAGGGTGAGATGTGCTGTGACATCACTGAGGGGTGCCTACTGGGTGGGCACATGATTCACTACAATTATTTAGAAGAGAGCAAGTATTTTCTTTGAGGAAAAAAAAATAGCACCTTATTCAGAAAGAGTTAAAACGTTCTGCTGCTTAAGAAATTGAAATCCCTTCACAGTTGTCAAAAGTAAACAAAAAAAAAAAAAAGGGTAGGGGGAAAGGGAGGAAAAATTACTGGTAGGTAGGTTCCTTCTCTTTGGAGTGACTGAGACTCAAGAGAAAGGCTAACACCAGAGTTGCAGAAAGTATCTTTTTTGGGTCCAAAGAAATCCCTTCAAAACAGGATACACAACTCTTATGATACAGTTATTAAAGTTATTAGAAATGCCTTTGCCCAAATGAAGGTGCAAATGAGACCATATACCAAAGTCAATAGTATAGGTTTTATTTGATAGTAAATATGACAGGACACCTGTCTGCACCTCTTGGGATGCAGCTATGAAGGTTGGGGAGAAGCAAGCTGGCACAGCATCGATCAGGATGGGCTGTGACAGCACAGCATGTTCCCCTTGACATTCCCTGGTAAAAAACCTTCCTGCAAATTTGGATCCTCTATTTAGTCCAGAAATCACCTCTTGACTGCAAGTAACCAACATCTGCTTGGTTCCCTTGACAGCTCCACCACATTCTGCCAGGGCATCTTGGTTAGTGAAAGGAAAGACTTGGGCATCACCACTGAAGTACCTGTGGCTTGCAAGGGTCCTTAGATTTTGTATGGATGGGAGGTCTGTCAGTGGCCAAGATTTGAAGTTTTGGGTCCTTGTGAGGCAGATATCTGCCAGAGTTGGCCCATAGCTGCTCAAACATGGTCTGAGCCAGCTCACAAGGGAAAAAAACATGGTACAGCTTTCTTCCCCAGAGGGGAAGGATCCCTGTTGCATTTTTCCATTCAAGGACATGGACATGCTTTTGTCCAAAGCCAGTTGTGTCATTTACTCTTTGCCCAGACTGAGCTTTAAGAGAGGTCCAGGCAAAAAATGTCCTGTTGTGGAGGAGTAATAGCCTCTTTTATGGCCTTATTATAGAGCAGAAATGTGTAGCCCAGGAGCTCTGTCCCCAGGGGGATAGAGAGCCCAGAAGCCAAGCTAGCTCAGGCCAGGCCTCAGGGCTACCATAAAGCAAGCACGAGGTATATCAGCTCTTAGAGTGATTTGCTAGCTCTTTAGATTTCAGCTTGCTTGCAAGGTAGTTTACCCTTGGCTCGAGGCTACAGCAGACGAGAGGGAGGAGGAAGAAGAGGACACAAGTTGTTCCACGGAGATGGCTTTATTTGGGGGTCTGCGAAGGGCCTCAGTTCTTCTTCTTCTCTTAGTAGGGTACAGTACACTACTTTTATAGGCTTGGCAAGTTTCCAAAGCTTGACCAATGGTAAGGGATTAGGGGGTTCGTGAATGACCAATGGTCAGAGGTTAACAAGAAATTGCCTTACATGGTTATAGAGATAGGGCGAATGTCCATGGAGACAGGAACTTCTTTGCTGCTGTGTCAGCATTCCTATTGTTAAATTCTCCATGGTGCTTTTGCTAAACCTATGGGGTTTACTACAGGGGAGGATGGTCACTAAGAGACAACAGGCACAAGGACAAAGTGTGCAGCCTTTGACAGTGCAAATATCCTCATTAATCATCATTACAAAATTCAGGCAGTCATGGGGACCATTGAATGTGACAGAATAAGAGAAGGAAGGGGAGGGAAAGCAGAAAGTCAAGGAGCATCCTTGCTCCAAGGCTTCCAAACATCCTCTGGCTGGCCTAGTGCTTTTCTAGTAATAATTGTAGAGTTTGAGGTAATACATGCACTGATCTTCCTGTTTCATCTTCCTGTTTCATTTTTCCTTTTTCTGATCACTGTTTCTAGGAGGATGTGCTCAGGGCATCCTCTCTGTTTGAGGGATGGCACTGGCAGATCCACATTTTGCTATGGAGCACTTCTGAACTTTCTTTGAAAGCCAGAGGGTCAAAGAAATAGAGAAGTGTTCTACTTTTTTCCTTTTTTTTCCCCCAGGAGAGGGAGAAAAAGAAATTGTATATGTATTTGAGTATTTCCAACCATCTGCTCCTTACCAGGAGCAGTAGTACAGCACACACCTAGCTGCCCAGCATGCACTGCCTCACCCACCTGCTCAGGGTCCTGGTTCAGCTGTTTCCATGACAAGAAACAGTGAGATGTAATTAGAGGGTCTTCCTTCCCAAGTCAGTGGGATGCTGACAAAAACAGATGCAGATGCCATGTCCTGAGATACTTCCCTGCCTCCCTCTCTCTCCTGTGACCCATCCCACCTCAACTGTTAGGGGATTTATTATCATGAAACCTCTATCATAAAAAAACTTGAGGCTTTTTTTCAAGGCAAGAGGCTCTGTTGATCTATAGATCCTCTTCATGGATCTACATGCTGCTGTGACAGTCTCTTTTTTGCATGTGAGGACCCATCTGTAATGAGGCTGAGAGTTTTGACCAAGGTGAGGTTTGTAGTGAAGCTGGGTGATGAGCTTCAGTGCTTCTCCCAGGGGGCCAAAAGCCACCCTTCCCCCCCTCCATGTACCCCTTGTGTTCACTTCTATGTATCTTTAGACAGATGTAACCAGAGGTGAACTTGATTTGGTTTTGGGAAGGAATCTGGACCCGTGTTCAATATTTGGGCTGTAATCAAACACCAGCTTTGACCCCTCTGTTTTTCCCACAGTACATCCATGCTCTCATTGCATCCATCTGCTACAAAGCAAGGACATAAGTCTGCTTCAGACTTTTCTGCTCAAGGTGCTAAAATGCTATACAGAGAATTCTCTACAGAGAATTCTGTACAGACAGCACAGGGCACCCATGAAGAGTTTTTACATTCACACGTAGACCATTTTCCACCATCTAGTAATCTGGATTAAAACAGACTCCAGTGTCTTCGCCGTGCTACTGGTTCTACTTCAGAAAAGCCACCTCTGACCTAAGTTTGTTTAAAACAAACCTCATCTGGGATTACAAAAAAAAAAAAAAAAAAAAAGCCCCAAGCACACTCTTTTCCCCAGCAGCCATTTCCAGACTTTTGCTGCCATTACTGTGAGTTTCATTGAATCACAGAATTGTTTGAGTTGGAAGGGACTTTTAAAGATCCCCCAGTTCCAACTCTCCTGCAATGAGCAGGGACACCTTTAACTAGCTCAAATTGCTCAGAGCCCCAGCCAACTTGACCTGGAATGTTTCCAGGGATGGGACAGCCACAGTTTCTCTGGGCAAACTGTGCCAGTGCCTCACCACCTTCAGAATGAAAAAAATTCTTCCTCATATCTAGTCTGAATGTATCTTTTTGCAGTTTAAAACCATTCACACTTGTTCTATTACTGCAGGTCCAATAAAATCTCTGCCTCCATTTCTTACAAGCTTCCTTATTCCCATGCTCCGTGCTGTACTAACCCAGGCTGCTTTACCTCTGCCTGCATTTGCAATTTTAAGGATACTCATAGCAGAACAGAAAAGAGGACAGCACCTTTTCAAGAAATTCCTATTGGAAAGCATGGCAAGAATAGACTGAAATACAGCCTGGATAAAGCTACAGAATCCAGGACTGGTGGTTTTAAGATGACACCCAATGGTGTGGAGCAAGACTGCAGCTAAGGTGTTCTGACCACCAGGCGAGGAATAACCTTAAGTGTGCAAACTGTCCTTAAAAGATACCAGATTTAACTGGAATATCCAAATAATTTTTTTTAAAGTGAATGCAGATGTAATTTCAGCCTGTGGCTGGTCTGGAACTGCCTATCCCTTCCATCTTCAGAGATGTTCATGGTGGTTTTGTAGTGATCTTTTTTCTTTTTTTACTTTATTTTGATCAGTGGAACATTTAAAAGACCTAGGCAGGGACAATGGTCCTCATACTGTCCCATGGGGATAGATGGTCACCCTCTAGTACAAAATAGGGATTCCTGCTCCAGAAAAGCTATAAGCAAGGAGAGAATAAGTAACTGGTTGTGTATGATTTAGAAAAAAAAAAGTAGGGGAAAAGAATGAACCATTTAAAAATGTCAAGAGGGACGATATTTGGGGAACCTTTTCTAGTAGAAGGTGTCCCTGCCCATGGTTGGGAGGAAGAACAAGGTCTTTAAGGTCCCTTTTAACCAAAATCACTTAGTCACTCTATAAATACTTCCATCAGCAACAGCTGTAATAGATGAGCCCAGGGAGATTTTTACATGCATGGGAATGTCAGCATTCAAAGCTGATTTTCCAGACCAGGGAACAAACTGGACCGAGGCACAAGGGGACCCAAGCAGAGGTTAAACCCATAAGGTTACACTTTTGAGTCTATCTAGGGCTTTCATAGGGTGTTCTTAGTGGCCAGCTGGATTCCACAGCCCCCTGTCTGCTGCACAAACATATCAAGGGCCAAGTAGAGCTTGTCATCATTTGTGTGGCATATTAAGATGCTTCGATAAGTGGATTTTGGAGCTCTTTAAGATTTTTGAGAACTACAGAAAATGTTTTCATTCCAAGGCTATGTGCCTCAGTTTCCTATTTGAGTTGTGTTGTGATGAGCTGAAGTAGAATTCTTTTCCCCACTTTTTCTTTCTCACAGAGAAATTTCTGACCTCCTCCAAGTCAGAGATGGGACCAATCTTTGAGCTGCACAGCCAGATTTCACCCATGTCCCCAGGAAGCCATATGTGTGCTCCCACCCCAGCCAGGAAGGCAATTGCCAATAATGCCGATTTTTACCCCAGAAAACCCCAGGTCTATTTGACAAAAAGAGAAGTTTAGCATTCAAGTCCACTTTGACAAAGGGAAAGGAATGGAAGGCAAGGCAAGGTTGCAGGAGGCAAGGAAAGCAAGTCAAATAAGAATAAAAAGAGTAAGAAAGTGCAGGTGGGAGACAAGTGAGCAAGGCAATGCAAGGCAAAGGAGTGGTAGGAGAGCTGAGGGAAGGATGCCTCAGTGTCAGTAAAGCAACTCAAAGCTAGAGCCAGCAGGTCAAAGGAGGAGCAAGCAAGGCAAGGCAGGGCCAGGCAAAAAGAGGTAGGGAAGTCAAGGTGGGGGCCAGGTGAGGAAGCCAACTGGCAGTGCAAGATGAGGAAAAGTGTAAATATGCAAGGTAAGGGACATGCTAGGTAAGCAAGGGTTAGGGTTAGGGTTTAACCTATTTACAGGACATGCTCTCAAACCATTAACCAGAGGTTTTTATCTCACTGTCCTCTGTGTCAGGCGTTTCTCCCTCATCAAGTAGCACTTCCCATTCCCAAATAACTCCCATTTACTGCAGCAGTAATAAATTATGAAAATGTGCCCCAAATGCCAATTTAGCTATGCATCGGGGAGAGTTTCAAGCAGGTAAAATGGAAAGCAATTGCCTGGTTACACAGTAAAATCAGTAAAATTTTACACAGTAAAATTGATGATAAATATTTCTTTTCCATGGTCCCTTTCTTTCTATTATTATCTCCTTCCCTTAATATTTTACCCTCATTTTCCTCACCAAATATGTGATTGTTAATAGGATAGTTGAATGAGTAGGACAATCACCTGGGATGTGATTTGCCTTTGCTCATAACTCTGCTACAGCTGTGATTTTGAGCAACTAATCTTTGCCATGCTTCAGTTCCCTGGCAGGGATGGCATTTCTCCATAAGATTGTGTGTTGGTTTTGCATGGCCTGGTTTTTGGTTGGTGGAGAGGTTGGAGGGAGGTAATGCTGCTGAGATGTGTCCCACCCACGGGCAGGTTGCTTGGCCACGTAGGTTGGCATAAATTCCATGGGAGATCATTTCCACAGAGGATGTTCTTACCAAGAAGTCTGAAATTGTGGAAGGTAGGCAGAACTGGTGTAATCATCTGAACTCTTTTGAGTTTTCAAGGACCACTATTTTTCTGTTTCTCTGCTACCAAATTAGGCTCAAAGAGGTGGGAGGCCAGCTTGCAGACTTCTCTTGAACAGTGCATTCCTTTTTATGCAGGTTTTTTCAGGTTCTCCTAGCTTTTGGTGAAAGGCCATCTTTTCTTCTCCTTCCTACTGAGATTTTCAAAAGAATTTCCAATAAAACTGTACCAACAGAACTGCAATAATTATATCTGGCTTGGTAAAAATGAAGGGTTGTTTTCTGCCTTCCCCAGAAAAAGCGATAAAGTTGATGCCTTCCTGGAAGTTTGTGATCATTATGCATCCATGTATCCTTGACCTCCCATTTGCCCTCAACTGAAGATTGCTGAGACTGGAATAAAGAATAAATATTTTTTTTTTAAATTGTGCAGGTACCTGAAAAGCTCCTGCCACAAGCAGCCCCCAGAGAAAATACTGTGACAGGAAAATTTTGCATTACAGTGGATTTTATTTAATTGGCATAATTCTTCATACAGTTTAAGCAGGGAGTAAATAATTGCAGGAGCTTAATTCTAAGTAAAACATGGCTTATATTTGCATAAATCTTTCTTTCCTGGGATTCCACAAGTTTATGTTCCTGCTAGTTTTATCTGTTGTCTTCAACAGAAGACAAAATGTCCTTCCTTGTCCCCGACCTGTGTGGCTCAGCTGATGTCCCCACAGCTAAATTGCTTCCCAGTGCAGGTCTGCCCAATCCTTTCCATGCCAAAGGCTATCTTCCTCGTATAACTAGGAAAGAAGCCAACTTCTTCCTTCTCTTTTAGATCCATATTAACCTAAGCATCACTTAATGGTTCAGTTGTATGTTTATGCTGCATGAAGGTTAAACCACTAAAAACTCATCTGAATGGGGCATTGCCTGCCTGCACTGAAGCTGTGTTTGCAATTTTTTAAGGACTGCAGTTTCATGTTTTGGCAACATTAATTAATAGCAGTGCTGCCAATGGAAGTGGCTACAGTTAATTATGTTCCTCTTGTTTTTTTGTTGGGTTTTTTTGGGTTTTTTTTGTTTTTGTTTGTTTTGTTTTGTTTTTTGTTTGTTGTTTTTTTTTTGTTTGGTTTTTTTTTTTTTGTTTTTCTTCTGATTATCAGTCCTGAAAGACTTTTATTTTTCTTTACATTAAAAAAATTTCATGTCTGGACACTGAAATTTCATCAAGATGAACCTTATGCTATAGTTTGTCAGTCTTTTTGTGAAGAGAAGATTGCTTTCTTGGGGACACAGGGACAGCCAGGCTCTTGCCCCTCTATGGAAAGGCAGGCAAATAACAAATAACAAGATCCTGGTTCACACTAAACCAGGTCTAAAAGCCAGGTCTCAGATTTATCTCTGTGGATCCAGAGGACATGAACCTGGTTAGAGCAGCCCAGGAACCTTGACTCTGACAGCCTTCAGTCTCTGTACAATGCCTGTGGTAGAGCTGATGAACTGTGTGAAATATTTTCCAATAAGCCAGATCTAAACCTGAGCTGCTCAAACTCTGTCACTTGAACTGTCATCTGAAGAGAAAGACAGTGTTTATATGACTTTTGTGCCATGAATTAAAACAAGACAAAACTCAGACTCTCATAGCCAAAATTACACACAGGATTTGTAGTATTCAGTAGTAAAGAAAACTTTGTTTCCTCATTTTTTCCTGTCTTGTCCGATTCAGGAAATTCCATTTTGGAAGCTAATTATATTAAGTGCTTAACTTCTTATAGGCCTGAGGGTGAGCAAGCATATATAAGTCTAATATCCAAATTATACTCAGAGAGATAATCCATTGTATCAGCTAGTGATCAAAGTGTGTATTTATATTTACCACGCTATATTAAAAATTATTTCATTTCAACATCTTTTTTTTTTCAGCCAGAAATGATTATGTGATAAATTATTTGGAACTCAAAAGAGTAGGATCATGGTATCTCTCCTTGTCTCAATTTACTTACTAAGGAATGTTGAAAATCTGAGAAGTGATGACACAAAATGGTTCCTTTGTCTGCTTAAGAAAGCGAAATTATATAGGATATCTTTACTAGAGATTTTTTTTACTACATTTTTGAAGAAGGAACAATAATAGAAGGAATCCTGCTGTTCCCTGTCCTCCCTGAAGTTGTTCTCCAAATATAGGCATTTTTATTTTTGCTTTATACTGTAAACCTTGTTTTAAACAAACAGCCCAAGGAACCGAGAACTCTTATGGCCAGCCTTTGCTTTGTACAGTCTCTTTAAAATAACTGTGCCTCTTTTCTGAAAAAGGTTTCACATTTATAGCAGAAGGTGTCAGTCTTAAACATTGCATTTCTCTGAATTCTGGGATAAAGTACTGTAAAATATCACTGGCTCTTTCTTGGCTGTTTCACGGTTAAATGAAACACCATATTTCCTAAACACATCCAGCATTTTTTTAGTCTAATAGCCAGCATTTGCCCCCAAATCCCAATTTCAGTAAGAAAAAATCAGTCAGTACAGCTCCTACCCATGAAAATCTTTTGTTGGTTAGGTTGGTATTCTTGTGCTCACATGTAGCCAGAGCTGGGATTATTAATGTTTAACAGGAGAAGCTATAGAAGGATTAATGAAAAGCCTTCAAACAACCCAAAGGCCTCTTGAGATATGAGTGCTTCTATGAAATATTGAAGACAAATGTAAATCTTTCTTCAAACTAGCCACAGATTTAATTCAAAATTTAATTTTTTTAATCTTATTTTGAATAGCTAAAACCAAAGATCGTGGACAAAGACTCGCTAACTAGCTAAAGTTAGAAAATAGTTATGTTTATTGCACCATCGAGCAGCACGGGCGGGGGGGGGGGAATCATCCCCAAAATGTGTGACTGCACCACACCAGGTTCTTTGCTTTCTATTTATTTCCAAAAATAATCCATATGCATAACCCCAGCACCTCCCACCCCCGCTTTGTATTAAAATGAAGTTATTAGTCTTTCATGTTTGTGCAGTTCTTCTCTTGAGCTGGGTTGATGGTCTCAAATTGGGTCAGTAGTCCCAGGGATGAAGTCAGGAACATCTTCATCAGGTCTCTGTGACCCTCTAGCACCATCCAAGGCCCCCTGCTTCATGATGGATTAACACAGAGTCCAGGTGTTGGGTATTGTTCTATTGGTTTCAACATGTTCCTATAATGGTTCACTTGTTCCACTTCTTTCTGTAAATATGCTTATAATATAACAATTAACTTTAGCATTTAATAATCATTAACCAATCATTGGTATACCTAACTTCAATATAAATTGGTTCTAACACTCAGCTAAAATCTTAACCCTTTAAAACCATGATTCAATTTGTCATCTCTGACTACAGACAGCATCTGTGGTGGTTTT
Source organism: Calcarius lapponicus (assembly GCA_039654755.1). Taxonomy (NCBI): domain Eukaryota; kingdom Metazoa; phylum Chordata; class Aves; order Passeriformes; family Fringillidae; genus Calcarius; species Calcarius lapponicus. The sequence goes on from CM077462.1 coordinate 99,868,317, forward strand.
TTGCTGGCTTCCCATCAGTTGTGGATGTCGGAACACTGATGCAGATTTTGGGTAGTGCCAGTCTGAGTCTCAGGTTCTGCAGAACCTCCTGTTTCCGTAGCATACAGCTCTCTACCATTTGTACAACTGGATCCTCATTTTCCTCAGGAGAAATCTCACTGCTCAGTTTCCAGATGCTCCTGCAAGAGCTTCCTTGCTCCTGTTGCAGATGTGAAACTGCTTTGAGACAGTCTTTGTAGGAATGGGGAACAAAACCATGGGGACCTCTTTCCTTGCTCTGAAGCAGATAATTTGTTGCAACAAACTGGGCCCTTTTATGTTCTAAACTTAACCCAAAGAAGCCCTCATTTGCTGCCTGCCACTGCAGTGTCGCTGTTCATGCGTCCCTTTACCCAGTCAGCTCTCTGACCGCGTGATGTCCCTGCGTCTCCTCAACCAATCGCTGTCTCACCCACAAGGCAAGCACACGCCCGCCATACAACCTGTTCTCTGGTTCCATTACCTGGTTCTTACCTCTCTGTTAGCTGAACCTTTCCCAGAGGGCTTTCTGGTGAGCAAGAGTGAACAGGATTTCTTGTCTCCCACATTATTCTCTTGAGATGCAGAATTATCTTGTCTTCTCTTCTGTGTTGGTGTTACATGGTGTCCTACAAGGGCTGCGTGGGTGATGTTAAAAGGCACAAAATATAAATAATGCACTTGGTTGTGTGTGAAAATCAAACTCTGAATAGCCAAACATGGCCTAGAAAGAGATGGAAGGATAATTTAAAACTAGAATAACTTGTTCATAATAATCTGTTTGACTTTCTGAAGTGACTTGGTCCATCCTTGCTTCTTACTGTAGGCCTTTTTTGGGCTCTCTACCATGCTCAGCAGAATCATTACATCCAGTTATATGCTTCCATTTTAAGTTTACTTCATACTGTGTAAACAAGAAATAGAGCTTAAAATAAAAGCCAGCTTGTATCATAGAGTGTATTCCTTTGGCAAGAAGCAAAATGAATCTTGTGGTAAATTTTACAAACATGAATTCTTATCATAAAAGAAACTGAATACAGTGTTACCCCAGCTTTGGCAATGGCAGTGTCTTTTTGCAGAACAGAAAGGATGTGATAGGTAACACTCACTTATAACTGCTTATATATTTTTTTTTACTTTGTGGTTTTATTTTACAGTCAGGGTAAGAGGCGGAGATGTTGGTTTCAATTCATCCCTAAAAGATAAGGTGCAGTAGATGGGAGTGGCTGAACAACAGTATGGACAATGACATGGAAGTGTTGAAATACAGTAAGTAAAACAACTAAATAAGTCTTAGGGATAAATCAAGGGCACCAATTTATTTTTGTGTTCTTCCAGGGAATCTTAAGCCAGTCCAGCTCAGTGATTTTTGCCCCTCCTACAAATCAATTAATCTGTGTGTGTCCACATCCTGCCAAGTGCAAATGCAGGATGGCTGGTAACAACCTGTGACGCTCCCCTTTGCTTACCTTTCATGGGCCACTGAAATGCTGTGCCTCACATTTGTTGCTGTCCCTTTTGCTAATACTCTGAGGAGCAACTCTAGTGAAATAGGCATTAACAATGGCAAATTGTCTTTCAAATGGCTGTCAGACATCTGGAAACCCACAGCTTCTCTTTAATGGCAGAACAAAGACAATGCTGTGAAATCCTAAAGCTAGAGTTACAAATATGACCTTGTCATATTGAGATACAAAACCACCACATTTGGAGCCAGGTTTGCCATCAAACTCACAGCATAGCTCAGTGTTTGAGTTACAGAGGATTTAATCCTTCTAAAGCATTCTTAGTAGGAACAGAGAAAAGGGAACCTCTTACCTTCATTATAAGATGTTATAAAATAACTTCCCAGAAAAATTTGCCTTTGCTACATCCCTGTAACCTAACAAAAGAAATATTTTAGTCTTTTACACAGCACATCTTCAGGCACTGATGAGATCTGTCTGTATCTGCATGCATAAAATGCAGTGATAGCAATGGATATGCTTTCCCAGTACAAATTGTATCATTTTGTTAATGCTAATTTCTTTATTTTTAGCATATGGTGCTATAAGCTTTTGTTTGGTTTACCTTAATTGTTAAACTAAAACAGATACAAAATGTGTGCCAATATCTTACCTTATTCCTTTTTAAAAAAAAAATCTCTTGGAACATTAATCTTTCCACTGACTATGTCTCCCTCCTGAGCTCAGCAGGAGGGAGTGATACCTGTGGAAAGCCTTGCAGGAGTCAAACCTGCATGTTCTCAGTGTAAGCTTTACTGAGGGGCTTCTCTCATGGATATTGATTGCAAATGATATAACTCTGAGGAAAAGGGAAAACACCAAGGAAGTGGAAAATAACAAAATCTTAATTCATCTTTTCCAGCAGTGCTCATAAGGCTGAAGAGAAGAAGAATTCCATAAAACAACACCTAAAAGAAGTATTTTATCATTACAGTAACCCTTCTTACAGTGTTATTGCTGGCCGGGGGCTATGTACAAATCCTGAATGGGACGGGGCTGCTGTGGAAAGTGCCTTGAGCTGTTTTATTTTTCAGCATCAGTCTCATTACATGGTTATGACAATGGGAAGGTGCCAGCAGCTCACATCCCAGGCAGCAGACCAAGAACTTAATGTTACAACTTACTTTAAAAGTTTTTTGACCAATCACACAAAGCAAAAGCATATTGACAGTAGTTCCATTCAACCACTATAAGCACACATACCTTTGGTTGAAACAGTGCTTGTTTGTTTTGAATACAATACCTATTTGTAAGCCTTAAAACACAATGCACAGAACTCCATTATAAGCTTCAACCTTCCTAATATCTTGCTAGATAAACTTTTCTGTAGCTTAGAGAGTTATTCTAGACAAGCGTTAATACACAGACCATTGTTTTATTTGTCCTTGCTTTTCTACTTTTTAAATAATTTTTCTGCTGACCTATCTCATGGCTGCTGCTTAGCTCTAATCACAGTTTTACTGTCTCTGAGGCCTGCCTTTTGCAGCTTTCCCAAAATCCTCTAAATTCGTGGATTCCCACACAGTGTATTTTTCCCAAACACCATAATATTTAAAAAAGGCTCAAAATCCTAAACAGCAGGACACAACACTCCAAAGTTCATGTGGCAACAGCAAAACTTAATTTTTCACAACTCCCATTTATGTGGTTATCAAAAATCACATGCTTGATCCCTGTTGGCTAGTAACTTGTTACCAGTAGTTCACTGACCAATAGCTGTTCCCTACAGTTCCATTCAGTTCCTCCGCCCTTCAGTGCCCTTCTCCCCAAAGATGTCAGTTCTTTTCTTTCATGGGTATAGGCTGAGCACATTAAGGTAAGGGGTTGCTTGTGTCTCTGAGGCCTTCAGGCCAGCTGTTAAGCCATCACATCTTTGGAGGCCTGTCTTGGGCACTCTCTTCAGGAGATGCTGAATATTTTCCAGAGCAGAATATATTTGGTGAAATCCTGGTCTTTTGTTGTCCCAAATGAGCTGTGCGTTATGGTCAAATCAAAATAGTTTGCTCAGGGTGGGTAGGAGGAGGGAATGGTAGAAATAGAAAAAGGATCTAAATCAACAGACCTCAAGGGAATAGTAGTGTTGCCTTTCCCTCCAATGCAACAAATTTCCCTCCAAATTATCTAACCCTGTGCTTCTGGGTAATACAGCATCAGTGGTAACAAGCCTGGATGTCTAGGGATTCCAACAGAGTAAAGTGGCATATTTTGAATGAAATTAAATGCACCATGGAAGACTTTCATTCCCAAAAAGAAAATACTTCAAGTTCCTAAATTTTATCTTCTTTTTGTGTGCATGCAACTTTTTGCTGCTCCCACTGTCCAACTGAAAATAAAACTAGTTTTGCACAGCCAAACAGAAAAGAGAGATGTTGCTAGAAAGGTCTTACATTCTTGGACATTTTCTTAGAATAAGTTTTAAAATACCTTGCTGATGATCTGTCTGTTGATGCTATGAAATGCCAAATATGTATGTAAAAGGGATAGCAGAGAGAGGTAAGGTTCTTTGAATATGACCTTATTAGGGCTTCTATAAATGCCAAACTTCTAGGAAATCTTGACAAAAATGGTAAGACTTCAAGCAGCATCCTAGTTGCTCTTCTAAGAGAAATCAGGAAGAAAATAGGAAAATAGGAAAATGCAAATAGGAAAAAGCAAAAACAATTCTATGGCAAATACAGAGCTGTTGAGATCACAATAATTTTTTTAATGCAGTACTTTGTGAATTTTATGCTATAGCTTTCAGAAAATACAGTCCCTCTATTGCTGATTCTGTTCCATCCAAAAGGAAATAGGATTTAGTCTGCTCTTCACAAAACAAACTAAAAATGTCAGTCAGGTGTTGCATAAATAAGGATGGACACAGGCCATGTACACCAGGAACCCAAAACAAGTTTGGCCCTTTTCTAGAAGCAGGATTTGGAGAACACTTCAGTGTTAGTCCTTCTCTAAACATGTGAAGCATAAATGTGTCTTTCATTTTCAAACTGCAGTTATAAAGACCAAAATTGCTAAGTTGTGTTATAATTAAATAACTTTAGAATATTATTGATATTCAAATAAAAGCTTAAGCCAAATTTAGGAGTAAAAATTCTTTCAGCCCATTTAAATGCAGTATAAAACATCTGTTTTCATTGAAGTGGTTGTGATCATTACAGGTTCTACCTGTCCCTAGGTATTGTGTCTTACTACCTCTTGAACCTAAAACTGAAGCTCTTGAGGGTAGGTTGCCTCTAGGAACTGAGTTTATTTCTAAATATACACACACTAGGACTGAACTGGCTGAAAATGTTGTTTCCCCATGTGGAACATGGAGGGAGAAAAAAAATCGCTTCTCTTACAGATTTCTTTTCCCCTTTGGGATCGTTCTAACAATTTGTATTCTGTTTGGGTGGAAAAATCCATATTATATCTTGCCTTCATCCCAGCCAGTTTTAATACCCATATCACCTAGGAAAGTGGTGGATCAGGAGGGCCTGGTGTGAAATGGCAGCAGAGGGCAAGGAAAACACTGATTTTATCCAATACTACGATTGTGTCCCTGTGCTTGGATGTGGATGATTGGTTTGTAAGGCACAGCAGAGGGAAGGTAAATCAATAAAAGCTGTTTTCACAAGTTTGAAATTAAACACTGGTAAAATGCTGAAAGAAAGTTTTGTCTAGGATTTTTTTCACCAACCAAAATTCAGTGGAAACCCTCTTTTTTGTTGTTTTGGGGGTGGTTTTTTTGCTTGTGAAAAAAATTGGGGGGGGTTAATTTTTTTTAAATTGTTCTGGACATGGCTTTCAAAATTGGCCATTTATTTTGATTGGGAAAAAAAAATTTATGTGCCTTCAAGGTAATGGTTAAGAAATTATGAGTTCCTGTGTTGTAAACATATAGATTTTTCTTGCTGCCATGTTGATGTCAGATAATTTAATGACTAGTCCTTCTACAGGATAGAAACACAGCCTTGGAATGAATTTCCTTTAATATCTGTCAAATGCCAATTAAAATGTTTTCATTAATGCAGTAATCTTTCTTATCATATAAACTATATTGTCTGATTCTGATAAACTTAATTAAACATCTTCATTAACTGGAAGTCTGAGGGCCTGCTGATGAGAAAAAAATTTGATGAGGTATCCTTTGAGTCAATCAGCATTATTCCATTGTCAAAAAAGCCATAAACCACTAATTTGTACTAACTTGTTTCCTTGGAAAAAAAACCCGCTTTCCAATATTATTTATTGTAATTTAAATATTGGGTTTTTTGAGGAGAAAAAGCTGAAGAATGAGGATCTGGAAAGAGGATAGTCTAAGACTGCCTTATCCAAAAAAGCAGTGTCTTGGAGAAAGGAAGTCTATGCTTCTTTTTTCAGGAAAACTACTTTCAATGTATGGTAGATGGGTAATAGTACAGGTATTTGGAATAGCATCTTGGACAGGTCACTTACCTAATTTAATTCAAAACAATTGTAGCATTTTTTTCTTTATTTTTTTCCTAGGTGAAGATCAAGTCTCTTGACCCTGCTAAATGGATGCAAATATATGTTTGCAAAACAGCGATTCGGCTTTAGATTTTGGCAATGAAGCTGTAAGTCATATCAGCATCAGGACAAAAAGCACCCTACTCCAACTTTGTTGATTAATTTAAAAAAATCACTGGGTTTCAAGGTAAAAGATGAATCCTTGAGGCATCTAGTTACACACAGAAAAATAACGTCCTGTGGCTCAATTCCTTTGATTTTCAACTATGCACCTATGCAAAAACCAGACTAATATTTACTTGCATTGGCTTCATTGCTCTTAATGTTCTGACTCTAACGCTTGATGTGTGTTCTTTAAATATTGTATCTCCCTTGTTTAAAATCCAGCCTTGGGTTTGGAGGCATATAGGTTGAAATTCACTTCCATTTATTATACAGAAAACATCTCTGATAAGAGATCTATTCAAGGGTCTAAACATACATTGCATAGACAAGTGACAAAGAGCATAGAAGATGAAGGGTTAAGTGATGATATGAGCAGAAACTGAGCTCAAAATTGGAGCTGTTATAAATTGAGAAAACTACATAGCTCCAAGGTGTTTTAAGACTTGAAAGCTATAAATTCTTTACACGATGTTTTTTGTAATAGTTACTTAGGTAGGTTATATTAAAATAAAACTGTGGGTTAACTGAAGCTAACATTTTATAGGTGCATGTTTAATTAAATTGTATGTTTTATCTGTAGTAATAAAATGTGAGACTCATCTCAGTTAACACAGTTTTACAGTTTGAAGGTCTGAACCATCTCCAGCATCTCTGTGCAGGGCTGTTTGGTATATGAGCCATAACAGCCATTCAGAAAAAGTGCTATTCTCTGAACCTTTCCATTTTTAGCTAGAAAGCTGTTCTGCTCATCATGCTACTGTTGTATTAAACAAGTAAATAGAGCATCTTCCTGTTCTGGAATGAAATGAACTTATGAACTCAAAAGGAAATTCTCTTAATCATCAGAGAGCACTCAGCTTTGCATGTGATTTAAATTTAAAAGCACCAGCACAGGATAGTACTACAAAACTTGTCCTTCAAGCCAGGCAGAAGGACATACCACAGTTTCCTGTTGATGCTGGAGGACACTTTTACAGAAGGCAGCATTACTTGATAAACCCTTACAAACCATCTGCACTGTTCTTACAGTGGTTGCTTCCAGTCTTTGTTGACAGTGAAAAATCTTTCATATTTCTCCCTTTTACAACAGACTAGTGAGTGTTTGATTTCAGGTAAAACCCCAGAAAAGGCCTGATTCAGTATGTCCTGCATGTCCTACTGCTTCAGTTTTGTCTCCAGAGGAACTGAACTTGCTTGATGTGTACTTGTAGGCTATGATTTTACAAACTGAATGTCCAGAACTTTGTAAGGAAAACTGATGAACTAACTTGTCACTTCTCCCTTACCATATCACAGCACTTGAACCTTATTCTTTTTGAAAACTAAAAGGGCTTCAATCTAGTTCCCACTCAAACCAGTGCAGAAACCCCTCCAGCAGGTTGGCTAATGAGGTTGTCTCCATTTGGCAGAGGGATTTTGCCAAAACATCTGGATTCAGCTCTGCAAGCATTCCAGTGGCATTGCTGTGTTTAAGGAGAGACTGGGAAGCTGTGTGCAGTATCACTGTTGTGCTTGTCCTGGACACTGCAGGAGCCTGAGCTGGCAGACATCTGCCAGACCATGTCTACCAGTCCTTGCTGAAGCTCAGGCAGAGAGAAAGGTTTAAAATCTCCAAGAAAGGCTTAAAACCTTACAACCAGGCATCCTCTGGCTGGTAGTTATTTTACATGGATGCCAGTGCTGTGCCTGTCCACGCTGCATGGCAGAGAGCTGGGATGCACCAAGACATCTCAATGTTTAGAAGAGGCTGGAGTTTGGCCTTGTTTTGCTTGTGCAAAAATGAATCTGTGCTTCTGAGCAGATTCAGCTCACTGTTCATCTATCCTGGCAAATTACTGTGATGCATCTCCCAAGATCTGGCAACAGGAACTCTATTAAACTTTTAAAATAGAATCATACATGGTCACTTAGCCAAAGTTGTGTGTATAAGGAATGGTCTGGACAAAACAAACAGATCTGCTGAAACTGGTCACAAAATTTGTTTGCAGTACTTTATTGTCCATGAAAATTCAGAAAGATTTTCATGTCCATGTCTATTGAGGTCCAAGATGATTTATAGAGAAAAATGATCTGAAATTATATAATCTAATTTTCTCAAAAGTATTTGCTGTATTTTAGCTGTTCTTTGATTGAGCTGGGAGAGAAGAAGGAAATAAATTTCTTTGTTTCTATTGCTATCTTACAATGGATCTTCCAACTAAATGGATTTGCAGAACTTATGTAGCTGCTCTGTTCCCTAGAAGCCAATGAAGCCAACAAAAATCTCTGCAGAAAGAAATCAGTACCTGTACCCTGGAGATCGTAATTGATTAGCAATGGTATTGATTTGTGCTCATCAAAGGGCAGAACATATCTATCATACAGATAAACAATCTGTTCTTTAAAATACTGCTTGTAGGTGTGAAAGATTGCTGAGGATTGTTTTGGAAAGCTTGGACAAGCATCTATCTCTAGCTGAAACATAAGCCTGAAGTCTCTAAAATACAAGTTTCTGTTGCCTAGTGTGGTAAATAAGTATGATTTGTGCTGATAAAATTGAAACAGTAATCAATATTGATACAGTAATTAATATTTGGGAATAAATAAAATAGTTAAAAGTTGTAATGCCAAGAGAAGAGAGGGAAAGGAGGGGCTCCACCCCCCCTTCCCAGCAGGTGTTCCCAAGGAGGAGCTCCACATTCCCTTCCCAGCAGCTGCTCCCAAGGACACCCGGAGCTCAAAATAAACGGAAAGGAAAAAGAACCTGGTTGGGTCCCAGAAACTGCTAATTATAATGAATTTATTACTCTGATATTAAGATGTACCGATATGATAGTTTTGGCTTGCATTGTACTGGCTTGGTGCACATGTGTAACCCAAAGGTGAAATAAAGGACACAGAGGAAGACTACGGAATCTTCATCAGAAGACCCCCAAAAGACTTGTGCGACCACCGAGCCGAGTGACAACGCATGCGTGGCAAAGGTGGTGATGAGGGTGGAGATGAAAGTGTGATGAATCGAAAATGGGAGGAGATGAGATTTACACATGGCATAAAAGGGGGAGTTTTTACTTGGCAAACTTGTACGTGAGGTGGCAAGGGTCCAAAAGCCTTGCACTCGTGTACCCCGCGGTTATCTTTGCTTATGCGCTATTATTAGAACCAAATTATCCCTTATTTATATATTTTTTCCTATTCAATTAAAATTGCTGCTACTTTAAATATTGTTGGGTTGTTTTTTTTTTTAATGGGATAATTGGGCAAACATAACACCTAGCAAATAATGATTACTGCATAGGTATAAAAACATGTAACACATCACCTTTGATTGTAATTTTGAGTGGAAATATACACTTTTATTCTAAGGTTACTAGCCTCAGCTAAACAAAACCAAAAAGGGACTTTTAAACAACTACATTTTATTAACAAGCAATACCTTGCACAATCATTCCCAAGAGAAATAGCATAATACTGGTGAAAGGAAGTCATGAGTCATTCAAGGCTTGGTCCTTGACTGGAAATTCCCTTCGAGCAATGATAGTATTCTTTCTTCTCTCTGTAATTGCACCCTGGGTTTGAATTTGAGACTGTAATATATACCTGTAATAATGCATTGCATGCACATTTATTTGGCAAATTTGAATCTGGGATTCATTTTTCTCTGTTTAGTTTGCACCCCAGAAGAAGAGAGGAAGATTATTGGATAATCTGGAGGGTCTTCCCCCAGGAGTTACCACGCCTCTAGGGGAAGTACTTTAGAGTCTATTGGAGGAGGAAATCTTCCCTCTGCTGATAGGCTGCCAGTACAGTCACCCCAGAGATGGAGCCTGTCTCTATTTCCTACAGGGGTTGCCGAGCAACAGAGCCCTTTTCCATGCAGGTGCTGCCATGTGCAGCAGCTGCCAATGTATGTGCAGCCCGTCTGGTACTTTTCCATTCAAAATCAAATGCCAGATTCATAACTGACAGTTCAAGAAATAAAACTAAACAATGCTGTGCATTATTATTTCAAAATTAAATTGATTCCTCACAGATTGTGAGCAGATGCTGTTTTTTTCAGTGGGTTTATTCAAGTGCATGGAGTTATGCACTTTCTTATATGCTTTCCTGGATCAAAACCCTGAGATTATATTCTTTGGATTGACTTGGCAATCTTCTCTTTTTTTTCCAGTCTTCCACACCAAAATTACTGCTGATGATTTGCTCTGTGTTATCTCAACAACCAGAAACGTTGCAGCATATCTTTGGATGCTGCTACAAATGCCAAAAGTGGCAAAACAAAGTTATTCCATAGTGCTTTATGTTGGCATTTTCACTTATATTAACAAAACCTCATTATTTTTGTGAAATGGGTTTGTTTTTATTTTTTTATGTCCAACTTTCATCATCCCGGCAAAATATTACTTCCAAAGTTATATCCAACTGACTGAAGGTAGCTGTTCAAAGCAATCATTTCAAAAGGTTCATTAGTTATGAAATATATTCGCTCTTCTTGGCTTGTTTGTGTTTCTCTGTTCACTTCTGTTTCTCTGTTCACTTCTGTTCTGTTACTTAGAACAGCACAGCACTTTCTTCACTGTGAACTCAGTCTGTCCTAAAGAAAAAATAGAATAATGCTAAATCATGCTATCTCAATAACAGTGAGAGGTAATATCTTCAGTTTGTTATGCCTGTGACAATGTCTAGGTCAACAGAACTGCCAGGGCCCATAAAACTCATTTGTTGTTACCAATATATTGGCATGAATCTATCATATCTCTCTGTGATACCTACTGGCTCATGCCAACATTAACTTTCTTTGATTTTAACTCTCTGTATGTGCTTGGGCAACTTTTGGTAGTGGATATTTTACTTGTTGTATTTATGTTGTCTTATGTGGTTTTTTTGGGGGTTTGGGGTTTTTTGTGTTTTGTTTGTTTTTTTTTTTTTTAGCAAATTTTGGTAGAAGATGGTCTTCAAATATGGTGTTCTGGAAAAGGAAAGGTTTAATCAGGTTCATAAACTCCTTTTCTTTTTGAATATTGAGATTCATGTGGACTTGAGCCTATAAAAATATACCCCAATATCTTCTTACTTTAAAAGCTATGTTTAGAAGTCAATACTTCAGACAGGGTTGGGTCGGGATTTTTTTATATTTCTAAAAAAGATCTTGAATCTCCTGCTATGGTGACACACAGCTCTTTATAGTACAAAACATAATCAGCCACTTTCAATTATTATATGACATGATGACTTAATTCCTAACTCAATTTACTTAAATTGTAGTTTTTGGCAAGAGATGAAAGTGCAGAGCTTCTATTAAATTTCATCCTGACTCAATAACAGATTGTATTGTAGATCTAGTTATGCAGTAGTTCCTATCTCTGCTCATAACTTACTGCACTTTATAGGAGACATTAGGAAGGAATGCCCAGAAAAAGACTGAAAAGCCCTTGATGATATGGCCAGAAATGACAGGCATCAATAAACTATTTGATTTGTGATGGAGAGGTTTACATAGCACTACTTCCTAGTCATCAGAGGTCAGGAAACACATCCACTTCTTGTTCCAGTGACACTTCTGAGAGGAAACAAACAACCTTTAGTGACAGGTACCTTTTTCTTCTTATCTGCTGTGCTTTTAGACTATTTTCCTTTAGATAAATGACCAGCACAAAATATCATCATTTCTGCAAGCTGCAAACCATGCTAGCAGCGTGGGGATTTTAGGAATGATTTTTGTGTGTGAATGAGCTACTGGTTGCTATACAGTGATGAAGTCAAGGTAAAAGAAATTCTCCTTGCACTTGGAATAAAGTCTTACCATTCTCTGAAAAATCTCCATTAACAAATTCAGAGCAGCCCCTGAGATCTGTGTTTCCTGCCTAAACACAGGGATACTCATGCAGCAGAATGGTCTGAGAATGAAGCAGGACCACAGAGTTCTACTCCAACCTTGAGGAGCACTGAGGTAACTTTTAAAATATACTAGGTTAAAGGACAAGTTCTTGAACTTGACAAAATATTCTGTGGAACGTCAGCCTCAAAACTGCATCAATATTCATATCTCACTCTTATATTTCCTTATCATTGGAAGAAGTTGTCTGTTCTGTAGTTTCAACTAGGCTTGTTTCAATATGACTTAAGTCAGCTTTAGACTGATCATGGGGGGAGAAATATTCCACATGAAGTACTAGGTGTGAGGCATTCCATACTTTGGTATTAGATATTAATTACTAGCAAGAAGCTAACAGCATTATTGGCTCTTGTTTTTTTATTCTACATGTTTTTTTATAACATGTAAAAAACAAAGCAAAAAAAATCCCCACCCATTACAAAACTAGCTCCATTCTGAAGACCTGGATTTTTGAATAAGCTTTACTGATTTTCTGAGATACAAGTATAGCTCAAGATGCTCAGAAGGTGCAGTCATCAAGTTTTGACTGCCATGGGAAGATAAGCTTATCACGTCATTAGTTCTAGCTCCTCTTTTCTTGACTTCCTGGTTTTTAAAAAGACTAATTTAAAGAAAAGAAGAAAAATCAAGTAACACTGGAGGTGCACTTTGGTTGGCAAATCAGTAAAGGATGTACTTAAATCTGAATTGGATAATATAACAAAACACATCAAATATTTCTAACATCTAATAAAAATTTTTTAAAAAGTCTTAACACATACTAGACTTTAATGAGTTTGAAAGTTTGAATAAACCTCTACCTACTTACCAAGAGCAGTGTCACATAATTCCTTCTTCCCACACTGCACTGCTGCTCAAAACTGAGCCTTCAAGAATTCAAGAGCTAAATTTGCAGCTGATAAGGCTCCTGACTTTTTATATCAGCTTGTCTTCTGGCCCACTAGGTCTCTTGTCCACAGGAGTGCACAATGGAGCAAGAATGCAAGATCACCCTTCAGTCAGTAAAGGCCTCTGGAAGTGCACTGAGGTCAGAAAGACCTAAAGGAACCAAAACTGAGCAGGCTTAAAATACCAAAAAGCAGTATTGCCAGATCTTACAATGAACTTTGCTAACTTCTGCAGTAGTCAGGCTGTGAGTGTACAAAGTACTAAAGTAAGGCTGTTTGAGGCACACCAGCAGCCTCTCTGTAGTCAGTAGGATTATTCATGTGTTAAATATTGATTACTGTAAATGTTGTGCTCGTTCAGAGCCAACAGATGTTCACTTGTCACAAAGAGTTGTTCCTCCAAAGAAAGGACCACATTTATTGGGAGAAGAAAAGGTTGTCGAAGGGAAAATGGGAAGTAGATTTCTACTTCTACTAAATTTAGAACATTATGTTTTTTATGGTGTTGGCTGATAAATTTATTTCTTTTAGAGGTGGTGGACTGCCTGGGACTAACTCAGAGATGGCTCGGTCCTCATCTGCACACTAGAAGTGTGAAATTCCATTACTAAGGAGTTGGTGGTGTCTAATGACCTTAGAAAACCTGGAGCTGTGTCACCTGAGGCAATGGAGCTGTTTTCCATCCATTCCTGACAAAAATGAAAGCAAAAAGTATTAAAGTTTGCCTGAGATTTTCTTGGGTTTTTGTTTTCTAGTATAGTAACTATATTTAACTCCAACTTTTAAAATTAAAAGCCTGATCTTTTCTATACCTATTTCTACTAACAGTGCCTATTCATTTACATAGATATACAGATGGAAAACTATTTTCAGAATGTTCAGCATTGGTTCATATTCTGTAGAAGTGAGCAGTATAACTCCTACTGATTTTTACTTGGGAGTAGAACTATGTCAACCCTGAACAGTTTTGAAAAGCACAATTTAAGCATCATTTTAACTAAATGTTACCCAGATACAATCCTGAAGAAATGAATGAGAACATTTATTTTAAAATGTCACCATGTTTTCAGTCTTTGTTTTCTACTTAGTGTTTGCACAAAGACAAAGTCGAATACTTCCTATGGATACCACTGCTTAATGCAAGCTGCTGCTGTGGCATGGTTACCTGAAATGCACTGGAAACATACCAGCTTTTCACACCCTTGCTGCTATACATAACTCCTTTCTTTTTTTTTTTTTTTGAGAGCAGGAATCTGAAAGAATTTAGATAATTTTTGTTTGAGCAGAGTACTTTTAACATCTGACTAAAACAATATATGATGCAGTTATGCAAGAACAGAAAAATCATCCTTATGATGATGGTAATTCTCATTTCTATCTATTACCTATATTCTATGTCAATATCTATATTTACATTCTATGTCAATATCTAAATGTACACGTATATTTTTGTAATTCAAGCACACAGGTTTTTAACATCTCTTTCCTACCAGATGCTGGTGTGAGTGAGTTCCATGATAATTTAAGCCTAGGTTGAGCCTACGATGAGCAACTGAAGCACAGTTTGAGATGACTGCACAAACAAAGTTCACTAAAGCAAATGCTGGGTCGTTTAAATGGCTATGGAATTGCACCAGAATATCTTCAGTACTTCTTGATGTGAACTGGAGATTGTAGTTTTGTTGCTTTCAAATCCTGTGTGGTATCTGCCTTTGTTGATCCATGAGACATGGATCATCATGGGTTCATGTAAAAAGAGCAATAAACTACTTGCTTTCTTAAATCTTTTTCATAAGGTCAATGATGGTTCAATTAGTTTTGAATCTCACCAGTGCTGCTGCAATGTTAGTAGCTTACTTCCAGCATCTCACATGATTAATGGGAGTCCAGGTTGTTTTTCTCATCTAGACATACAGTGACATCAATAACTGCCTTAACAGAGCTACATGGCTATAAAATACACCACAGTGAGTGTATCATGTTATATATATATATATATATATATATGTAAGTGTATATGATATATATATTTAGTATTGTTAGGTATAGAAATATTTTCTGGGTATAGATATGATATTTAAGTGCCAGGAGGAGGGGGAAGGAATAGTTTAACAGTGTGACACTAACAGCTGTACTACATTTGGTGTAAACAGCATAAGAAGTCAAATAGAACAACTTTGGTATTGCACCTACTAATGTTGGATTTATCTGCCTAATTGCCTTCATTTTTTTTTTTCATTTGAGACTTTAGCGGCTGAACACCAGTATTTATATCTGTCTATTGTTTTTAATATATTTAGGTTTATAGCCATAGTTTAGTATGCAAAATCTACAGCTATTATGTTAGAAATATTTGTATGTTATACTTAGAGATGCTGCTAATTTTTCATTACTTTCCTCAGCCATAAGAATGTCTCTGTTCCATTTTTCTCCAAAAACTGAATTTGAATGAGTTTTCTTGAATTTCCTGTGTTCCAAACTCTGAGAAAATGACAGCTATATTTGTGACCTCAGTTGTGCTATATAACCTTCTGACAGTTTTAAAAAATGTGGTGGTTTGTTTTTTTTTTTTAATTTTAAAAAAAGTTAGGGACTCAATTTGGGGTAACACGTGCACAAGCAAAATATATCAGGTGATGTATCTGAAATAACCTTGGTGATTTCAGAGTCTCTTGGCTTTAAATGAAATGAAGTCAACTTCAAACAAATTGCTTTTCAAAATAGAACTTTGCGAGATTTAAGTGGATGTTGGCTTTTACAGCTCGATCTGGCTTGCTCTGTGATTCTGTAGTGCAGTAGCTCACAATAAACTGCACCTAGAGCCAGGGAAATCTGTTTTGTACAGCAATAGGCTTTCATAAGAAGGTGTCAGAATATGTTCCCTCTACAGCACCATGTTGATATTTTGGAAAAAGAGGATGATTCCAGAAATGTTTGACATGACACTGGTCCTCATTAACTCTGCATAATTCTGTGCTGATATAAAAGCAGCTGCACTGTTGTGGTCCGTGGTGGTGTTAGAAACAACCTTCCCTGAGAGTGTCTTGTCCCAACAGGTAGGAGCCAGGAGAGCAGCAGCGCACACACACCCGCAGCAGCTCAGCAGTGAAGACACGGCAGGGTCCAGGCATGGAATTCCAACCTGCTTTATTCCAGATGATGCTGAAGAAGTCCAGGGGCCAAAAACAAAGACAAAGGAGGGTTCAGGGTATAAATACAGGAAAAGAGGGGGCAGAGGAGAGCATCAGGGACCCAATGGTCTGACAGCTCAGGGGCAGTACACAGGGAAGGGACCAATAGGGAATGCCAGGTGGATGGGCAGGGTTACACAAACCAATGGCAAGACAGAGAAAGGAATACTCGCTAGAGTGTGAACATATGAGGGTAAAACGGGTAGGGAAAGCCAAGGGGCCAATGGGGAGTACAGAACTGGGACAAACTAACATAGTGTTGCAGAGCACCATGGGGGAAGTGTCTTTCCTCACCCTGAGCTGTGAGGAATGCCCAGAGCTTAACTTGCATCTCTCCAGGGCATCACCATCACCCTCTCCCCAGTAGGCTCACGGGCCTCCACAATATATCACTTATAATGCTTCACTACTAGCTTCTTAAAAATGCAAAGAATAATGTCAGCATCTCTGTTATGATGAATATCTTGACATTCCCACTTCTGGGTGCCTGAAGGAACACCCCTCGAGTTGCACAGGTGCTGGGTGCTGGTGTCCCAGCTTGCAGCCCTCCTGCCCTGTTGGCCACTGAGGCTGAACGTAGAGTGTGTACAAGCCCTCTGCACCCTGTAAGAGCAGGTTATGACAGGGGATCTGATGACAGGAACCTGACCTTAGCTTACCAGTATGCAGAGTCTAGTTTTAGAGCCTTTTTTGGTGGAACCAACTTTGTGCCTACCATTTGTCTCACAAACCCTGTCAAGCAAGATGGAAATTTCACCTATTCTCCTGCTTTCAGTATGTTTTTGTGTCTCTGCTCTAAGTCAGAAAACAGTATGTCCAATTATTTTCTTTGTAAAAGAATGAGGCACATGTATGCCAAATCAACTTGAACAAATATTTTAAAACCCTTGTGCTGAGAGAGATTGCAGGGTGATTACAAAACATGGAGGCTCTTAGGATGGCACTGTTTTTGTGTACAGAACAGGCTGTGGTCCTTCATTGCTACTTCCCTTCCCCCTTTTTTCCACCCAAAACCATCCATTACAAAGCTCCTGCAGTCACTGATTTATGTGCTTGTGATCAAACTTTCCTGCCTCTAATACTGTGAGTATTTTATAAAAGATGGTTGTGATTTCTAGATATCTGTTCCTGTGCTGTTGTGAAGCTTCTTTACTATGCTCATGGCCTCATCAATGATTTTAGTCTTACTATGAGACTCTACAGAAATTTTTCTCTTAGAAGAGTTCATTTACATTTTGATGATCGCCTAATCTGCATTACTGCACTATGCACTATTCTTTGGGGTAACAGTCTATGATAGCAAAATCCTGATTCCCACCCTACAGCCCATTTTTGAGGGTCCCATGAGATTATATGAGTCCTTGTCCAAGAACAATATCAACTGTCTCACCAAGTGATCTGATCTGCACTTTCTAATGTGTGCATACAAGGCCAGGCACATTATTTTGAGCTCATTCTTTGAGCACCAGCCTAAAGATGAGAAAATGCCTTATGTTCCATATTTGCATGTGAATTTCTGAGTACATGGAAATGAGTCAGGTCGCCTGGCAAATGTTAATGATAGCTGCGGGGAGGGTCCATAGAAGAACTCAGCAAATGCTGCGATATTCTGAGACTTTCTTCTCCTCCTCTTCTTTCTGCCTTCTTATATTTTCTTCTGCAATATAAATCTGCTTCAGGTTGGTAACGATGGGAGGCATTTGCAATCTCTATAGCATGTTGAAATACAGAAAGCCAACAAGAAGCAGTACTTTTAATTTAAAACGATATGTTTTATTTTCAGGTCTACCCCTTGGCTTGAACTGTAGATCTTCAGGTAGGAAAAAAACCTACCAGAATTTTGCAATACAAATGAAGGGAGGATTATTTTTCTTTCCATTTTGTTTCCCCTTTAATAACAACTTCACATATACAAACACTGCACAGGCTGCCCCATGACACTTTCAGTCTCCTAATGTGACTTTACAAACAGCATGCTAAGAGAGTTACAGAGGTGTACTTTAGCCTCTGCCTCCTGCTCCCCACCTCAAATGCTGCTGCAACTCAGCACTGAGAATGCAGACAAACCATTGCTGTGGAGGGTGATGGCAATTGTCATCCTCAGTTGTACAGAGTGAGCATATGGGGCTACAGCAGCATCACCATTTATAGCTGCCACTGTACTCCACTGGAACCAGAGACTTTCAGGCAATGCCTATAGTCTTTCAAGCAGCTGTATTGGGAGTGAAGAGACAGAAAGCTGTGGCACCTACATACCTCACTGCTGCTGAAATAATTGAACCCATGCAACAATCTATTGAGTTGGCTGGATTTTGTCCACATTTGAAGTGCAGGCTTATGACTCAAGAGACCTTCTTGTCACCTGCTGAATTTTGGTGGAGCTGTCTTCCAGATGAATTTGTCATTTCATAATGTAAAGGTCTCAGACTTCACTTCCTCTGAAGAGTCTCTGTTGACTTCAGATTTTCACAGCCTTCAGAAAACTACTATGTTTTTTTCCTCATAGACATTTGAGGAAAGTCTAAATCATGTGATAAGTCTCCTGTAGGGGGGTTGAAGAATGGGAATGCCTTTCTTGAAGTTCCTTGACAAACAGATTCTCTGTATTATATAGGGTCTGCAACTGTTTTTGAATTTATTTATTTAATGTCTGTTGCAATCTAGCTGGGTTTTTCAAAATTGCATTCCTAGGAACAGGTGAGAGGATTGCTCTTTGAGCATCCCAACCTGCTGTGGTAGCAATTAAGCAGGTGTTTTATGGTCTGAGACATGATGCTGAAAGAATTAAAATAGCAGTATATTCTCTCCTTCTGTACAAATGTCTTCAGTAAACTGAACTCAGAATCTAAGAGATATTTTGTGCATATATATGTACACATACATATCCATCTGATAAATTTCCTTATTTTTATTTCTGTTCCAAGATAGTGTGGAAACAAAGTATGGTGTCTGACTTTGTACAGACAGCTTCCTTTGGCCAGACAGAGACCTCTTTTTTATCTTGAGGTCTATTCAGGCATCCATGGAAGGCTTGTGCGGACTGGAAGAGGTAGAAGCTGATTCAAAAGTAACAAGATTTTCCTTTAATAACTTTACAGCTTCCAAGTAGAGTCGGTTAATTTATTGGCAGCACTCTTGTACAAAGTCTATAAGAAAAATTAGGGGTGTATTAACAGGTTCTGTCTCAGACTATGAAAGAGTCTAAAAGCTGAGAGGAATGTTTGTGGATTCCTGGTTTGGGGGCTGGGCAAGACAGATGACAGCAGGACAGCTCTGAGCAAAGCTACATAAGAGCTAGATCTCTTGGGGGGAAACTGGACAAACCTTGAGAGTCGTGTCTGTGGAGAGCTGGGTAAAGTATTGTGGTGTGAGAAACAATACTCACTTTTAAAATTGTAAAAGGTTTATTAAGACCTTATCAGAATACAATAGATGATTGAATAAGGAAAAATACAGTGCCAGGAGCAAAGGATTCAACCACCATGTGCTGGTCTACAAAATGGATGCTCCACCTTCTATACCTCTAACCCCTCCCAAAGTCTTG
Organism: Calcarius lapponicus; assembly: GCA_039654755.1. Lineage (NCBI taxonomy): Eukaryota > Metazoa > Chordata > Aves > Passeriformes > Fringillidae > Calcarius > Calcarius lapponicus. The sequence goes on from CM077462.1 coordinate 99,887,969, forward strand.
TTAATTGACTCCTCCTTCGATGTTCAGTGGTGGAGATCACTTTCTTCCATCTTGATTGGAGGTCAGGTGTTGCCATAGTAACAAGCCAACCCTGCCAAATTCCCCAAGTACTAAGGCCATCCCCTGATAACAATGCAAGGGGGAGGGGAAACATAACTATACATCCGCAAAACTTCTCTTAACATATACATAATATTCACCCCTTAATTGTGAGAGTCAACAATCACATTCTTCATCTATAACATTGGATATCACAAGAAGGGATAAAACAACAAAGTAAATCTTTGATAGTAAAAAAAAAATACTTAATGACTTTTAAATAGTATTAAAATCTTACTAGTGCACTCAGATATTGAGAGAAATCAATGAGTAGGTTGCCCCTATTTTTGCTAAGCATGACTGATTTGGGATACTCACACCAGAAACTGCAATATTATTTTATCTGGGAAGACAAATCACAGTAGAACAGGCTGCTGAAAAGATGCTGAGAGGACCATAACCGTCTCATCTGGTGTCTCCCATATCTGCAAATGCAAAAAGCACATCATGACTTTCAGTTAGAGGGTGTCATGGTGGGCAGAGTCTTTGGGAGTGCTGCAGCCTTCCTTGAGAGAAGTGTCCTGAAGAGAACATGCTCTCGGGTGCACAGGTACAACCCACATGTGAGTGCAGATCCACTCTCAGGAGATGCGTAGGCAAGAGACAAGAGCCTTGTATGGTGATCCACCGAGAACAAGCCTTTATTGTGAGCAGGGACACTCTCTGAAGGGTGCCAGGGACAAGAGCTCCAAGAGTCAGAGGGAAAACATGGGTTTATACAGAAATAGCAAGGGGCAGGGCAGAACACTGGAAGGAATAGGGTGAGGGCACAGGGGTGGAGGAAAGGGGAAGGACCAAAGGGGTACGAAGACTCAACATAGGGAAGCAAAGCATTGTGGGGGGAATCTTTTAGCTCACCACAACCACAGTGGTTATGGTTTAGGGGTTGGTTCTCCAAGGGAGTGCAGCAAACCTTTCCTCAGCCAGTTTTCCAGCCTCCACAAGAGTGGAGCAAATGGCTAAGTGTCATTTGCCCTGGGGTTCCCTTGGAGTTAGATGCTTGCAAAGATTTGTTTTAATTGTTCAGAAATGCTCCTTGTTCTGTAAGCAATGCCAGACATAACTTGCTTGAAAAAAAATTGGTGTGGTTTACTGTAGGGTGGCTTTTTTATTTTCTGGGAGAAGCATGTTAGTATTGAGTGGTTTGCATATAGGATGGTGAATTAAAACAGCTGCAGAAAGCCTGCACCTGCAGTACTTTACTACTTGTGTAGTAAACAAACTACACAAGCATGAGGCCAAAAATATCTAGGAAGATTCTGTGCATGCAGTGCAGAAAAAAAAGGGAATAGATATTAAACTCTGATTCTGCTATAATACTTGCATAATGTAGTACTTAGGTAAATAAAATCAGGTGTTCAGAATAAAATGAAGAAGCAGATACTCTAAAGATTTCTCCTTTATTGACATGATCAGCAAACACAATAGCTTGTGTCAAAAGGAGAAGCCAGTATAGCACTGCAGTAATCCATTGGTTTCTGGGCTTTATATGAGTCCAAATCCGCTAGCTCAAACCCTTAGCCCACACGGACTTGCATAGATGAAAGTAAGAGACGAGGAGTGCTCTTTTCCACGTGAGGATGAGTGTCAAGTTTATTGGCTTGGGACAGGACACTGCTGGCGCAGCGACCATCCAAGCAGAAAAGAGCGCGTGGCACCCTTGCAGTGAAGTTTTATACCCAAGGGAAAGGGGCGGGGAAAGAGGACTGCGGCCAATGGGATGCCATTGGGGAGAGGCGAGGGGAGGGGCGCCCATGGGACAGACCACCATGGGTGTATAACCGGGGGGGGACTGGACATACCCAGTAAAAATTTCCCATCACCCAGTGCAAACAACAACTAAATAAACTACTTAGTGCTATACAACCTAGCACCATATTTGTTTGATATGGAGTGATGCCCATGTATATTCACACCCTAATCACTGGAGCAATTTCTATTGTTCTCATGTCCATTTCATTTCCTTGGCTGAACATGCCTGGGATTTTGGACTGTGATTTCATGATTCACTTTGCTCTGCCATTTGTAGCTGCTCCAGCAGATATCATCAATGCCTAATACTACTGTGCTATACAGAACAAATCATCTGTGTTTGAGAAGGTCTCTGTGGCTACTGGCCACTTAACTGTGTACTGCATCTGTAAAAGCCAAAGATGCTTTGCAGAATTCAGACAATGACCAACTGTTCCCTGTTTTAAATCATATCTGCACCTATTGCTGTGGCTATCAGCACGTACTTGTGGTAGGGTTGATTATGTACAATCTCTCTTTTCTTGTTTTGGATTAATATTTAGACAGTCTTTCTTTTCTTATTTTGGATTAATATTTAGACAGTCTTTTTCTAAGGGCTGCAGACTGACTCCAAAGGAAAAAAAAAGTGTCTCTGGAGGACACTTGCGTGATAGCGAACAGATTAGTTATACCTGCAGTGGTTCAAGTTGTAGCATAAATCCAAACGGTTTTCCATTAAAATTTATGTTGTGCATTTGAAAACACAAATTCCTCCTGGAGCTGTCTGAAATAAATTTGGTCATTGTCCTGCATTACAGGAGAATGTCAATGTGGGGTGTAGTCAAACTCTGTATTACTACACCATTTCTGACAAACTGTTAATGATGCTGGTTTGTAGTACCTGCCCAGTGCATATCCAAACCCTCAAGGCACAAGTTCTGTGCTTGGGTGTTAAATAAGAGGCAAACCCTTTGAGGCAGGGAAGTGTTTCTTTGTCTTCAATGACTCAGCCATGATAACTCCCTCCAGGGAAGCACCAGCATAGCTACATCCATCCTGAGGGGGTCATCTCAGCTAATGAGCCAGGATGGTTCAACTGCACCATCATAATGGGCAGCACTCTAAAGACTTAAAACATCAAGAACTCTCAGAAATATCCTATGACTCACATGATTACATCCATTGTAAAGTTCCCCACCCTGGAGGAGGTACTGAACATTCCCACCTGAGCCTCATCATATATATAACTGGGGACTTGGGATGCTATCTGCACCACCACTGGATGGATCCAGAGAAAAAACAGGACTTCCATGGGATGGCTGCTTTCAGCTGCAACCAACACTTCATGAGAACTGCATCCACCACTTGATAGGACTGTGACCAGCACCCTGACCAACAAGGCGCCAAGCTTACTCTGACTTTGTGGATTTAAGCCAGTTTCTGTGTAGCATTGCATTTATTATAATCTCTCTATTAAATTGTAACTCCAACCTGAAATCTCTCTCAAGAAAATTGTGTGGGGTTGATTTCTCCCTCTGCTTTACTTTCAAACCAACACAGTAATTTTTGCTGTACTAGTTTTCAGAGTACAGAAAAACTCCTTAACTGGGACTAATACAGAAAGCGTCAGCTCAGTAGGATCTGAGTCCTTAGCTTCTATAGGTTCATTCAGAAATACTAACCCCAGTGCTTTCATCAGTTCCATATGTGAATCAAAAAACCAAGCAAACAGCATTATCCCCTGCAAAGAAAATGGAGAGCACTGAAGTGGAGCAACTTCAGAAGGAGACAGTGAGTCAGCATTGAAGTCTGGACCAAAAAATCAAGTTTGCCAACTCAGAGCCCTCTTCTCAGAGATGAGAACAAATGGAGAAATCGTCTCCATGAAAGCCCTAGCTGCAGCATTGTTCTGAAATAATCTGAGGACGTATCTCTCATACAAATAAAATAAAATATAGCTGACAAATGACAACTTCTATTTTGTTGGTGTGAATGAAACAAGCCTTGGGGCATCAGAAATTCAATGAATGGCAGGTAAATGGCAGGCATTATGTAGAACTGCTTGTTCATATTCAGAGATATCTGGCAACGTTGTAATTGTGTCCCAGCCACAGACTGCCTGTCCCTCTTCAGAAATCACAGACAAATTCTGTTCTCTAATTCATTAGGTTATGAAGCAGGCTGAGGTGGTTTATTACCTATTGTAGAGTAGTATCAGCATCTGTGGTTAAGGTCCACTTGCTTCATGAGTATTTAATGAGAAAGGGAATGGCTGAACAATGTTTGCATATACATAATACATTAAAATGACAAGGCTGTAAAATAATATTAGGCGTGATTTGTGGAAAAAAAATACATGGGCAGAGCATAGAAGTGGCCAAAAAAAACCCCCAAAAAACATCACATGCATGTTTGCTCATCAGTGAATAAAAAAGCTCAGGAGTTTAAGGCAAAATCATGTCTGAGTACAGTTTGGAATTGTTTGCATTGTATTAAATTTGAATGTAAGCCCTATCATTTTGTGATTCAACCTGTGCTTCCTTCTTCTCCAGGAAGATGATTTCCATTGTTGGCTCTGCTGTGAGGCAGTAGTGGGCTTTGTTGCACTTCAGCTATGACAGCTTCTGAGGTCTGGTAAGAATATATTTCTATACTAAAATGACAAGTAGAGAAAGAATGGAAAAAAGTGTATCAGACCTTCTGTACAGATCCTGAAAATCACAAAGAGTAGAAAATAGGACACAGTCCTTGTTCTTTTCTCTATCAGCAGGTCATCACCAAATTGTATAGACCTTACGAACAGCTTTCAAAATATCTTTACCTATGACCTTTCAGTGGGTAACTTCATGAAATATTAAGCAAACATTGTCACTGTATTTTGGATATTTGCTCTGGTGTTTAGTTGCTGTAAATGGAAATACCTATTTCATAGAGGTCTCCTGGTCCCTTTGACTTTTCCCCATCTTGTCACTGGAGTCTTTCCTGCTTTCCTTGAAGGCATGCAATCCCATGGGTCTGCCCCACTCCTAGCCATAGGCAAAAGGAGCCTCCAGCTTTCCTGTACTCCCATTGTGACAAAACAAGCTTGGCTGATCCAGAGAAGCAGCAGTTGAAATAGTCTTTGATTTTAGAACTAGGAAGAAGTGATTACAGAGAGGTACCAAGCCAAACTATAATAAAAGAGCTACATGAATCTATTTTAGTTTTCTATCTGTTCCTTTTTTTTCCCCCAGAAATTTGCAAAGAGCTTCCTTCTGACTGCCTCCATTGTTTCAGGGAAGAATTGTTTTTGAATGACCTCTATAAGCTTTAACAGGATGTTGCTTATTTGCAGCCATGGACTTGCTTTTCCAATGTCTGAGTTTAGAAGCCAGCTGGTGTTGGGATCCATAGGTTAGGGGGTTAGGGGGAAGCTACGTAGGCTTCAGGTGATTGGGAAAAACTTCTGTCACTATGTTTTTGCTTCCTGTGATTGGATGAAACTTGGACTTCGTTTGTCTTATGTTATGCTGTAATGCTAATTTCCTTTGGCACTCTGTTCGGACAGTGGGCTGTAAGCATCTTTTGCTGCATTGCTGTAACGATGTGTTTAGGCTGATGCTGGAAAAATAAACAGCTTGAGACGCTGCCCTAGAGTGTCCACGTTCCTGTTCATGACTGTATATAAACTGCTGGCGTAGCTAATAACTGGTTAGAAAATTTGCACTGCAAATCCTTTGTAACCCCTCAAAGCCATGTGATCATTATCCTAAAAAGCAGAAAATGGTGTTAAATTATTACAGCTAAGCCTGTCATCAATACTGTTTAACTAATTTCAATGTACAGTTGTGTCACTGGTGTGTTTCAGAAGCTCAGCTGTTATCTGCCTGTCAGAGATCTGTTAAATTCATCAAGTGTGACTCAAGAAATTCCCCAAAAGCCTCCATACGTTGCCAGTTCATAAGCTTGTATGAGAAGATTCAAGTTTGTTTGAGAACAGTCTTCTAACTCTAAGGCCTGGCTGTAGGGGTGAAATGCACTACAGTCCCTCACTGCATGTTGCAGCCCACCTGGCAGGCAACCTGGATTCACCTGCAAGGCATCCTTCCACATCTGGACATAACTTTGTCCAAGAATCTCAGTGGATTGAAGTTGTAACTTCAAGGGAAGATGAGTATGAGTGGCAGTGAGCACAACACTGGGCTTCTGTAGTGAGCCATAAACCAAGGGCATGTCATAGACTCAGATCACAGAATCAGTTAGGTTGGAAAAGAACCCAAAGATCATCAAGTCCAACCAATAACCCAGCACTACCAAGTCCATCATTGAACCATGTCCCTAAAGTGTCACAAGGTGCCATACACCTTTTAAAAATCTCCAAGGTTCATGAGTCAATCAGTTCCCTGGGCAGCTTGATCCAGCCTAGATCTCCCCTGTTGCAATTTGAGGCCATTTCCGCTTATCCTGTCACTTTTGATGGGGCGAAGAGAGTGACCCCTAGCTCTCTGCAGCCTCCTGTTAAGTAGTTAAGGAAAGTGATAAAATCTCTTCTGAGACTCCTTTTTTTCCAGGCTGAACACCTCTGGTTCCTCCAGCTGCTCCTCATCAGACTCATGCTCCAGATTTCCATCACCTGCCCTCACATGGCCTGGCTGCAGGTCCCCATTACAGGGTGGATTTATCAGTTGCTGTCTTGGGAGCCTTAGTGGGAGCAGAAATCCTGCCATGGAGTTTGCACATCAGTGGCAGAATGGGTCAGGCTCTGTCACACTGAATTTTGGCTACAATAGCAGCTGTTTCAACATGAAGCTCCTAATATTCACTTTCAAGTTCTTCTTAAAGGTTTATTATACCAATTATAACAGTGCTGTTCAGAGGATGAGACAGTGAGATTACATTGGCCCCCTGATTTTATGGTATTTGATTAAGTCCCACAATTTAATTTGATTTCTTCCTTGTTCATCTGCCATAAGTCCCAGCTCTTCTGATGTTTCTGCATATCTTTGTTATCATTAGTGCGTGTGGTGTGTCATTTGTGAAACGGCTGTGCTGACTCATCACCTGCACCTCGATAGGAACAGGAGATCCCGGGCTGTGTGCAACCTTGCTAGGAAAGGCAGAATGTGTTAAATAGCCTTTAAACCACATAACGCGTTTAGATTTGGGTGGTTTTGTGAGCACGTTGCAAAGATGGGGGTTGCGTTTCTGAACGCAGTGCCTCAGCGAGGGGGGACCGCGCATCGAGGCGCCCCGGTCCCTTGCAGACGCAGGCAGCGGACAGGCACTATGGGGAAGGTGATAGGTGGTACCCAAGCGGCCGAGGAGTGCACGGGAGCTGCTCCTGAGACCCACCGAGGGCAGCTGGAGCCGGTCCGCCTGCCCCGAGCCACGGCCGCACCGCCAGGGCGCCGCCGCCAGGGGTCCCCGCAGGCCGGGCGGCCGCACCGCCCGTTTGGGGGCGGGCCGGGCGATCAGCTGACCGGCCCCGCCGCGCCGCTGCCGGAGCCGCCGCACATCAGTCATTTTCCTCGGCAGCGGCACGGCCTCGAGGTTTTACAGTCGGACCCCGTCGTGTCTCGCCGGACGGCATCCCTCCTTCCCCTCCTTCCTCCCCGCTCCCAGCCACCGTGATGCTGCCCCATTTAGCCGTCCTGCTGCTGGCCGTCGGCGCCGCCCGGGCTCTAGAGGTATGTGGGGCAGGAAGCAGCGGGCGGGGGCTTCCCGCCACCCTTTACCGCTTCTCCGAAGCTTTGTCTGTCCGCAGCCGCCCCCGCGGCTTGGCCGCGGCGGGGCAGGCGAGGGTTGCTTTCCTAGGGGTGTTCCATCCCTAGCCGAACAATAGGAGCGGCGAGCCGGGGGTGGCGGAGGCATCGGGGAGGGAGCGGGGCTGGGAGCCCCCGGGTTCGGCGCCCCCAGCCCCGCTGCGCGTGTCCGGCTGCCGGGGGCACCGGTTCTGCCTTGGGGTTGGCTCCGCCGGGGGCTCGGGAAGGGAAACTTTCCCCAGGAGCAGGCACGCCGCAGGCGGATGGCCCCGTGGCGTACCCCGATGGGGCGGGGGCCAGGGCGAGCAGCCAGGCTGCGAGCGGGGGACGCGAGGGCGTCTCCCCGGGAGGGAAGCGAAACCGGGCTGCGGAGCCGGTGGTATCTTCCCATGGGGGGGGACCGGGCCCTGGGCGGCGCAGGTGTGCGGGACAGTGGCCAGAGCTCCCTGGCAGCTGGTGCAGTGGCCCCATGGGAAGGCGGTGCCCGGGGGGGCGGTGGTCGGGGCCAGCCCGAGCCCCCCCGCGGGCCGGAGGCGCGGGAAGATGGCGCCTCTGCAGTGCAGCAGAGAGGAGGCGCCGACAGCCCGCGCCCCTCCGCCCCTGCCCGCCCTCTTCCCTTCCTTCCCCGGGGTGGCTCCGCCCGCCCCGGCCGGGCGGCACCTCCGCGGGTCGCTCCCTCGGGGTCGGGCTGGGGGTCCCCGGTGCCCGCCCGTCCGAGGGTGTGCCGCACCGCAGTGGCTGCGGGGTGGGCTGGCAGAAAGCTTGGATCCCAGAGGAGGAGTTAGCACGGCTGGGTGTCGTTCTTCCCCCCCCCCCCCCCGGCAGATCTCAAAAAAGAAGGTGTGGGAGGGGTGAGTCACCTCGAGGTCTCCTTCGCTCCCTGCTACCCATACTTCGGTCTAGAGATTTCGGCTTCTGTCCTCCTCCTGTGTCAATTCCGCCTTCTCCTGGGGGGATCAAGGACTGGGTAGGGTGAGGTGGTGCACAGTATTTAGCCTGATAGCAGAGAGGGATGCTCGCGGTCCCCGGCCCGCTTCCCAGGGTGCCCTTCCCGGGAGGGCCCCCAGTACGCCATAAATAAGAGGAGACAGACAGCTTCATACCAGCCCTCCGTCCCTGCAGCCAGGGCTGCCAGTCACAGGCTCTTGCTTTGAGGCATGATCTTGCCAACATTGGGCAGGATGTATCAATTTGAGCAGTTCTGCAGATGCTCAGATGTTTAAAGCTTCCAGTTATAGCAGTCATTGGAGTTTGGTAGCTTCTTTCAACCATTTCTTGTCTGAATGTAACAGAAGGAAATGTCTGCCTTGGGCGTGTAGCTTAAGTGAAAAATGAGATTTTATGATTGACACCATGCGTCAAGATAGACCAGGGAAGGATGGACTTTTCTCTTTGTAGCCCTGGCCTTGATGATAGGTGTGTAGGTGTTGCCACTGAGAAGGTGCTGGAAGAAAGGAGGCTTGAATTTTGTACCAGAACTGTTCAGGAGGACTGAACGTGTATCCTCAGAGACTTCTGTGATGCTGTCTGCCTTAGTGATGGCCAGAATTTTGGGAGACATCCTCTGTCTGAAAACATTTACTGAAATGGGCAGTGATGTTTCTGCAGAAGCTTTCTGTCTTCCGGTCGTTCCATGTGAATGTTTGAGGCTTGTCATTTATTCCTTTTCTTTATGTTTGATGGGGAAGTAGGTTTTAACATCTTGTGATCTTTTGGTAAGGTGTTTGTCAGTCTTGATTCTGTAAGGTTGATGTTTTGAGCAAGCAACTTGTTTTTATAACACTAAATATTTCATAATAGAAATGGTGTGTGTGCATTTGAACTATCTTCTTATGCTAAAGCGTGAAATTTTTATGTTTGAATGAGATTTTCTCTAGATCTCTTTTGTGAAATGAAATGTTTTTCCTGCTATTTTAACAAGTACTTTCTGGAAAGCAGCGAAGAATCTGTACTTTGCTTTGTAGTGAACTTTTGCTTTGGGAAATGGTATGAGGAAGAGAAAAGCAGGACCAAAACAAATTCTCTCTATTTTACACATGAAGAATTCTTTTCTAAAATTACAGGTAGATTAAAAATGATTTAGCATCTTAGAAGGAAATAGTCTCTAGTGATGTCCTGGTGATGCCATGATTGCTTAGCATATTACTTTCTGACCCTCATGTGAATCATTCTCCTTGGCTGAGAGTTGTCATGGTTTGTGAAACTGCCATATTCTGCAGTAGCTATTTTTGCATTTAATCTTTTTCAGTAATTGTCTGGTTTTAGTAGATAAATGCAACAGACAGTAACTGTCCTCATCCTCATGAATTTGTGTCAATGATCTCAGTTTATAAATAATTTCCTCTCATTAGCACACTGAGGTTTCTGCTATGCCTATTTTACTCCCCGCTCTAGCTGCTTGTTTCTAAGCAAGACTCCTTTACCAGCCGACTGAAATGAAATTGTTGAGGTATCAGTATCTCGTAAGCTGGCCCTCAGAAAAAAGACAACAAGGATATTTCTTGTCAGTGTTTTTCTTTAAACTGGGTAATGTTATTACCCATATTTTTGTTATTTTGGGGTTTTTTTTTGTTTGTTTTTTAGGAGAAGACTCCAAATATTTGTTTCTTCATTGTTTAGTAGATCTTTCAAGAAATGACATCTAAATGTGGGAGGGGCTGCAATGCCTTTACTTTGCTTCTATTACAGACTTTCAGTTTCTGTCGATTCTGTTCCCAGATTTCCCTGGCAAAGGTTTGCATTTGTTGCAGGAACCCTTTTGCACTTGTATTTAAGATGCTGACAGGGGGTGGGTGGCTGAGTGGGTACATAGGGCAGGCTCTCTGGGATCATGAGGATCCTTGGCAATCAGGTGAACAAATGAGAGAGTAAAGAAAGGAAGTTTCTCCCTTGCTTTCTCATTTGTCTTTTGTTTGATTAATGATTAACAGACAATTTTGAGACCTGCATGAACTTCAGGTGCCCTTTCTGTGGAAAAAAATATGATCAGCTGCTGTGCTTCTTCACGAATCATGTATGAAAACCTGAGGAAGCTGACAAGATCTTCATGCTTTTAAATTTTAACTTTTTCCCCCATGAGCTGTTTGTGTGACAGATGTAAGCCATCTCCCTTACCCATTTTTAATTGATCAGTGCTGAATTATAGGGCAAACCCACAAGAAGCATAGCTCTCCTTTGGTTCTTCATGGCTTGCACTTTGCATGTATTTAGTGAACTGTGAAGGATAATAAGCAGTTTGATTTATAAGTTCTGTGAAGAGAAGGTTTGACAGTTTCTTTTAATTAGTAGTTCTTTACCAAAACAAAGCTTAGCAAAATAGTTGAAGAGTATAGTAACTTCTCCAATTGCTTGACAAATTGACAGCTGTTTCTCTGAGTAGAATAATTATTTTTAGTGACTCAGTATAATAATTAACACAAGCTGTTGGGTGTGGAGGCTTTGCCAAGAAGTTGGTAGATAGCATCACCTGAAGGAGGTCTCTCTGGTCTGACCCCGTGCCCAAAGCAGACCAGGCTGCATGAGGCTTTCTGCAGTTGAGTCTTGAAAATGGAGCTCTAAGGACAGAGCTTGTGCCACCTCTCTGGGTAGCCTGCCCCATCCACTGTTTGGTTGGTTAACCTGTGTTGGAATTCTCTAGGCTTAACTGGCATCCTTTATCCTGAATACTCTGAATGATTTAATTTTGACATCTTCCAAAAAAGGTGTGCAGTAACCAGAAGTTGAAAAATCTGTGTTTTCACTTAATAAATAAAAATTGTATTTGACAAATGTCCATGTATATATATATATATGTACATGTATGCATACTTGTTGGAATATTAGGGGACACAAAACAGATGATGGACTTTGGACCTGGTTAACATAAGAGATTTGATACGATGCCTTGGCAAAAGCAAATGGGACTTTGAAAATTAGACCTAGATTGCAAGAAGATTCAATCAGACAGGTTTACTGGAAAAAAAAAATATCATTAAACTCTGCAAGCAAGAGATGTTGCAATATGCATAAGTTTGTGTATGTGATTTTAACCTAATCATTGTAGTAAACATTACTAGGCTCCCCTAAAATAGTATATAAGCATTTTCTAACTACTATTACTAAGAGGTTTCTAAAATGTATTAAAAAGACTCTTCCAGTTAAAAGCCTGGAACCTGACCAAGTCCTGGCCTTAACTGGTAGAGAAAATTTTCTGCACCAAAATTATATTAAAATAATTTTGACTTATCAAATTTGGACCTGTAATAGCTAAATCTCCTTTTAAGGTGAATTTGAAAATCTTAGCCAGGAATGATTTTCCAAGCCCTCACTTTAAAAAATAAAGCTTGCCAATTATGACAGACTCACAGTAATAGAATATTTAAGAAATTGATTTAAATTGTTTTAAATCACCATTTTATTTTTCCCATGCTACTAATTGTATCTATGATCTGATTTATTTTTACTTCGTATAAGTTTATTGTTTTATTACGTATTGTTATGTCTTTATGTTACCTTCATGTTCATAATGAGAAACACACATGTTATTAGAAAACAAAAAATTAGGGAGGAACACAGCTCCTCCAGAATTTTACACTAATATTTACACTAATAATTTTTGAAAGCAAACCAAATCATATCAAATTGGATCCCTTACCCTCCTGAAACACCTTTCGGTGGGACCCCGAGAATTAGAATTCCTCTGTTCTGTGAAATTGGATTTTTGTGTTAATTTTGAATACATGGGAAGGAATCAGTCTAAAAATGTTCCTCCCTATTACCCTGTGTATGAGAATCAAACCTTTTGGTACAATTACACTTCTGGCAGCCTTTCTAAATCCAGTAATGCGACTGCCATTGGGAATGATTTTAGTTTATAAAGATCAAGCTTGAGCCTTTTAGTGGCTGGAGTTTTTAACTAAAAGATTCTCTTTAGGATAGGTATATATGTGGTAATTTTGATAATAATTGTATTAATCATGATACTTTTCAATCTGTGCATAGATTAATTATTACGGCCATTAAAAGAGTATTTTTGGTTGAAAGGAAATGGGGAGATGTTGGGAGATGCAAGACTGATGATGGTCTTTGGGCCTGGTTAATGTAAGAGATTTGATAACAGGATGCCTTGCCAAAAGCAAATGGAACTTTGAAAATTAGACCTAGATTGCAAGAAGATTCAATCAGACAGGTTTACCAGGAAAAGAAAATCCCATTAAACTCTGAAAGCAAGAGATGTTGTTCTATGCTTAAGTTTGTGTATGTGATTTTAACCTAATCACTGTAGTATACATTACTAGTATCCCTGAAATAGTTTATACATATTTGTATCCCACAATAAAATTGGATTCTGATCACCAAATCAGTCTTCCCCGTCTCTCTGCATCGCTGACACATACACATAGTACATTAAAACACCTTATGTATCAAGATAATGTATGCAAATATATTTAATCCCTGAATATATTTGCATGTATAAGGTGTTACATTTAACATTACTGTATGTATCCATATGTATTTTATTAGTGCATGGAGTGTATTAAACCAGCAGACATTGACATAGCTCCTTACATTGAGGCAATGAAGAGATTAAGACTGCTGCTGATAAAGATGTAATTTGGTTTATATATCATAATAGGTTTATTGAAGTTGTTAGGTGAGATGTCTGGTATGGTTTTAACAACTAAGTCTAGGGCTGTGTTTTATTGGATTTAAATTCCAGGGACTTTGAAAAAATTCCTGTGGTATAAGAAGATTAAAAGCAAAGCAAATTGAAAAATACTGAACGAGGACTTTATGTAAGCTTGGCTAGCTCTTAGAACGTGCTCTTGTGATGAGAGTTTACAACAGTTGCTGCCAGGCTGAGGAATGCCAGGAGCCATGTTGATAGCAGACTTGAGCCTGGAATAATTTGGAGTCAAAGGACTCTCTTAAGAGAAGTTAAACTTTCACTCTGACCTGTTTTTTGCTTAAAGCTGAATGCATTTTGATGAGTCCTCATTCTCACCACCTGATCTGGAGTCTGCCTGCCTTCCATTAACTCTCCTTCAACCTATAGCTGAGGTTTTGAAAACACATTTTCTGCCTTCTTTGGAGATATGAGCTAGCTGGGAATATCAGCAAGAAATGGCTGTGTGTTTTTGAGTCTTAAGCCCTAAATAAGTAATTTTTCTGCCCTTGATTTTAATGTGGTATTGCTTCTGAAACCTAGGGTTTTTTTCTTCATTTGGACCAAAAAACTGATAGAGAGCTACCTGATTATTAAATCTTGATGTAGATCCCAAAGCTCTCCAGATGTCTCCAGTCACAAAATATTTATCTATCTTTCCACATGACAGTTTACTCATAGAACAAAAGAGAAACAAAATAGATGTGGATAATGGCCTCTCTTAAAGGACATCAATTTGAATTACAGCAAATTAGTATATTTGCATATATCTGTATCTGTATATATATATGAATGCCTCACCTCAAGTTCCTTGCTGTTTGGAGGATATAGAATTGTTTTGATTCTGTCCTTTTTAGCAAAACAATGATTCAAGTAATTACAAACCAAAAATTTCATGTGATGGAAATTAGTGTAAGAGCCAGTACACTCTAAGGTTGTAATCAGTGCAGAAGCTTGTAAAACATGCTTTCCAGGTGACAGGCACATCATGGAGTGTGAAAGTAAAGATGTTCAAATAAGTAATGTTTTTTAGAAGGGTGGAAAACCTTAACACCAGCTACTGACGGTAAGGACACCCCTGTTATGTGGTTGTGCGCTGCAGGTTTCTTGCCCTGCACTGATTAACAGAAACAGGGCTCAAGAGTAGGTGTGAATGTTGCTGGTTTCTTTACTGGAGCTCCCAGGGTAGCAACTTTGTGAGTGCTCTGACTTGTACATCTGGGGAGCAGGACTTCTGGCTTTGTTTTCTTGGTAGTCCTCCCAGCAAGTTCAGGAGAACTTCATCCTCTCTTGAGGATTGAATATTAAATGCTAAGTAAGTACAGGTTGAGGCTTTCCAAAAGAAGTAACGCTTCTCTCGAAGTGATGGCATTCCATGAATTAAAACACCTTATGTATCAAGATAATGTATGCAAATATATTTAACCCCTGAACATATTTGCATATATAATGTGTTACATTTAATGTTACTATATGTATACGTCTGTATATCATTCAAATGTAACTACCATGGGACAGCCAAGCTTTAAAGAGAGGAGCACATGGGCCGGGGTGCTTTGTGGTTTTGTAGTCTAGTTGTTCTTTCCAGACAGTAATTTACCTCTGGTTGGCAACTGAGCTCACTCAGGACCTGGCTGCAAAGAGCTGCTTCTCCAGTGGCCAGCATTCTGTAAGTGCTCTGTGACCCCTCTCTAGGCTGGTTTTACAATTTGTGCTATGCTGAAAGGAATGAGCTGGACATTTTTTGGTAGGTGGTAATCTTGTGACAGACATTTCAGAGACCTGAGTTGGAAACTGGCCACAAGCAGTTGGGCTGGTTCATCTAAAAGAGCAGGCAGCTTCTCTGGGGAAGAGAGCAACCTCCAAAACCACATTTATGGAAGTTTGTGCAATAACGTTTAATTAAGGTGTTGGCTCCTTTGCCTCCCTCTGCTGACTTGCAGAAGGACATGAAAGTTTTTTCATACATCACCCCTCTTGAGTGTCTGGTGATAAAGCTTAGTGTCAAGTCACTGCAAAAAGGCAGAAATCTCCATGGAAGTACATTCAGGGATGGATGACTCCACTCAGTTTCTACTGACCCATTTGGAGCTAATCCAGATAGGAACATTCTGTTCTTCATCTGGTCTCATAATTCCCCAGAGCAGAGTTTACCTATTCAAGCACAGCAGGTAACATAGGACAGGAATGGGGAAAAACTGGTTTTACCTGTTCATAAAAACATTTAGAAGTGGTTCCTTTTCAGAGCAGACTACCACAGTGATCCAGTATGACAGTTTATGTGATTTACAAAATCTGTTTGGATTACAATTAATCAAAGAAAGCACATGTTTAATAGGTGTTTACGATGGGGGGAGGTTGGGAAATTTCTTATATTTTTGTGGAACTGTGTTAACACTGGACTTGAAGGTTTCTGAAACTATGAAACAGGAATACAGCTTAAATTTAGGTAATACATTTAATTGATTCCAGTAGAGTTGAAGTATACCGTTAACTTGTGGTGAAAGTAAAAATTGCCACCTCATCCACCTCCATTGGTGTCCAATGGACCCACACATTAAAAACCATAGAAATGGGGCAGGATTCTGGAGTTGTTTCCAATCTCCATGTCATACTATTGCATTATCTTTGTGCCTGCAGCAAACCTTCTCTTACCTTATCGGCACAACTTTAAAGTAGAGATTGCTCATTCTGAAGATTTAACCCTGTAAAATTGATTTTTCTCTAAGTTACGGTCTCTGGAAAGGGGAGAGTTTTTTCCCTTGGTCAGATACCATAATGCTGCTTTGTGACAAACAACTAATGGCTGAGTTGTTCTCTTGTCTATGCTTATTTATGCAAATTTATTTGTAGCTGCAGTTTTGGATCTGAAATACAGAATCCTGAACTGATAGAATTATTGCGTTCTGCTTTCCCATCTTTCAGATGTAACTACAAGCTATTTGATCCCTATGCCTTATCTGAAAACAAGGGAAGGTAGATTTTTTTTAAGTATTGTTGTTAAAGGTTTGATTTCATAGTAGTTATTTTTAAAGCTCCTCATGAACTAAGTCATTCTTTTCTAGTTGTTTTGGGTTTTTTCCTTGGAAAAACCTCTCTTTAGTATACATCCCATATAATGTGTACATATTTGTTTATATAAACAGTGGAAATACAACATTATTAATGGAAGGTAAACTGAGAAAGGAAAGAAAATGCAATAAAAAGGTTGTGGCTTTAAAAAAAGCATTCATTCTTTTGTGTGTTTTATTTTGTTTTTCTTTAAAGGTGTTGTAAACTTAAATGTACTAAATGTTGATGGATTGTTGTCTAATTGTTGAATGCTTCCATTATGGAAATGTGTGGGATTTGTGCATGGATAGTATTAGTGAGCATATAGACCTGTCACATGCATTAAGCTGTTAGGTTGTTTTGAAGTTTGTTTGATACTTTTTGCAGCTCTTCTGTGTGTGCCTTGTCTGTCCTCTGCCTAGTTCTCTTAATTATGAAGTGGAATAAAATTGCTTGTAATGACTCATCTTGCAGCATCATGATTTCATTGTTTTCTTTTGCCAATTCTGTCCTGAGTTCCATTACATCTTAAAAGGATGATGATGCTGAAGTTGTTTAAAAACAAGCTTTTTAAACCGAGAATTTTGGAACTCTAAATTATCTTTCTTTCACTGTTACTTTTCTCCTAGTGCTTGATTGCCACCAATTTGCAGAGGACAATTTGTAATCCCAACATGCAGATTTATCATGAGGAAATCAGCTTTACTTCATTTAAAAAAAGACAAAATGAAATAACAACCCCTCCCCCAAGTTAAAATTTAATATTTAAATTTTATGCAGAAGGATTAGGAGGGAAATTACAAAGCCTAGAAGACCAAATATAAGGCCCAGAAACACAAACACGAATGAGAGGATTGTGAAGTCTTCTGAGTGGACCTAAACACTGTCAGTTTTTTTTACTTTGGTCAGATTAGTTTCTACTTTGGCATAGTCTTCTTTTATTCTCATAGTGGTAATACAAGTTGTCAGGATTTTTTCCTTTTTCCTGCCAGCCATAGCATCTGAAAAGCCACTTTCTCCTTTTCCATGCGCAGAGTGTTCTTCCAGTCCTGGTCGCATCTCTGAGCAGTGTAGGTGGAGTGACTCACTTTCCCTGCCAGCCTCCTTGGAATCCAGGCTGAAGCAATATTTCTGACAAAAGTCAGCACTTTCTTGCATGGGTTTTATTTGGTGAATGGCCAAGATTAGATGAGTGAGTGGGAGAAGGGCAGCTGCCGTTCCTGTTGTGCTATGAGGGAAGGAGGATTGCTGGCTTGCCCTGGCTGTGTTCATAACATCCCTGATCCAGTTCAAGAGGTGTTCATTTGGTCTGAGGAACTGATGCTTTTCTGAATGTTTTTGCAAGAAAATCAATCGTTTTTAATGTGTGTGTCCATTGGACACCAATTCTAGCTGTTGGAGGTGGATGAGGTGGCAATTTTTACTTTCACCACAAGTTAACGGTATACTTCAACTCTACTGGAATCAATTAATGTATTACCTAAATTTAAGCTGTATTCCTGTTTCATAGTTTCAGAAACCTTCAAGTCCAGTGTTAACACAGTTCCACAAAAATATAAGAAATTTCCCAAGGACAGCTGAGCCTGGAGAGAAAAGTGTAATTGCTGATGAATAGCAAGGTAAAATTAAATCAGAGCATTTTACTTTGAAATCAGCCTAAACTATTTTTAAAAACATAGTTAAATGGGACTTAGGCTTTGTCAGTGTGGTGGTTTGGCATGGGAGGCACTCACAGAAGCGATGCAAAGAGAAGCTGCTAGCAGTTTTCTCCATGTCTGACAAAAAAAAAAATGCCCTATCATTAATTAGCTTTGAGAATTGACAATCTTTTAAACCACTGGGGGAGCTGATACACCTCTGTGAATTCCCATGTTAAAAATGAAAAATCCCGGGAATTCAGCCTTGTCTTTTCTTGTCTGAGAGCAGGTAACTCAGCTGGCCCGGCTCCCCTGTCTTGGGCCCACGGGCTGGGGGGCGGGCAGGGCAGGGGAGGCCGAGGGACCAAGGCCGGGCTGTGCCGCGGCTGCTGAGCCCGGGCTGCTGCTGCTGCTGCTGAGCCCGGCCCGTCGCTGAGCTGGGCTCTGCCGGGCTCCAGGTGCAGACGGGATCCTGCCGGCTCAGCCAAGATGCCACCAGGCAGGGGGAGGAGAAGCCATGGCCCCCCGGCCCCAGGTGCTGGCCGCTGAGCCCTAGGCTAGCTGCTGAGTCCTGGCCTGGCCGCTGAGCTCCTGGACACCGCCCCAGCCCAGCCCGCACGGCTCCCGCCGCGAGCTGCTGAGCTCAGCCAGGGCCACCTGAGCATCTGCAGGCCCTGGGCAAGATACCAACTCTTTCAGTGCTTCAGTCTTCCCTCGAGTGAGAGAAAAGGACAAAGTGCAGGTATGTAGAGAAGCAACATAAAGACAAAAAGGTCAGTGAAGCAGTCAAGTCCCAGATGGGAGGGATGAGAAGGGGACTCCTCTCCCATAAGTGCGCTGCAGAAAGACTGTTCTAGAAATGGTAAATTGACTGAATTGTTTCTGTGCATTGTGAGTGGGGAAAGAAAAGGTTGTAGTGGGAAGAGAATTGTTCTTAAAATTCTTTTCTGATTCTCCTTATTTTTTTTAGTAACTGTTAATAAAGCTTTCTTTATATCCTTTTAAGTTTTGACCCTGCTTTGCCTTCTTCCTGCTTTTCCTTTCTCCTTCCTATCTCACCCCAGGAAATGAGTAAGTATATGCTAGTGGGTGCACTGGCATTTGGCCAGCACCACATTAATTGGTGCGTTGGCTGGGAAATCTGAAATTGCCAAACCAAAACCACTACATAAAATTGGTGTTCAAACACCTTTAGATTGATTCATAACATTCTTGGGGTGATTTTATGATGGTGCTTTATTCCCTAATCATCTGCTTTATCCCCAGAAATGGCTGCGATATCTAAGATGAACCAAGGGCAGGGCTGGAGCCTGGGAATGTTCAGTCTCTCTCTCTCTCTCTCTGGTGTGTTCCAGACAGCCTGGAGGCTTTACTGGGAAGTCCCCTCGGTGTGGTTTTTTGTTGTTTGGTTTGGTTTTTTGTTTCTTTATTTTGTTTGTTTGTTTCAATTTATATTTTGGGGTTTTTGGGGTTTTTCTCCATTGAGCTGTTTTTGCCTTGGCTTTTTTTTCCGGCCTCTCTGGGGAGCCAGTGGGGGGGACCGCCCTGAACCCAAGACCTGTGAGGAGCTGAACCAACACAATAAAGGACATTAAACTCTGCCAACTTCACCTCCTGTGAGGAGAACACTCACACCAGAAATCTGACAGGTTCCCAGCTGCTGTGTAAACTCTTTTTTTCTCCTCCCTTCCCAGAGGCGAAGAAGGGCAGCTGCCATCTTTGCCTTCTGGCCATGCAGTGAGGTGTGGGTGGAGTGTACAGTTCAATGTTATTTTTCCCCTGTGCTTTGCAGGTATCTTGCTTTGTTAATAAACAGTTCTACTTTTTTTTCCACTTTCATCCCCTGATACCTATTTCTCTCATTGTCAGAAGAAAATGGATATCAGTTATTGATGCCCTTTCCCCTTAGAGGAAATGCTCATTCCAGGGTGTTTTCTCCTGAAATTTGTCTCCAAAACTGAGGCAGTAGCTATAATGCAAATGCTAAACTGTGTACAGAACTGCCATGGGTAGTGGCAAAAAACTGGATGTCAAGGCTCAGGTTTTAAAAATTGGGACTGGCGTAGGTTGCTTGTCTCATCTGAAGCATCCACTTTTATTTGAGTGAGGCTGGACATGCTTGAATATCAGTGCATGCATAAATGTTTGTAATGTGCTTTAAGGAAATTATATCTCTTAACTGAAAAGATCAATAAAGTTTTAGTTAATCTGTCACTTGAAAGAAAACTTAGAAGTAACGAAAAGCTGTTATGTGCTCCTTTTATGAGCAGAGAGAGAAAATGTGACTTATAAAGTGCTGTTGACTTGTGAGGCTCAACAGTAGTGGATGGCAGCCTTGAGTTTTCTGTTGTTGCTGTAAAACTGGTGTTTGACACTGAGTCTGATAATCAGTCAAGTGACTGCCTCCTTTTTAAGAGGGGCTGTTGGGGCCTGTAGCCTATGTTGAGAGTAACCCATCCTCTCTGAGAAGGGCATAGGGAAGGGAGAGCAGGGGCAGCAGTTGGTGCCTCTGATGGATAGAAGTCATTAAAAAAAAATTCCAACTGTGGAGGTTAAACCAGGTGAGAAGAACAACCTAATTTATCAAAATGAATACTCTGAAAAGTGCCTTATTTGCCTCCTCAAAGAAGAAATACCAGGCAAGGAAAGACATGCCAAGTATACTACCTGAAAGGCTTTGCAGATGGAAACTGGGGACATGTTTTTGGCAGTAGAAGCTTGAGACAAGCTGAAAAGATAAATAGATTGGTTTGCCTTCAAATGTGAGGACTCCAGAACTAATTTTCCAGGGAGGTAAATACAAGATGGCTTCATCATTGTTAACAAGAGAAATGTAATAATAACCTGTAATGTGAAAGAGGTTAGATTAAATTTCTCTGTTCTAATTATAGAATTTGAATTCTCTTTGTACCAGCTACTCCCAATGCCTTAACTAGACACCCTGAGGGGAATACACTAGTGTCTGGTCATACCATATTTTGTAGACAATAAGACTGGTTGCAAATACAATATAAATTATTTTGTTATTGATTTCAGGATATGAGATTTGCTGCTATCAAAACATAATTAGGCCTTAAACTTGATGTTTTTATTTTTCAAGCCTGTTGTGAGCATTTTCTTTGAAAAACTGGTTATTGTAGTTTGGGATTTCACAGATAAAAATGCAATAAAATTTGCAGAACTAATAAAGGAGACAGTTGGAAAATGTTTCTTCTCGGTGTTGAATTGTGATAAAAAGTGAGTGATAAGTTTTTTGAACCCTTTGAAAGATTTTGTTTCAGTAGGACTGGTAAAAAACTGAAGATCCTGGATGCTCTTGGGTAGTGCTGAGCAAGTTTGCACTGTATCTGCTTATGGTTGTCTTCGCTCCATGCATTCAGCCCTCCTCCTTGGCTCTTCAAAACAGAAATTTTCAAGAAGGAAAGAAAGAGTTTTTAAGAAATTGGTTCACATTGACAGATGAGGAGTATTTAATGCATTTTCGCATCTTCTCATTTTTAGATGACTGAGTCTGCAGAGAAAAAAAACCCTTGTGAGGAAGATCACTAAATAATGTGGTTAGGAGGAATAGCTCCTTGTTCCTGTGAAAGCTGAGGCTGGTGTACAAGGCTGCAGGAGCCTTTGGGGAATACTGTTTTTAAGCTGGAGCACAGGCTTTGTTTATCCATTACTTACTGCTTTTTAATTCCAAAGAATAGTTCCAGAGAAATCTGCAAGTTAAATTTTGGTGTGATACTGTTGCTTTGGCTGCCAACAGATGCCCCTACTCTTTCCCTGGAATTAGGCTTCTGGCAAGGTATAAGCTTGTCCAGGGGGCTGAAAGAAAACGTAAGTAATTGGGTGTTGGCACCACTCCATCAGAGTACCATTTGCTTTGTTTGCATTGTGCTTGTCCAGAGCCTTAAGATTTACTTTGAATTCTTGCCTTTATTTTGCCCTTTGCAGAAGTGTGGGTGGGGAGACTTCCCAGGATTTCTGTTCCATTGCCAAGCTCTGTGGTTCTGGTGCTGCTCCCCTGAGATTCTCCTGCCTGTCTGGGCTGGTGGGTTGCCAGGATCCATCACACCAGGTCCAGAGGGGCTTGTGAGTGTCTTCTACACCATTGAAAAATCCTGTTCTCACTTATTGTGCAGTCAGTAAACTCATAAGTCTTGTGAGATTTGTTTTCATTTCAGTGTTGTCTTTTTTTTGCTGTTCAGCTTCTTTTATCTTGCTCTAACAGTTTTAATTCCTATTTAAGGAGCAACAATGCAATATAAGGTTCATTTAGAAAAAAAACAAACCCAACACCCATCCACACCCCAAAGAAGCACAGCTCCCACCTCCACTGCTGACTCTAGCCATCTTTGAGAAACATTGTGTTGCTGGTTTTTGTGACTTTTGACTCTTGCCTCTGTGTTCTGTCACTCAAAGAGTGCTTTTGGTCATGTCAGGAATGAAGTTGGTGGTCTGTCTGAAGGTGATCTTCAAGGGTAGGAAAATGAAAGATTTTACTTGCTGCTCTGTGGCAGGTGTTGTAAGAACCAGATTTGAATAGTTTTCCCAAGTTGACGGGATTAGCTTTGCTGGCAGTTTATATACAGTCACAAATGGGACGGGGACACCTGAATTCAGTGTCTTAAGCTTTACTTTTCAGCATCAGCCCTATTACATTGTTACAACAATGCAGCAAAAGATGCTGACAGCTCACTGATATAACAGAGGGATAGAAGGGACTTAGCATTACAGAATAACATAAGACAATCTTGGTCCAAGTTTCATCCAATCACAGAAAGCAAGAGCATATTGACAGTAGTTCTTCCCAATCACCTGAAGCACACGTAGCTTTGGCTAAAACAATAGCGGCCTATTTTCTCATACAATGGCTCGTTTATAAGAAACAAAGCACAGAGGTCCATTCACATTCAACCATCTAAAATATACACTAAATAAACTTGTTGCAACTTAGAAGGCTCAATTACATAGCTTTTATTGTTCTATTTCCCATTTCTTTGCTACAGCTTAAACATATTTGCTAGCCTTAGCACTATCATTCCCACCATCTCTGAAGCCTGTCTTTACTTTCTTAAAACTCTCTAAACCTATAGATTCCAACAGACGGGAAGAGACAATAAACAACTTACTGAGTGTCCTTGGAAAGCTCGTGATTCTCTTGTAGGAATCAAGGGGAAGAATAGAGAGAAAGCCTTATAATTACAAATAAATATTTATGTTGTTTAGCATTTCCTAATTAAAAGCTCTGTCAGTTTTGGGCATGTGTACCTTGCAGATTCATCCTTTGGCTTTATTTTGATGAACAGTATATGTTGCAGTATACCAAGTTTTCTTCCTAAGTCAGGTGGTACAGAAATCTAGAACTGATGAGGTTTTTTTTTGAGTCAAAGTATTCAGAGAAGAAAGGGGGAGGAGTATGTTGAGTCAACTGTTCCCATGATTTCAATTACATATTGTTAGTGGATATCAAATACCGAGCCCTGGGATTGACTGACAGGGGCTTCTCCCAATCAGATCCCTTATGGAGCTGCAAGCATTTCACTGGCCAGATCCTGAGTGGGCAGGAGTGGAGTTCAGACCAATGAGAATATCGAGACTGAGTCTTTCAAAATGCCCTTTGTAAGGGAGTGGGGCGTGGAAAATAAATCTTTCTGTTGCCACACCAACATCTGGGAGTGAGTTGTGTCTTTGTCTCCTTGCCCCTCGACCCCCGACCTGCAACTTAACAACATATCATAAAAAGCATGTAAAAATTCCATTGGAATATTTTCAGACCTGTGCAGCCAGATCACTTAATGGCATCTAGATTTGTATGGTGTCAAAAACAGAGAAGGCTTTGAATTTAGTGGGCTACATCCCCCTTGTTGTTCTGCTTGTGCTTTGAAAGGAGAAGGTGCACCTGGGGTAAGAAGAGCATGCAGGCAGTAGTGCCCTGCCTGCCTTCTTGAGATGTGGCTCTTGAAGTCTATAGGATGTATGAATTTTATCTTTTCCTTTATGGAATTGGGGAGGTCACAGCTTTCTGGAGATATTCCTTTAAAATAATGTTTATTGTTTCTGTGTTACTTTGGAGACTTATTTAAATTGTAAGAAGGGACGAGGCGGGTGTCACTAACTCCATATAGGGAATTCTGACTACACAGGTATGTCTTTCAGTATGTCTTTTCAGAGAAGGTTTCATTTTAGTCATTAAGGGAGTATCAAGGTCAGAAGATTAAAAAAGTGTAGAAGTGAAATAGGAGTTAAACTAAGCGGAGTTAAACTAAAACGATACATGTCTTTTTAAATATAATTTTTCAGATTTGTGCTGGTGGTTTGTTTTAATCTGCTTAGAAACTTTCTCTTTCCTCTATTATTTATTGTCTCAGACCTCAAATGATGCTTAGTTTCTTAATTAAAAAAAACAACAACTGTGAAATTTTGGTGGGCTTTTTTTTTTGGGTGGGTGTGGGTTTTTTGTTTTTTTTTTTTTTTAGTGGTTTTGTGTGTGTTTATGTTTCTGTTTTTATTTTTACTTTTACAGAACGTTTAGTAGCTCCCTCTTCAATATACTTGAAAAGTATTCTTGAAACTTCCCATGTAGGGGGATAGAATATAAGAAAATAAAGATAGTGTAGAAAGTAATCTTACCCCTAAGGAGTTGCAGCTGGGCCAATTATCAAAGATTAGGAACAGGCCTGCCTTTAACAGGCCACAGCTGTAACCAATGGGAAGAAGAGTGCTATAAAAGAGTGGGGTGGCTGGTTGAGAAGGGAACTGGATTCACTTGGCTACTTTGTGAAGAAGAGTCAGTGCTCTTGAGGAGCTGCCCATGAGAAACACCAAGAAGGTATGAAACTTTTGTGATAGGAGACAACAGTATGGAACTCTTGTGATAAGATGACAACATCCCATACTGAGTCTCCCATTTTTTGGTGCGCAGAATAGTAACTGTTGGTCTTTCTGCTTTTGGTATTAGCAGGTTTATATACAATATGGTTATAAATTTGTACTTGAAGTCAGAAATGCAGCTCTGCAGCTTGTGTTTTGATTCGGTACTCAGAAATGCTTATCATAATTGCTCTATCACTGGCACTCACAACACACAGCTGTGGTTTTTAGGAAAGTGCTCACTTAGAGCATATCACAGGAGTGTTCGAATTTTTTTTTTTGACATAGCTAAAAATGCACTGTTAATGAAAGACAGATTGTCATTTAGAATGAGTGCTTCATCTCGGTGTCCCCTCAATTTTCGGTGACCTTTTAGTTTTGTAGTCGGTTTCCTTGCTAATGCAAGGCATATTATGACTTGTGTGAAGAAACATTTAGTATACATACAGGTTTATTTCTTTTTAATAAAATAACATGCTTTTGTGTAATGGTGGTAGTTACTGGGGGTTTTTTATTTGTTTGTTTTTCTGCATGTAGGTTATTAGATCCATATACTACATAAATCCCTAACAACTTCCACCACTGACACATTTAATAGTTAGAGTTATCTGAAGAACTAATTGTGAGATAGAAAATGGGTTTGGTTGCCTGAAACTGTTTGAAATATGTAGCCCAGTTGTACTTGAAGGTACACATACATTAAATACTTTATTAATGCTGGCATAGCAGACACACCCATGTCTTTGTGTGGATTTCTCTCTCTTCCCAGTTAATGATGGGAGGTGATAAGAAAGGTGAATTAAAATGACAAGCTTTGCTTGCAGTGATTGTGCGTAGGCAAGGTGATGCTTCCTAAGTGCCCCATTGGCTTTGATGGTGGAAAGTCTTACAGACTCATATTTGGTCTTGTGTTTAGTGTGTCCCCTACACCATCACTGCTGTGCCCCTCACCTCTGCTTGTTGGTCTCTGCCCCCCTCCTTCAATCATGCATGAAGATGCAGTGCCAGACATGGGGTTCAGCTGCATGTGATGGTTCTCTTCCAGGAGCACTTCTTCTGTGTCCTCTGCTTGGATGGTGTTTGCCATCCAAGTTTTGGTTTACAGTAGCATGTGAGTGTGTTTGACACAGGTTCTTGTTTTCCCTTCTCTGTGTGCAAGCACATACAGTTCCTACACAGATGATTTTTCTGAGATGTCAGAAGGAAACAATTTTCTCTGAATAAAATTTAGCTCTTGAGATGATATTTTGGAATGGGGGGAACCTGGGAGGGACTAGGACAGGATGTTGCTTCACACCGCAACAGGTTGGTTATTGTAAGGAGGTGCTGGCTCTCCTGTTTCTCAGTGTTACCTGTCCAATAAAGGCACTGGGTATGCTGTCACCGTGGTCAGAACCTGTGGTTAGACATCTCTGGCCTTGTGCTAAGGCTCCAAATAAAAGGGTGAGGAAATAAATAGTGTTTGCAAAGAGAGAAGTTCAGCTTGAGGAGAGTGTTGATTTATAGGGTTGTTTTTGATCACTCCCCTTTTTATAGGGGAGAATGGTATGCAGCCATTTGGGGAAGACTGACTAGAGCAATCCATATCCCTTACAAAGCACTTAGTGACTCCTTTGTGTAATTTGGGATAGTCACATCTGCTGCTGTGAATGAAAATGTGCTGAGCTGGGCAGTGTGTCTGTCTGGAATCCAAAAGATGCTCCCCAGGCATCCCTTCTGAGCCTCAGGGCCTTTGAGACTGTCTGTTGCTTAAAGGAGCAGTGCAAGAGCAAAGAACAGTTCCTTGTTTTGGTGTAGTTATTGCATTCTCTTCTGGCTGTAAAGTGGGTGTTTAAAGGATGTGGTTTGTGTATAATGGTTGAATGTAGGCTATAGCTGGCAAAGATTGATGCCTAACCTGTGTGTGTGATTTTGGTTGTTTTTTTTTTTTTTATTCGTAGGTCATGAGTACTTAGAATCTAATGAAATTTGGAGAAATTATTACTTCAGACATGGAGCGTAGGTCAAGTTTTCTTGTGTGATTTGTTTTTGGTGAAGATACTGAACAGCTTTATAGATGTCAAAATGACCCTTGCTAAAAGGGGTGATGATCATAGAGTGTAAATATGAAAGAGGTGAAATACAAGTCTGAACTGGCATTGCAGGCTGTTGAGGTAGCAGACTGTGTGTGCTTTTGTGTTGTGTATGCATGTTAAAGATAACTAATGCTGCTTATGATTAGCTGTATAGTGCCTGTCTCAGGAGAGAGTCAGATGGACAGGGTTCATTAGTACCTCTGAATTTGTATTTGCTTGAGTAGAAAATATGAGCTTGGGGTTGTCTTCTCTTTTAATAAATAGTATGTTAAATTCAGCCCACTAATATTATGCTGAAGTTTGGAGTAACAGAATGAAACATGGAGTGTAGCAGGTTGGGCAATACTGAAGTCTGACTTTATTTTCTTTGATTGTGTCTGCACAAGCAAATGTGATGTCAGCTCCCTGGCATCAGGCAAAATCACAATAGTGACAGTGCATGTGTAGGGTTGAACACTCCAGCTCCTGGTGATAAACCAAACAAACAAAACCATCTCTAGAAAATTACAATGTTACACAATTAGAGAAGAACTAGAACCCACTCTGACACTTTACTATAGGTCAGTAAAGATTTCAAAGAATGTATTTGTATTTTCATGCTCTTTTGCTGAAAGTTGTGATGCTGATAAATTATTATCCAATACTATGCTGTTCATTCTTCTTCACTGAGCACCTGAATTATTTTTCAGCTTTCATCCTTTATTTCTTCCTAAGAATAATACAGTTAGGTTTAGCAGCAGAGTTCAGATGTTATGCTTGAGTTGAGGTAGTTCTTAATAATTTTTTATAAGAAACACCTATTTATAATTAATTTATCGTCAAATACTCAGGTGACTTGCAGAAAGGCTAATGACCTAGCATCATGTATTTTTCAGAATTTTTATCAGTCTAATTTAAATGCTAGTCAGCTATTCCTATGTTTTTCTTAAAGTCTGTTAAGAGTTCCCAGCTATTATTTTTTCTTAGATTTGATTAATTAAAATAATAATTAAGAAGAAATATAACTATTGTAGTTTCAGTAATTTCAAAAACTTTTAGTGAGCAGCTCACTTACGGCCCTGTATTATAAGTGTTCTTTAGCATTACATAAAAAATTTTACAATCTTGGGAAGAGAGGTTTCGACAGAACTGCGATGACTTCTTTCAGCTACTGCTGTAGGTATTTCCCAATGTAATTCTTGGAAGTGCAAAAATAATCAAGGTATGCAATGCATGAAGAGAAAACTGTGGTCAGTTATTGTCATGTAGGTGATAGTCCTGGTTTGATGTTTAACTGGTATGCTCATTTTTTCTTGGTTACCTGGAGAGCTTCACTTTTTAGTCTGCTGGGAATAAGGAATAAATGTGCATTATGTCAGATACTGTTCTCTCAGTGCAGATTATTTCTCTGCTGATTATCTATTGAGTTAACCGGTGGTGTATATTTTAAAACAGTGAAATTAAACGAATGCCAGTTACAAATCTGGTCCTGCAGATGAAATAAATAACCATGTATAATTGAAGCAAATACTATGTTGACTATGCATTTTGCATATCTTGAAGCTGAATGCACTTAGAGAAGCAGTGATTTTGTACAGTACATGCACTTCTCCAGCCACTGCAGCACTGATTGCCAGCATATCTTCCTCAGTCATTTTTATAGCTGGAGGAGATACTCTGTTTTACTTGTAATTGCAAATAAGTCAGGCTGACAGAGATGTCACAAGACAGGGCTCTGCTGTGTGTCAGGGCCTTAGAAGCAGGCAAGGGTTTCAGCAGTAAGGATATGAAAAGGAACAGCTGGATATGGCAGCTCACATGTGAACAGCAGGCTTTACTTTTGCAGAGAGCAAGCTGTGTTTTCAGAAGTATAATAAACCTTAATGGATAATGGACCTTCAGCAGAGGAGAAATGTATGAAGGTGGCTGAGAAAAGCCCAAATTTTGAGTTGCTGCTCTCAAATGAGGATGAGAGTAAAATGTTCTGCCTGTCTTGGAGGGAGATGTCTTAACTCTGACACTGAGAGCTAGACTACTGGCCTTGGTCTGAGGTTAGTTCTCTAGAGGGCTCTTTGGTCTCCACAAGTTCATACAAGCAGAAAATGTGCAAACCCAAGTTAACGTAGTTGCTGTTGTATGAATAGTGTGAAGTTACAAGGTTTGATGTAGATAGGCAGTGATGCATTATTGCAGGGATAAAGAGGCTGAGGCATGGGCTTTATGCAGTAGTTGTAACAGGCTTATGTTAGAAGCCTGGTTGCTGAGAATTTTA
Organism: Calcarius lapponicus; assembly: GCA_039654755.1. Taxonomy (NCBI): domain Eukaryota; kingdom Metazoa; phylum Chordata; class Aves; order Passeriformes; family Fringillidae; genus Calcarius; species Calcarius lapponicus. Next base: position 99,917,062 of record CM077462.1, read on the forward strand.
GACTTTCTGTGATGACAGGCACTGATCCCCCAGAGAACGCTGCATTTGACCAGAGGCTGTGGAGAAGCCATAGGTAAAAAAAAAATTGGATTTTGGAATTCAATTCCAAAATTGAATGATAGAACTGGGATTATGGGTGTGTAGTTTGAATAGAAGTGTGTAATATCATATGGTGGAAAGGTTTTAGAATATAGTAATATATATAAAGCAAGATGGAGGTTTTAGGGCGGAGGCTAGTCCTTCTTCTTCACCTTCTTCTTCAAGGTTTGAGTGGTATTGTGTAATTGGATAAAAAAGTCCACATTGTGGGGCATGGGTGATTGGTTATTGGGTTAAAAGTAAAAATAATTTAGGTGTCATTTCTTAATTGGACAGTTTATCCTTAAAAGGCCTTGTAGACTGAGAGATAGGGCTCCATTTTTAGTTTGTTAGAGTGAAGTGCTGTAGAACTTAAAATTTGTGAGACTATAATACAGATAAGAACTAAAACATCTGAGTCCAAACAAGAAATACTAAATAAATATTAAATGCATCTCTCACATTTAATCCCGACCTTGGCAAAAAAGAAGCAAAGAATCCTCAGATTTATATGTGTGTCCCTTTGACATGTGCCACAATTAGGTATGAATAGCCTTGTGAAACCTAGGCTGAGGTTGTGTGTGATTCAGGATACAGAAAAACCAGATACGAAATTTCATATGAATTTTGAAGAATATGAAGATATGAAAGTTGATGACAAAGGAAATGTTTGACTGTGATAGCAGGACTCCTAAACCTACACCTACTGGAATCTCAGCACTATGACCTGCAAGCACTTCCTATTTGTATTACATTTTAGGTTTTGCTGTGTAACTTGAGACTAAGTGCTTGCAGCTTCAGGACTTGAGATTTATTGAGGCTATCATTCCATATTTTAAAGTGATGTCAAGTGACATTACTCAATCACCCTGAAATGGAAGAAAACTGCCCTGAAAATAAATACACCGTTGTTATGTGTAAGATAATATGCTGGTGCTTAAGCTTGCGAGTTTTAGGGTCTGTGTGATGCAGTAAGTTGTGCAAGAAGAATTCAAGGTGGTTTAAGTTTTGAGGTTTTGACTAGCTAACACTTGTACAGTGGTCATTACTAATAATTTTATTCTTCTGCCCTAACTGAAGTTAAAATGAGTGTAAATGATAAGTTCTATGAGCCATTTAATTTTTTTTTGCTAGTGGGCACTCAAAATATTTTTTTTAGAGGTGGATGATGTTTTATATGGCTGCTTGGACTTTATGGATTATCCTTCTCAGAAAGAACATCTGTTACTGTATCCTTACAATTTCTGTTAAATTCAGATAACGTGCTGGAGTAATGTTTATAGTCAGGAGTAATAATAAAGGGAGCAGCCAAAATCAGGCTTTTTTTTGTCATTGACTTTGCTTTCAGTGCTGTAGCCATTAAAAACCCACAACATGCTCGTTTTCAGTTATTTTTAGTCAGTGTTGCATCTGGACAAGAGGGGAAAGAGGTTTCTTGCTTTTTATACTGTGCATTTCCATGTGTGCTTGCCAACAGTTCCCACAGAAATGCCTCAATTCCAAGGTGACAGGGATGAGGCTCTGTGAGGGCAGTGAAATAATAAGGGTGATAGTTCATCTAGTGTGGAGGTGTTGCCAAGGTGGAGTTGGCCTGTGTGTCAGAATTGGTTTCATAAAGGAAAAGAGATGGGACAATTCTCAAAGTGGAGGAACAGGCTGTCCTAATGTGCTGGAAGATGCACAGGTTGGGAAGATCCGGTTGAACAGAAAAGCTGTAATTTGGGGAAAAGAGTTTGAGCTTTGGAAGAAGGAAAAAGTGACTCAGGAGGACTGCAAGGATGTCATGATGTTATGCGGAGAGAAAATTAGAAGGAACGCAGCCCAACGAGCACTTAATCTGGTTACTACCATAAAGACAATGAAAATGTTTTTATAAATACACTTGCAAGAAAAGGAGGGTTACAGAGAATCTCCATCCTTTAAAGTATGCACAGGGAAACATGGTGTCAAAGGATGAGAAAGTCAAAGGACTGAGGTACTTAATGCCTTCTGTACCTCAGTCTATAATAGTAAGACTCATTGTTCCTTAAGTGCTCCTGGAGCTCTAAGACCAGGGTGGGGAGCAGAATGAAGCCCTCTAATCCAAGGGGAAATGGTCAATGTTTTGCTACACTCCTTAGACATACACAACTGTGGCACCAGATGGGATGCAGGGGAGGCTTAAGGGAGACTCTGCCTGACAGGAGGTTGTAGCCAGGTGGGAGTTGAGCTCATCTCCCAGGTAACAAGCACAGGACAAGAGGAAATGGGCTCAAGTTGCACCAGGGGATATTTAGATTGGCTGTAGGAAAAAATTTCTTCACTGAAGGGGCTGCCAAGCACTGGAACAGACTGCCCAGGGAAGTGGTGGAGACACCATCCCTGGAGGGATTTAAAAGATCTTTCGTTGTGCTTTAGGAATTATATTCCCCAGTTTAGTGCTCCCATCAAGACTCTCCCAAACCAGACACAGTTCACTGGCTCCCCAGCTCCACCTTCCCCCGCCTTCTTGTTCTGGGGTGGAGTTGAGAGTTGGAGGCACAAAAGTGAAAATCACTGGTTGAGAGAAGAACAATTTACTGGAAAGAACAATAAGATAAGAAAAATAAACAGTAACAGCAATAATATTAGTAACAACAGGTGTAAGATAAATGATTTACACGGAAAGTGAAACAGTACCAGACTATTCCAGGATGTGAGATGATATCAAATAACGATAGTCTGGCCATGCCCTCTTCCTGGCTACTGTAAAAAATAAACCCTGTCCTGACTGAAATTAGAACATATGTAGGTAGATGCAGCACTTGGGGGCATCATTCAGTGGTAGACTTGGCAGTTCTTGGGGCATGGTTGGACTTCATCCTTTTGAGAGACTTTCCCAACCTAAATGATTTTGAGATTCTATAAGCACTTCCATCTTATGCCAGCGTGTTAAGGGATGATGCTGCAGCCAGTTAGTTCAGTTACTGTCTGGAAGCCTATCCTTAGATTAATTGGGTGGATTTAATTTGTTTTCCACACATCCCCTCTTCTGTAGCAAAATCAGCTTGGAATGTGCATATTAATCAGTGCATACTTTTTTCTTCTGCGTATTTTACTCATTGCCAGTTGGTGATAATTAGACCATGTCTGTATGTCATTGTTGCTGACAAACAGGTTTTGCACAGACTCCTGCAGTGTGTTCCTGTGCTGGGGCTGTTCAACATCATGTGCTGCCAGCTTGGGTGCTTGTGAATTCCTCTGAATCCATCTGGCCTCAATGTGACCCAGATCAAATATTGCACTCTGTGATCTTGTTACATTCACATTCTGTAGCTTACCTTGAGTGTTTTAATACTTGTCTGACCATACACAAGTTTATTATCTGATTTTTGTAATTTGTTTGTGATAAACTGAATGGTGAATTAGAAAAAGGGTTAACATTTCTGTTAAAAAATTAAACCCTGTGTGATCCATATGCATATGCACTTCAGTTATGTTTTGTGTGGTAGTTCAGAATTGGTTATTTTGGCTCTTCACTGTGCTGGTGGAAGGAAAGGCCAGGCTCTGAGCCTGGGTTGGTGGCCCAGTTCTTCACTGTACTGACTTTCAGAAGCTAGCAGTCCCTGGATTCTCTACATTGTTTTTCAAAACAAGAAATCAACAGAACATCCTCTTGGTGTTGGTCTGTCTTTTGAGTATTTTGGTTTATAAGTAGTATCTGTAGTTTCAGTGGTAATGGGTTTCACAGGGGAAGCATCATTGTACTCAAGGGAAGTGAGGGATATTCCTCACCAGTGCATTGATCTAATTGGGTGAGGAGCATTTCACATTTCACCTGTAAGTCTTTCTGGGACACTATCCTGAATTTACTGTTTGTTTTGTTTGTGAGAAAATAAATCTCTATTTTACTGTTTAAATTGTGTCCTTGGCAAACTGAGGTTTGTATTCCCTAGAGGATTTAATTGGTACATGAGATGCAGTTGTCATTGCTGTACCAGTGTATACCAAATATACAGTATTGCAGTCTTTTTTGTGCAGGAAAAATAAAAGGTTCCTTCTGTTTACTTCTTCTAATTTCTCAGAATTCAGAGAGAGATTTTGTAGACAGCCTATGTACTGATTTTTATTGGAGTAGTACTGCTTTGTGTTCTTTCATTTGTTTTTGTGTTCCTTGAAACTTGGTAGGCATTTACTTTGGAACTGCCTTTGCAAATATTTTCCAAAACTGAATGTAGTATTCAGTTTCCAAAACTGAATGTAGCTGCTCTGTGGTGTTTGGATTGTGGGCAGCTTGTGTAGAGTTTGTGCTCTACATTTAGTACTCTGGTCAAATTCCCTGTCAGGAGTCAGCATCCCTGCTTATAGTCCTTGGATGTCGCATCAAGTGAAATAAAATGCATGTTATTTGTGCTGTCACTGAATGTACAAGAAGCAGATGTTTTCTGTGATGCTTTAATCTTATATTTCCAACTTTCAAGTGTCAGCAGAACTGTCTGGGTAAGGTTTGCAGGTGGTGTGGGCTAATATAGGTGAAAGAAGTGTGAGTCCTTCCCCTCCTTTGCATCCCCTTATTCTTGTCACCCTCTTCTTTACTGCATTTGTTCTCTGAGAAAAACCAGAATTAGTTTCTTCTGAAGGGACCTGTTGTTGTAGGGTGTATTTCAGTTACAGCTTGTCCCATTTTACAAATGTCAAGGGAAGAGATGTCCTGTTGTGTTAAAAGGCTCTGGTTTCCATCCCTTGTGAGCTGTCCTCGGCAAAGCAAGAGGAAGAATTTGTTACCTTGCCTTTGCACTTGTGCATTTTTTTACATTATAATGTACTAAACAAATTGCCTGTGCAGGCTCAGAATGAAAACATTATGCATGTAACACTGATCCCTTCCGAGAATAAATGCTTGAGTGTTTTTGTATTGTGCTGGAGATCCGTGATTCATGGAAGACTGGATGGCAGTTGGGACAGTGTGGGTTTTGTAGCCATGTGCTGTTTTCAGTAGAATAAAGAATGAGAGAAGGAGTGCTCAGTGGTGGTCTGAAGAAGCTATTTGGTAAACAGAGTTGATTTGGAGTGTTTGCTTTTCTAAAAATTTGCTGTTAACTCTCAAGTGAGTTTCTCAGCAAATTTTAGGATTAGTAAATCGTACCATGTTATAGATGATCAAATAGGTAGCCAAATTTATTTTAAAAAATAACAAAGATTTATTAGATCGATAACAAAAACCAGAATTTAGAAAAAACACCACAGCCAAGACAGCGACTGCCCCGGGTGCAGGCGCTGGGTGAAACCAGGGGTCCAACTGACAGAGTGACAGCGTTTCCCCAGGGTTTCACACCAAGTGCTTCGAACAGCTAGCTTATATACAGTTTATTCTGCCTGGGGCAGGGATGACCGAATATTTCTTTGTGTCTCTTCACATGTAGAGCAGCATCCATACATGTGCAGGGACGGACAAAGGTAAGTCCAGTAGATCCAAATGGGTGTCTAAGTGTCCAGGCAGAAGCTGTATTCACATGTACTAGGGTGATGCCAGCTTTTGAGCCAAATAGATGTAATCATGCCAGGTGCACATCTCGTGAATAGCCAAGATACTTTGACAATCATGGTCCAGGAAGCTTTAGATGCTATCTTTCCACATGCCGATACCAGGGATGTCAGTAATCATGGCTCGGATTCCCATTCATACCTTAACAAAGCTGATATCATCTTAAAGTTGTTCGGGAACTAGTTTGAATAGAAATAAGACTCTGCTCCCAGCTGGAGTGATTAGACATACCTTAAATTCTACAATATTTTATACACTTACAGCATGAATTATCTCTACCATATATTGTCACGGAAAGCAGGGAAACTCGAGCTCTCAACATGAGGGATCAGCAAGCTTCGTTTATTGATTAGAGCACCAGATACTTATTTACAGCAGTAATAAGCTCATGAATATTCTGTAATCTAAAAAGTCTATTGGCCACCCACAACATCAGCTCTTCCCCATTAGGGGTTATGTCCTTCTTTTCTCATGTCTCTTTCACTACTTGTTATCATACTACAGCTATGCCCAAAGACACTGTGTTTTTGGAGGTGCAGAAACTCAGACTAGCTGGGTTCAGTACTTTTCCAGTCTTTAGCTAATATTTTCACAATACATAACACATCATAACTTTGATTTTTTTTTTTTTACAGACTTTGTAAGCAGCTTAATGTACAGATAGCACAATAATAATACCTCCATATCCCCAAATACAGAGCTACAGAAGTTTGTTTTTTTTTTCAGATTTTTCAGTCTCTAAAGTTCCTAGCTTCCTCAGTGGTGTGTTTGGAGTGAAGTGAAGCCAATGTTGGGTAAAAGCTCTGATTATTTTTAACAAGCTTACTTTCCTCTCTGGACTTCAGTCACTTTCTTTCAGGCTAATTGCATTTGACGGATTCTAATAAAATGTTTGAATCACTGTGGGTAGATAGCTAATGTCTCAGAAGGTTCCCTGAGCTAGAGACAGAATGTAGAATCTGTGTGAGGAGGAGGAGAGTTTTGCAAGTCCTGTGAGGACAGGCTGAAATGTCTGATGACATCATCACCTTGAAACCTTGCAACCACTAGAAAAAATACTTTCACTCCCTCACTTGTTTGAAAAGGCTACAGACTGATGGCTTGACATTTAAAACAAATCTGCATTTAATTTATTCTTCTCTGTAATGTTGTCAGAGATGTATGTTGTAGGCTCTAAACTTGTCAGGCAAACGTATTCTGAAGATTTCCTGGCATGGTGAAAAGCATGGGTATGGATCTAATTCACTGTGAATGTGGAAGAAAAACAGTAACTGCATTTTCCCTGTTAAAAGCCTAGGAATTCTTGCAGAAGTACTAAAATTCTCTCAGTAGTTTGCATTTGTAAATCTATAAGGTGAACAGGTGTTTGCCAAAGTAAGGGATGGTTAGAGGAAGAAAAATGTCTTTGTGACAGTTTATTCTTTGGGAGCCTGGGATGAGCTCATTGTTAGTATAGATTTGATACTTATTTTCTACCTTTATGTAGCAACAGAAAATGAAGGAATATCTGAAACTAATATGTGTGCTTCTGATGATTCTCTCTGTTACCTTGAAACAACTTCAGCTGTCCTCATGGTTCTACAATGCTAGCAAAAACAGTGCTGGTGTTAATGGATGATACTCCCTATTATGTTAACAAAAGGAAGAACCACATAATGTACACTGGCTGACGGCAGAGGGTGAGGATGACATGTGGCCCTGTCATCAAAAGAAAGAACTCTGTTACCAGTTGGAATGAGTTGAGGAACTCTTAATAATACTCAGTTTTCAAAATATTGTGGTTGTGGGTGATTTGCTGATATGGAAGTATACCATTAGTAAAGTCCCCTTGGTATGTATGTACATACTGTGAATCTAATACGAAGAATTGCCTTATTTTGAATAAATCTCAGTTTGGGGTCCTGCATTGTGTGGAAGTGCGTCACCACTGCAGACTGAGTGTGATGAAGAACACTTATCTTGGCTAAGACTAGGCTGGGCACAAGTTAGGGAATTGGTTTGTCTCCTCTGTAGGGTTTCCAGAGCCTCTGGAGCCCAGCACTGCTGCTGTGCTGTTTTAAGCTGAACCCTCTTGACATCTTGGCTGGGAACTGTGACCACGTTCATGAGCATGCGGACAGGAAGGGAGGAGCTGGGGGAAGGTAGCCTGCTTATGGCTCACTGAGAATCTTTCTCTTGCTGGAAGGTGGTTGTTGCCAGCTCAGTGTAAGCTCCAGTGCAGATCTCTGGCCTTTTCACCTGTCTTGGGTTGAAAGCACTAAGTAATTTCTAGTGTCTTTCTGTTTTGAAGGTAGTGCTTGAGATGGTCTCAAGGCTCATATGAAGATGGAGTTGTACCTACTTGGATTTTTCAGCTCTGTGGTATATTTTCAGGCCATCTTTTTACTATTTTCTTACTTTTGCTGTGCATCAAGGAATCCTGTCAACATTATTGTGGCTACTGAGCATAGCTGCTGCTGCTTTCAGCAGCAGAACAGGGTTGTAAATGGAAATAGAACATGAAGGGAGTCTTGTGAAGGTGGGAAAAGAAGGCAGGTGTTGGTTGCCTTGGATTACCTTAGTTAATACATGGAATAAGAGCAGATATTGAGGTAATTACTGATGTCACCTGTATTTGGTGACTATCTTTTCAGTAGTACCATTTCTTTCAATCTCTAGGCACAACAGATGAAATGGAGCCTTGCTGTGTAAGACATCTTGGGTTTAAAGGTTTCTTGCCCTGAGTGTGAAAATGAATGTGTGCAACTTTCAGAGAGCATATTCTTTCAGAAGAGGAAGAAACATCCATACAAGAGGCTTTGTTGCATCTTGGGGCAACTTTTGCCAGTGGGGTTTGTAAGTGGTTCTTAATATCTGCAGACATATCTGTGTGGAGAATTGGAGGAGAAATAAACTGTTGTGTTGCTGCTCTGTGGTGTTTGGATTGTGGGCAGCTTGTGTAGAGAGTTTGTGCTCTACATTTAGTACTCTGGTCAATTCCCTGTCAGGGTCAGCATCCCTGCTTATAGTCCTTGGATGTTGCATCAAGTGAAATAAAATGCATGTTATTTCTGCTTTCACTGCACACTGTTACCTAGCTAGCCTTAAATAAAGGTTGACAGCCATTGTTTCTCTATTAGTGTATGGAAATAGGGCTTCCTTGTACTCTCTGCACAAGGCATCATTAGTGTTCAGTGGGATTTTCTGTAGTAGAGCACCAGGCTCAGTAGCCAAATAAAAATTTTTTCCTTCCATTTTTGCAGCGTGTGTGACATCTTTCATGGTATAATTCATTCTTATTACAGCTCAATAAAGCAACAAGTGGGAGGTGGAAAAGCATTAGTACTGTTTTCTCTTTTGTGATGATGGTTTATCAGGATGCTCTAGCTGACAACTGTCAAAAGAAAGATGATGTTTTAATCTTCCAGATTATTTATTTAAAAGACAAATGAAAAAAATCCCCAAAAGTAACTCACTGTTTGAAGGGTTTACATGTTCTAAATACAATGGAGCTATTTAAGACAGTGCTCAGTTTTCAAGTATGTGGTTCCAACATGATTAAAAAACCTGGAGGGTTTTTTACCCTCCTTTGCAGAGAGATAATGCTTTGGTGTTTTTTTATGCTTAATGATCTGTGTGTACTTACTGCTAAAGAAACAGCACTTCATCTTTATTATGCCATCTTATTTGGATCTGGCTGTAATAGTTAACAATGGATAATCTAATTTATCTTCATTTGACCATCTGAAAGTTGCCTCCAAGCTCATCTTAGTCTCTTTCATGAAAATCTGTTAAATTCAATTAATGTGAATTTGAAATATAGTCTTTAAGGATGCTGCATTTGAATGCAGTACTTCTCATGAGCTTTCAAATCAAATGTGTGTGAATGTGTCTATTCCGCTATCACTGTTGTTGAGACAGAGAGCAGCTGCTGTTAGTGGGTGGACCTGGAAGAGGACTCTGAGCAATTGATTGAATAGGTGAGCCAGAAACTCATACTCTAAATTTTTGGCCTCTGGTTCACCTATTCAATCAATTGCTTTCTCTATCCTTGTCTGAATGAGAGATATTTGTGTAAGGTTCTGGTGACCATAATAACAGCATATCTTCCCATAGACAAGCAAGAGTTTTCAAGCATAGTTTTTCTTGTGTTTCAGTGTTTTGCATAGCTAAACTTGCATGTGGTACCTATTTCTGTATTATTAGAAAATTACTGTAGGACTACCACGGTGGAAGAAAGTTTTTGTTTTGACAGATTCTAGTTTCCCTGGCTCCCAGACTTGACCAACAGTTGGAGTATTCTGTAGCATTCAATAAGATCAGAAATCCAGAATTTGGATTTGAAGGTATGGTGGGACCATACCTTCTAAATAGGAAAGAGTGAGAACATATACAGGGTGCTCTACTGTCTATTTGGTTAACATTCAAAATACTGACATCAGTAAAGCTTTTGCTAAAGACTGTCTGCAGAAGAATTCAGACGTAGTCTGTGTCTTTAAAGAGAGCAGTTGCTGTACAATACCAGAGGTAGGGTTTGAAAATTCAAATATATGTCTTGGAAAAATTAGTGTACTTCTGTACAGTGGCCTTCATTTATTGGCAAGAGGGGTTTGAACATTTTTGTTTTGTCCCATACTGCTTCCTGCATATTGGTTGCTTTTTTCCCCTGTTGTTTTCTTGAATCTCTTGAATAATGGATTTTGGAAAGACATAGGCTTAACATAACTATCTTTCTGATTGTTGTGTCGTTAGAGGTTAATTTTATTTGAGGCTGACTGAATTCCTTCCCATCCAATTTCCAGTACTTTTGCTTAGCTTTTTAAGCTGAAGAGTTGTGTTCTATAGATTAACTGGCTTGTGTGGTCAAACCTGTACCTCTTTAGCTCATTATTTCCAGTAATAATGTTTTTGTTTGTTGATCATGATTGTGCAGAGGGCTATGTATGTATGTATGTATGTAATGTACCTGGTATGTGATCCCTGCCGAAGGGAGAATTGGTGCTGGGGCTCATCGTGTGTTACTGTTGCCCAGTCTGTTAAACGAAACTGCTGGGTCGTTTATGAGGGCTTCACTGTGTCTTCATTTGCTTGGGGTTTTTCCTTTTTTCCTATTCTTGTTTCTTGTTCATAGATCTTGAAAAGGAAAAGGTTCTTGGTTTTGAGCACTAGCACAATTGTATGAAGGTCATGTACAGTAGCATTTAATCAGTAAAAGAGGATGCAGAATTTAAACTGTATAATTGAAACCTGAAATATGCCCAGTTGAAAGACTGAAGGAATATTTTTATTCTTCCCCAAACTTCTGCCTTTTTCTGCTAAGTACTTCTGAAGGTATTTTTATTTATTAATTTTTTTTATTAATTATATTTTTATTAATATTTTATGTATGCAATAATGATGGTCTTGTCTTTGGTTTGGCGGATGAAATAAATAAGCTGTCTAAGAAAGCAGAGAGATAGAGAAATGGCTTTATGTTGGAGACCATGGGAGTGGAGTCCATGATGGAGTGCATAGCATTAGAGTTTGAAGGCCAGACTTTCTTTTGAAATTATTATTATGAAAAACCTCATGGACATGGAGTAGCTGCTCAAAAACCAGCAACTGGGTGTACAGTGATATGAAAATAGCTTGCATATAGTGGGACAGTGAAGTTTGGATGGGGTGGTTTTGTTTGGTTTTTTGTTTGGTTTTTTTTTTAGTAATGGGTAATTTAAGTACCCTAGAAACAGATACAGGGCAGGATCTGTTTCAGCATGGGGCGTCTGGTAATGCTGTATTAATTCCCTCATCACAGTTCTGTTGTGGAGACATAAAATTTATAGATTTTTATAGAGGAAGGATTGAAGAACTGTACCTTCAACTCAAAATGAATGATGTCTGTCAACCATCTATTTGACTCTGTCCAGCTTTTTTATATGCCTTGAAAGTAATCCAGGTAATGTGTTATGTTATTTAATCCTGGTGTTGACAAATTAGTTCCTTCTGGCTTGCTTATAATGGTGTTTTTGTGTGCCAAAAAAAGGTTTGTGTAATTAGAGATATCTTGGCATCTTGAGTAGCGTAAATATTTCAGGAAGGATCTTCTGGGCATGTTCCTCCTTGTAGCAGTCATCAAGTCCTCATCATGCCAAACGGTGGTTAAAGTCAGCAAATGCCAGAAATATTTTCTTAATTCATCTTCACATTGTTTGTGGAATGAAATTGGGAAATTATTTTTTTTCTAATATTAATTCAAGTAACCCAACTAGTCAGACGGCTTGCAGAGCAGACTGAGTCACAGACTTGCCACTTGAGCAAAGAATAGTTCTACATCAACAGGAAGATGAGAGGGACCTTTGGCATACACATGGAGTGCAGTCATAGTGAAAAATAGCTGAAACACCTCGTGTTAAAACTGGTGAATTCCATCAGCCTTCTCACATGGCTTTGTTCAGATGTTTGTGGCTCAGACCAATGGCAGCAGAGAATGATTCTAGCCTGCATAATTTGGAGAATAACAGAAGTGATGCAGTCTGTGGAAGAGTTGCTTTAGCAGTTAGATGGTGCCTCTGTATCAAGGGCAGATAAAGAACTGCATGCAAGTAATACTGAGAATAAAATAGCCATCTAAGAGCTTCCTTTGAAATCCAGTTGATGCAGGGTGGAGGTTCTGTTTCACAAGGCAAATTACAGATCTTTTGGCTGTGGTGAATCTTGCTCAGGTAGAGAAAGCTTTTTTCAGATTGGAACAGAGGAAAAAATCCTCTGAGCAGGTTGGTTTCAGCTTCCATTCCTTCTTGGAGAAGCATTGTATAGTTGCTGCACTGCAGTAATAATTCTGTAGATTTAATTATTTCACTCATCTAGTGTTGTCTTTTTATGGTAGGAAAATTATATAAGCCCCCAGGATTTTCCAAATCTGAGAAATCTGGTATCTCTTTTTAAAGGAAGCTTGTTTCAGGAAAACTCATGTGCCTTGTATAATTTAACTCACTTCTTCTAGTTACTGTCTTGTCAAAAATATAGGATGTTAGTGCTGTGTAATAAATCAATCACACGAGTCATCCTTATAAGTGTAACTCCAGTGTTGTGATTTTTGCACTGTTTTTTAAAATTGTTAATATTGGTACTTATTTATTTATTTACAAAGTTTTAAGTGCACAATTACTTAAACAGTAGCCTTTGAAATTGTATTGTCAGCTGTACTGTAAGCAAATTTTGCTGATTTGTCTGCAGGGATCTAAAAAGATAAAGAGTGACAAAGAGGTAATTTCAATACTTCATGTACTTTCTTCATTTTTTTCCTCCTTCAAAATGTTTCTAAACATCCTTCTAGAACCTGTGCTAAGGCACATGGAAGACAAGGGAGGTGATTCAAGACAGCAGCATGGCTTTGCCAAGTGCAAGTCCTGCCTGACCAATCCAGTGGCCTTCTGTGATGCAATGACTACATCAGTGGACGAGAGAAGGGTTACATATGTAAAGCCTTTGACTCACTCCCCCACAACATCCTTCTCTCTAAATAGGAGAGACCTATTAATCAGTGAACTGGTAGATGGATAAGAAAGAGATAGGATAGTCACATGCAGAGGGTGGTGGTCATGGCTGGGAGCCCTGATGGACATCAGTGGCCCAGCGGTGTCCCCTCAGGAGTCTGTACTAGGATGGGTGATATTTAATATCTTCATTAATGGCATAGAGTGATTGACTGCACCCTCAGCAAATTTGTTCATAATACTAAGTTGAGTGGTGCTGTTGTCTCACCTGGAGGGTGGAATGTCATCTAGAGGGTCCTGGACGAGCTTGAGAAGTGATCCATGGGAATCTCATGAGGTTTAACCAAATGGAAAGTGCTGCCTCTGAGTCAGGGAAATCCCTCGTACAATTCAGGCTGCAGGATGAACAGATTCAGAGAAGCCCTACAAGAAGGATTTGGAGAGGCTGGTCATGCCCTGGCTGTGTGCTCTGGGAGCCCAGAAACACCCTGTGTGCTGGGTTGCATCCAAAGGGTGGCCGGGAAGGGAGGAGATTCTGCCCCTCTGCTCTGCTCTAGTGAGACTCCACCTGCAGGGCAGCATCCAGCTCTGGGGTCCCAGCACAGGGAGGACAGGGACCTGTTGGAGCCACGCCAGAAGAGGGGCACAAAAATGATCAGCACGGGACACCTCTCCTATGAAAAAAGAGATAATTGTTCAGCCTGCAGAAGAGAAGGATTCAGTCTGAACTTACTGTGCCCTTTCTATACCTGAAGGGAGCCAACATAAAAGGTGGAGGGAGGCTGTTTACAAGGACCTGGAGTCACAGGGCAAGGGGGAATGGCTTCGCACTGACAGGGAACAGGTTTAGATTAGATATTAGGGAGAAATCTTTCCCTATGCAGATGGAGAGGCAGTGGCACAGGTTGCCCAGAGAAGCTATGGCTGTCTCATCCCTAGAAGTGTTCAAGGCCAAGTTGGATGGGACTCTAAGCAACCTGGTCTAGTGGAAGGTGTCACTCTTCATGGCAGGGGGTTGGAATGAGATGATCTTAAAAGTCCATTTCAACACAAGCCTTTCTAAAATAAATTGGATATGACTTAATGAGAGGCGGAGTAACAACAGTTTTTTTGGGATGGAGGCAAAAAATAAGCATCCCTGAAATGGACTGCTATCCTCTTACAAACTATCCTTTTGCATCCCAGTTTTAGCAGGACAATTTGAAAAACAAATAGCATAAAAAAGGAATGAGAATACTATGCAGAAGCATTCTTCTTCCATGGGATGCTTAAGCATGGTAGTTGTAGTGGTTTTGGTTCACCAATTTTAGATTTCCCAGCCAACATACCAATGAGTGTGATGGGTTTGGTGTTGGCTAAATGTCCATGTACCCTTTAGCATTATTTACTCATTTTATTCCTGTGAGATAGAGTTAGGAGGAAGACAAAGCAGGCTCAAAACTTTAAAAGGGTATAAAGAAAAGTTTATTAATGGTAATTAAAAGAAAGAATAATAAAAATGAGGATAAAACTTTTAGAACACTTCTCCTCCCCTACAACCTTTTCTTTCCCACTAACAATGTATAGAAGCCATTCACTTTATCACCTCTATAATATATTTCTTCAGTTCATTTAGGGAGAGGAGTCCCTCTTGTCAATTTATGGAGACTTCTCTGCAAGAAAATGCTTCTCTTGTGGCTTTTAATTTCCACGAACAACAGCTGCCCTGGAACTTGCAATTGCGAAGTCCCTCCCATCTTTCACAGTTTCCCACAGCTGCATTTATGGACCATGTCAATTTATGGGGTACTATTTTAAGGATGAGCTGTTCAAGAGCAAAGGTTTTCTTTATCTATCTCTGAGATCATCTTCATCTTTAGGAACAGAGGTCTTCTTCTTTCCCTGGGGGCAAAGGGTCTTAATCACTTTTCTCTCTGTGTTCAAACTTCTCATGAGATCACAGCTACTTCAGCATCTGCTTGCTTTAGTACAGATGCCTTTGTTCACATCTACAATTTAAACACTCCATCCCCCATACTTTTCAATGAGTTACAGGGAAAAAGAGTCTGATGTATCAATTATATTCTTCTCCATAGCTTTACAAGAGGATTTCAGCCCAAAACAAAAGGCATCTCCTCGTCCTTCCCATCTGGGACTTAACTCTTTCTTCACTGACTTTGGTGTCTTCATGTTGTTCCTCTACGTGTCTTCATTCTGTCTTTTTCTTTTACCTGAGGGATGATTGAAGGTGTACAAGTCTCATCTGTGCACTGAAAGAATTATTGTCTTGCCCGGGGCCTGCGAATTGCCATGTGACCCTGGCTGGGCTCAGTAGCTTGAGGCCAGAACTGTTTTACAATGGAGGTTTCTTCAGTGGCTACCCTGGGGAGGTGGCTGGGATCTCAGCAGCCAGGCCAGGGCCCAGCTGCAGCACTCTGGGGGCTGAGGACCTGCCCGGCAGCTGATAGGGCCCAGCCCCATGGCAGTGCCCACCCAGCCCAGGCTGGCCAAGACAGGGCTTGTTGCCTGCTTCCAGGCCAGAAGGAAAAGATAGCCCCCCTGGGGTTTTTTGGTCTTTAACATTTGCATGCATAGAGGTGTGTTCAGCTTTCTCAGTGATTTAACAGATTGTCAATTCTCAAAGCTAATTACAGATTGGTCTTTTTGTCAGACACGAGGAAACTGCCAGGAACTTCTCTTAGAACATCACTTCTGTGAATGGCTCCAATGCAAAACCAGCATAGTAGTGGAAATGTGATGAATGAGATGTGAGGCTATCTTACAGTTATCAGCTACTTCAAATGAAAAACAAGTCAATAAATTACTGAGTATTGACATTTGAGGGATAAAGTTTGTTTGAGAAGCTGACATTGCTCAAATGTTAAACTCTCTATCAAGTTAATTGAACTAGGATTGTTCTTCAATTCTTTTACCGAACAGACAGAATTTAAATTTGTTCCATATTATCGAGTTTGGTTCTGCCTTGTGGGAGATACGAAAAGCCCAACAGAATATGGGAACTTTTCACCATTGTTAGATCCTGTTCACTTCTATTCACTCTTGCTCAGCAGAAAGCACTCTGGGAAAGGTTCAGCTAACAGTGAGGTAAAAAACAGGTTCTAATACCAGAGAACAAACTGTATAACAAGCATGTGGTCACCTCGCGCGTGGGGCAGTGATTGTTTGGGGACATGCATGGACACTGGGTGGTCAAAAAGGTGGTTGGGTAGAAGATCATGTGAGCAGCAACACCTGCAGCAGCAGGCAGCCAGTGCATGCTTGTTTTGCTGAAGTTTAGAGCATTAAAAGGCCTGTTTTTTTGCAATAAACAATTTCTCTTTATGACTGCTGAAAAGGAGTCCGTCCGTCTTTGTGACTGTGATCATGGGGGTTTTCAGGATGAAGAAGAGATGAGAATGTTGACTCCATGATCAGAAGGCTTGATTTATTATTTTATGATATATATATTACATTATAACTATATTCAAAAGAAAAAGAAAGAAAAAACTTTCCTCAGAAGGCTAAGTTAAGCTAAGAAAAGAATAGAATGAATCAATAACAAAGACAGCTCTCTCGGACTCTATCCGAGATAGCTTCATCCTGATTGGCCATTAATTATAAACATTCAAGATGGCCCAATCAAAAATCCACCTGTTGCATTCCACAGCAGCAGATAACCATTGTTTACATTCTTTTTCTGGGGCCTCAGCTTCCCAGAAGGGAAAATCCTAAAGAAAGGATTTTTAGTGAAAAAGATGTCTGCAACATGTCTTTATCCCTCATTACTACACTGCAGATAGTAATTTTCCTTTTCACATCCTTCCCAGGTACGCATGCAATGAAATAGGCTTAAAAAATAAAATTTGCACCACCAAAAAAAGTGCTTTAATGTAAACAAGAATGTAAATGCAAACAAGAATTTAGGTATTTTTAAAGTATTTGCTCTCACCTTGTAGTTCTAGTTTTACAGCAGTGAGTTTCATGGATATGATAGGGCCCCAGAAGTTATTACTGAGCTTGGAGTACTTCTGTGGTCTCTTGCATTGCTGCGAAATGCACTCTTATTTTTCTTCTACTTCCTGTATTTATTTAAGTGATAGTGGCTTTGAGCATTGAAATAGAAAACACAATGCTGGAATTAGATGGTTTATAGCGATTTATTTCAGTGCAAAACCTTGATTTGCCCTGTAAAACAGAGTCTTATGTTTGTTTTGGAGTAGTGAAGCCCTGCAGATGATGAAATTTAAATGCCATATCATTAGCATTCCTGTATGTGTAAATGTACCAAAAGAAACTATAACACTTGTCATATTTATTGGTGCCATTAGGCACTTCTTTTGTCAAACTTGCACACTTGCTGAATTTCATCTTTTTTCATCTCCTATTTTTCTATAATAATAAAAGATCATTAATTCAGACAGGATTTGTCTTTTTCTTGTTTACCCTACTACTATTAGTCAGCACGTATAGCCATGTAAATGACCAAAGACTGTTTCAAAATCTAAATGAATAGCTTGGGAGCAAGATTAGGTTGTTTGTTTTTTAAAGCTTTTCTTAATGCACTTTTTATTCAGCTCATAAAATCTCGATGTCATTCCACTCCCTCTGTCTCCTCATCCCCTATGTTAATGTTTAGATGGTGCTGCACTAGATTTCGTGCTTTCTGAAATTCATTCCAGTTTTGGGTAATTTTGGTCATGCTGTTTGTTATTGAAGGTGGAGGTATGACTGATACCAAAAAAGGCCTCAAGCATCAGCACTTTATTGGTCTTCACTACAACCTTATATACCCTTAATCTTACAGAGCATTACACCTGTGTGCCCCCTGTACCCTTTGGTGATTGGTCAGTGCACCTTGGCACTCCATGTCTCATTACCTTCAATACTGTTCACCTGTCCTGCACAGTTGTAGCCCATTAGGGATGAGGCTCGACCTCAGCCCCACTCCCCATTTCCATAAACTGTGCGTCTACATGTTATAGTTTTTTTTCTGCCAAAATGGCAGTTTTATAAAAGATTGTGAGGTACCTGCAGGCTGGGGATACCTGTTAGCTGTAAGGGTTTTCAGTTCCTGTTATACTGATGGCTAACTTCAAGGTCTGTAAATTTTGGTATGGACTCTTAAGGTAGCTCCGGAGAAGACCTGCTTGGGTGAAGGTTGTCCCTGCTCCTCCCATTATCCTCCTGCCCACGGTGGTGCACATCATAACCCATAGCAAACTGCTGGCACTCCTAGTCTCGTTTTGACCATGGTGATATAGAGGCTAGAATGGAATGCTGTATTTCAGTTGGAAGGGGGCTATGGTGGTCATCTAGTCCAGCTGCCTGACCAAGTTACAGCCTGTTACTAAGGGCATTGTCCAGTTGCTACTGACAGTCTTGTGGCACTGCCAACCTCTCCAGGAAGCCTGGTCCAGTGTTTGACTATCTTCTTGGTTCAAAAATGCTTCCTAATGTCCAGTCTGAACTGGCACAGGGCTGAACCATTCTCATGTATGCCATGACTGGATTCCACAGAGAAGAGCTCAGCACTTCCCTCCTCAGGCAGCTGTGAGGAGCAAGGAGGTTACCCCTCAGCCTCTTTCCATCCAGCTAGATAAGTCCAGAGTCCTCAGGTTTTTCTTGCGGGATGTCATTCCTTTAAAGCCTTTTCATCAGCTTTGTTCCTCTCCTCTGGATGCATTCAAGCACCTTCATATCTTCTTAAATTAAGACACTCAAATTGGAGGTTGTGCGAGTGTGGCTTTCAGGGGCTTTTTTTTGGAAGCAGACATGTTGCTGGTAGTGGTGGTGGTAGGTAAGAAGCTCTTGACACTGCACTTACAGAGGAATGTGTTTTTGTTATGTTCATGTAGCTGATGCGAAGATCTGCCTTCTCTGACTTGGTGGGACACTCCTCTGTGCTAATTCATCACATTTATGATTACATTCAGAGATGTTGATTTTTGTAGCTAAATTTTAATTTTTAGTCACTCTCACAGGAGCAGTGGAAATGTGTGCAGGATGTGCTAGACAGGTTCTACACAGGCTTGTGCTGCTCTTTCGATTTGCCTCATTGCTTCCTAGTGATTCCAGGGAGGGAAATTCTTTGCTCTTGTGTGTGTTCACACATGCACATACAGGTCAGCTGTTTATACAGACACTTCTGCTCAAGTCTTATGAATACCTCTTGTATGCACTTGGTTGCTGGTTCACTCAGGTCTTTGGGGAGGGGAGCACTCACTTTGCCGTTGCTCCACAAGATAGCCGTGTGAACTTAGAGCTTAGTCCTGGTGTGTTTTTTTGTTTGATTTTAAACTTGATTTCAGGGTAAACAAATACCTGGGGCTGGGTTGGGGTGTTGTTCTGCAAGTACTTGGATGGAATGTGACCCAAGGGAAGCACTAAAACTGATATGTATGGAATGAATACAACCTATTTCTCAGGTCCTTGTGAAGGGTGTGGGTGAGGAGAATGGTTGGCTGCCAGAAGATAGTTTTGAGAATATTGTATTTTCCTCTGCAGACATGAGGGAAAACTTGCTTTTAATTGATTTGTGGAGCAGTTAGTTATCTTTGAGCTGCTGTGGAGATGTGGGTATTGCACTGTTGTGATGCATTTTAGCATCCTTGTTTATGAAGCAGGCCAGGAAGACAGTGCACAGATATTTGCAGTTGGGTTACCTAGGTTATAGTCAGGCCAGATAAACTTCTCTAGTTTTCCAGCTGCTTTTTGATGGATTCTGTTTCTCAACCAAATTTTTGATGATGGCTTTTTGTAAATTAGATATGGATGTTCACGGGGTTTTTGCAGGTTAGGAGGGTGGTTCTTTCTGCGACTGTTTGTGATAAATGTTTGTCTTCCAGGAGGAGCAACTGTACTGAGCAGTTTAACTGCGTAATCAGTATAATGTTTTTCTGACCTATTTCTATACACTGTTGACAACAGTAATTGCTACTGCTGTTTCTATGTGAATATTATACAATAAAACATGTTTCTAAGTTATTCATGTTGATTTTGACAACCTCTTAGTCTTTTTCCTCTCTAAAGAAAAGTGAGGAGATGGAAAATTTTCCTTGGTTTTGACAAACAGACACCCTAAAATTGTGACAAGACAATAATTTGATATTTCCTCCTTTTCTAATTTAGGTGGCTTATTTTTTTAATTTTTTTTTTTCGTCCTGATTGCATTTTTAAGAAAGGAGATTTTTTCGTTGTGAATCTACATGTGCAGGTTTTTAAATACAAATAGTCTTTAAAATATTTGTGTTCTGAGAAGATCCTTAACAAAGCTAGGAGGAGAAATACTTTATGGCTTAAATAAGAGGTCTAGAGCAGAGTGTAACAGATTACAGTCTGCCAAAGCTGATAGCTAACTGATGGGCAAGAAGCCGTGGATTTGTGTCCAGTGATAAAAGCCTGTATTTGCATGGCATTTGCCCAGTTTGAGCTACAGGCTTCTAGAACTGAGTAACAATCTTCACTTGTAGAATACAGCAGACAGACAGTTCAGAGAAAAAAAAACCTTGGTCTTTCCACTGGGAATAACAAGTCTCTGTATTATGTTTTGCTAACTGAATGTGTAAGGCAAGCAGAGAATCCTTTTATTCCAAGCAGAGAATCCTTTTATTCTATTTTTATTCTTTCATTCTATTTTTACCTCTGTTCTTTATAGGAAAAAGAGTTATGAGTGGCCCCACTTCAAAGACAGAATTTATTTTCTTTTGTTAATTGCCATAGAGGAAGTAAACTGCTATGTATGCAAATTGGTGCTGCTTTAGTTAATGAGAAACCTCAGATTTCAACCCAAATATGGTATAAAAGTTTGGAGGAAGCACAGCCAGGGGTTGGAAGGGTGATACGTTATGATTGGATATGCTTAGTTGTTCACAGTATTTGAACCAGTTTCACTGTTGTTAAACCTTAAAACTGTAGTCACTGACTTCTTGGTTGGAGGTTTGAACTGGTGTTAGCATTAAACATTAAAATCAGGGAGGGATTATTTTAGTCATCTCCTAAACTAAGGAGGACAGTTTTTCTTGAGCAAGTTGTAGTTATGGAGGTTGCTACTGAATGTCCTCTCCTTGAAAGTAATTGCAAATTAAGTATTTATTGCAAATTAAGTACACTTTGAATTTATAAAAGTGGCTTCAGGTTAGTATTTGCAGAATAAAGCAATATAAATCACAGAAGCTGTCTGAGGGACTTCTGGGGAATGGCTTTAGATATTTCAATGCTTAGTAACAGCACATAGAAGATCTGAGGCTTATTTCCATATTATGATGTAGTTCTTAATTATAAGTTAATAGCAGAGCTATCTGAAGTGGTGTTACTTTGGTTTGTTGATGGAAAACATCTTGAGGGTAAAACCTTGCAGCCTGTGTTTTCTGAATATAATCTGAATTGTGAAAGAAGCTGACACTTGTTGGTTAAATAGGGATTATGAAGTGCAGTTAGCAGAGATACTAATTGTCTTTGTAACTGCAGAAAGCAATGACAGAGAGTGGACGCAGGGAGAGGGCTATGCTTTCTGCCTTAAATAATGATAGTGTTTGACAGGAAGAGGCCTTTTGATATTATGATGGAATGGCAGTGAGCTAAAAAACTCCACACACTATAAGGTATTACTTATAGTTTTGCAGTTGGATAAACTTTTTTCAGTCCTCTGTACTCTATCAAAATCATTTTTGAGGGTCTCAGAAATCGTATAAATGGCATCCAGCATGCCATGTGGATGTGCATCTCTCCTCAAATAAATGTGTTAAATTGCCAGACCTGAAAAACAGGAAAGCAAAGGCATCTCTACCACCTCTTAGCATGAAAAGGAAACAGATTCCCTACATTTTAGTCTCTTAATGCTTAGATGATTTCTTATTTTTTTCTGTATTGTATGTAATTCAACATTTTGACATGAAATAAATACATGTAATGACTATTTTCTCTAAAAACAAACAGAAAAATACTATGAAACACCTACTTTATAAAGACAGGCTCCAGTAATTAAATGATGCCATTCTGGTGGCCTTGCTAGGACTGACCTTTCGTCCTAAACTGACCAATCTGAGGAGAAAACACTTGAATTAGTCCCTCTTCTTTCCAGATCCACAGCAGTTACATATCCAGTGGGCTTCATTGTACAGTTGTCTTCTGTGTGATGGTTTGATCCAGAAACAGGATTTCTGGGATGCTGTGGTCAGGGGCCAATGACTGCTCAGATTTTAACATTGGCACTGAGTTTGACCACTGAAATTTTTGGTTCCTCCTCTGAGAGCACACGGTGGTTAAAAGGCCAGAGCTGCTCTCCTGCCGACCTCTTGGGACTTTGGAGAGAGAGAGATCTGATCCTCTCCCCCGTCCGGCGCTGCTGCTGGATGGCGGAGGGGCAGCCCACGCGGTAGGCCTGGGTCTGGACCGAGGTGGGAGTGAAGAGGCCTTTGAGCATGGAAGGGTGGAGAACCCCAAGAGACATTGGGCATGGGGCAGCCGTTCGCCCCCCCCGGCAGAGAGGGAGAGGCAGAGCCGGCGTATGGATTTTTTGATAGCGGCTGGCTGAGAAAGAGAACGGGGGGGTGCGGGTGAAAGGGCCCAGCAGGGCAGCCGTGGGAGTTCGGGAGAGCTGCAGAGAGCAGAGACTGAAACTTTTAACCCTTTTCTTGCATGCCGGAAACCTTATAAATGCTGATCCTCCTGGAGCTGAATGAGAAGAGAGATAAGGGGTGAGATAAAAAGGGATTGGGCCACAAAGGAAGTGGAGAAGACTCTTGAGTGGAGGGGAATGATGGAGTGGCCTTTTGGCTGGACTTTTCGTGTGTAGCCATGGACAGAACCAGTTTTTTTCTTCCTGTGATACAGAGACTGCATTCAGGGGGAAGCAGTGTCCCAGAGCCAAGTTTCAGTGTGGGTACCCCTCGGCCCCAAGGGGTATATAAATATGGGGGGGACTGGTGTCCCAAAGGTGAGAGACTGTGCTGTTCTGGAATTGGACAAAGCATCCTTAAAAGGAAGACCCTAGAAGCAGCTTTGGTCCATGTGTAATGGTGAGAGCATTACACATGGAAGGAAGAGGTCACGATGGCAGATTCATCTCCTGGCCGTGTCCAGAGTGACGTGGAAACACAAAGGGTTTCAACGGTGTTTCCAGGGGAAGCCTATGGCACCAAGAAGACTCCTTCTCCTCTTGGTGGACTGACTATTCAAAGGGTGGTGCCAGACCAAGAATTGGTGATTTTGGAAGATGTATTGTATTGGGAATTTAGGGGGGAGGAGGAGGAGAGTGTTTTTGTGAGGTTTTCATCTTCCTTGTGTTTTTTTTTTTCTTTTGTGTGTAGTTTAGTTATTGTTTTTGTAGTTTAGTTAATAAACTTTTCTTTCTTTTTAAGCAAGAGCCTGCTTTTTCTTATTCCTGGTCAAAAAATCTCACTGCAGACACCAGGGAAAGTGTATTTTCATGGGGGCATTTGGCCTTGTGCCAGTGTCAAACCATGACATTCTGATTTCAGCCTTTAGTGTTGGTTAGATTTGCTTTTCTCTAATATCCCCATCTGTGAGAGTATGCAAAATACTGAAAGCCTATCCTTGAAAGGTATTTTGAATTTGTCTTCTTTAAAACAATGAAACAATGTTTTAAGCATTTCGTCACTTATCTGCTTGTAAGAAGGAAATGTATGACGGAATGTGCAGGAAGATGCACTGTCCTAGGGTGATGTTATGATGTTTGTGTCCCCAGTCAGGTGTTCTGTTTATGCTGGATATTATATTCTGTGCCTTCAAAACTGGCTCTGAGAGCAAAGGCAGGGAGAAGAAAAAGCACTGAGTTTGTTGTCAGCCTGCTCTCACTCTTCCACTGTGGGCACAGACAGGGCAGAACATGGTGCTCTGCTGTTTTTTGGTTAGTTTAGGTAGCTGAGACAGGTAAGTTTTCCCTGGACTGTTTTTCTTTCCCTTTTCTTGGAACTGTTCTAACCTGCTCTGGGACCTGGGGTGCACCAAGAGCTCGCACTTTGTGACCACTGGGACCTGCTCTGGGCAGCCGCCTTTCCCAGAGCCGGAGGGATTGATAACAGAGCGAGCACCCACAGGAGAGACTTCCCGAATTTGTTGTCTCCTCAGAGCAGCAAATGAGTTTTGTCATCTGGTATTCTTCATTTTGTGTGCTGGGGGGTGCTTTGCCTGTTTAAATAAACAGTTTTTTTCCACTTCTCTCAGAGGAAATTCTCCCTAAACTGGCTGTGGGGAGGGGCCATGTGGGTGGCCTTTCTGGGGGGGCCCCTTTTGGAGGTTTTCTACCAAATTTGCTCTAAACCAGGACATGCACTCAGCTAGAGGTAGAATGAGTCTTGAAACTGGAAGACAGACCTCTGATATGCTGGAATGCCTTAAGGGAGAACCTGTTGTGAGCATTGAGGTTTACCACAGCAATGGAACCTTTTTTTTCAGAACTTGTGCCCTTACGCTTGTAAAAATCAATAATTTTCTAAAAGAAAAGATATCAGGCTGAGGCTTGAATGTCTTGTGACATAGTAAATTAATGTAGAGATCTAAATAGTGTACCATCTATTGAGATAATTTTTTCAGAGTCCTGTACATGCCATTTTTCAAATGTATGTAGTTCACATTACAGAAATCATATTACAGATGTCTTGTGGAAGTGATGAGTAGTGTTCTTACTTGGTCTCTGAAAACTGAATATACTGACAAAACCTGAGCATAATATTTGAAGTTACCTTGAGATGCCGTGCTAATTGATGTTATTTAATGATTTGCCAAGAAGCAGGAAAAAAAGCCATGCTGCTAGCTCACAGTCACATGCAAACAAGAAAAAATATTATGTGATTACAATTCCATTAATATGCTTTGAGGTTTTGCTTTTGCAGAATACTAATAAAGTAATTAGTTGCTATTAATGTAATTTGTGTCCCGTGGGTTATTCTTTGGGTGACTAGTCTGCCTAAGAGCTTTAGTATTAGTCAAGGAGAGATTTGCCACTACAGGTGTCGTAACAAAATGGACTGTAGCTTTATGTTATTGAGCATTCCTTCTATAGAAGCTGTTTATCAGTGTAGATTGCTACTCTGGATTATTTAATTGCATTGTGATGCTGATATTTTTTTCCTTTGATGGTATGAATGTAAATGAATGAAACAATTGGTTATGAAGAAAACTTCAGTAATGCATAAAATTCATCACCAGCTCACATATTTTAGCTGGATATACCCTTGATATGACGAGCAATTAATTCATTCACATGTTTAAAATGTTATGATAGTATGTGTGGGACAAATCACTTATCACTGTGTAAGTTTTACTAATGTTTTAGTCTCCTGCCTTTTTTTTGGGTTTTTAATCTTTGTAAGTGTATGTGTTTTTCAGAAAGTGCTATATTTCCCCACCTTTCCCCAAAAATACTGCTGTTCAGTTCCCTTCATGACCAAACCACTGTTCAGTGTTTCTTAAAATGAGTAATATTTAATGAGATTTTATATTCTCAGGAACTTGCACCATATAGAGATCACTTGAAATAATTAGGTAAATTTTATCTTTTATTTTTGGCTTTTAGTTTGGTTAAACTTGGCAGAGTTAGGTTTACAGTTGGACTCAATCTTAAAGTCTCATTCAGCCTAAATGAATCTTTGATTCTATGATCTAAACACTTTTGTTTTATGATTTTGAGTAAAAAAAATCTCAAATCTCCTACAGTGGGACCACTGTGTGCTTTATTAATTTACTAAAGATCTCAATTAAAGGAGCAGACTGGGAATGTAGAGTTCTCATCCATACATCACCTGTGGGATGACTCACTTCTATTTTTATTGTAATTTTGATAGGGTTATCTTGTATGTATAAAGAAAAATAATTAACTTGGAGGATATTTTGCAGATTGTTATAGATGTATTACATTTGAGTTGCTCTCCAAAGTTTCTGTAGGTATTAGAAGGGATAAGCATGTGATAGTTTTCCTGATCAAGGCAAGCCAAGACAAGGCGTCATCCCAGTTACTGGAAAATTCTCTAATTACCCAGTGGAACAACAGTGATAGTTGGCTCTTAAATTGTACAGAATGTACTTGTTGCACAGGAGAAGAGAAATTGAGATAGTAAACGGAAATCTTGGCCAGTTGAGGTGTTCCTGTATTTTTTTTTAGCTGAATTGCAGTAACAAATTAACATCTTATGAAAACAGGACAAGAAGTGTTCTCACTTAAAAAAAACAAAAACAAAATTAAAAAAAAAACCCAAACAAAACCTTGGCTTAATTTTTGCATTTTCACTTTCAGTGTGAATCCAATGGATAGTTAGATGGTCACTCTCTCAGTGTTTCTTAGTGTGGACTTTGGGGTTTTTTAAAGTGCTGTAGGCATATAAAATTCATTAAATCCTTTCTGTGTTTAAACAAAAAGTCAAACTAATATCCTGGGTTTGCATGTCTCCTATGATGCCATAATTCTGTTTCTTCTCTTTTTTGTGAATTTTTAAAAAGTTTTTAATTTTCCTCTTAAGAAGCCATCAAGCTAAGAGAGTAAAAGTTAAAAATAGATATTTAAACTGAAACGAATACTCTTGCTGCACCTTGAATATGACCACCTGGCCTTTGGAGTGTGAGGGTCAGTGGGGAGCTGTGTAGACTTGTCTCTTGAGGTACCTAGCCCAGAGAGGAGGTTTTTCTTTGTGTCACGTTCCTGAGATGTAAAACAAAAAGCTAGTCCTTTCACCTCATACCTTTAGGGGTTGCCTTTTGATTTGTCTTCAGTGCTGTGGTACCATGAGAGAGATTTAAACCTGTGCTGAGGGTGCCTCTGATTGTGTGTGGCTCTGTGCCCCAGCAGTGCTTGGTTTGGTGTCATGGGCAGTGTCTGTGGTTCAAGAGGAGGAGCACCTGTCTTGAGCCTAGTATTTTAATGCTTGTTTGGGAGGCGGTGTTCTGTAATTCTTGGTTGTCAGCTAAGCCTTCAGCAGAGCCATTTTGATACCTCCCCAGCCCCTCTGCATTTTGAGGTTCAATCCAAGAAAAAGCTTTGGTGGAAGCTGCTTTTAACCCGTCATCTTCATAAGACATGATAAAATAGAGCCAGTGTGCTCAACAAGGAGATGAACTGAGGGGCTTGGAAAAGGATACACTATGAGGTTTTTTTAGGAAACTCTTGCTAAAAACTTGTTTACTTTTTCATTTACTTGTTAGTAAACTCCTCCCCCACATTATAGCACCTGTATTTGGAAAATTAAACTTCTATAACTGTTCTCCAACTGTGCTCGTTGTCCTGTGTTTAGCCGAAGTTGGTAAGAAGACAGTTTTGGGCCACAAAACAGTTCGGTTAAGTGTGGCAGCAGCTCTCTGGTCACAGAGAGCAACACATAATTTTCTCAGGCCTTTCTGGGAAAGGCTGTGAGATCATCAGAGAAAAGAATGAGAAAAATTCTTATCTTCACTTGCTGCACCTGTTATTGTGAACAGGTGGAATGTGTTATGGAGATTTGTTTACCAAAGGGTGGTTTCCTAATTAGCCGATGGTGATGTTCGGATTGGTGGACCAGTTAGGTCCAGGTGTATTGTAGCTGTCTATAAAAGCAATGGTTTTCATAATAATAATAATAATGATAATAATATAAAGAGATGGATCAGCCTTCTGTGAATAATGGACTCAATGCTAATTATTACTGGGCTGGGGGCCGGCTGCAACAGTTAAGCTTTAAAATTATACTATTGTAATCTGGATTTTTATGAATACCCCATTTATATTTCTCACATCTCCCTGAATAGAAAGTTTTGGTCTTTACTGTGATAAGTGATGAGTCTGGAGTTTGTCTCAGGCTTGCTTGACCTGTTGCTGCTTTGGCTAGGCTGAAATGTCAAATGTGAGATTAAAACTTTTCTTCTCCTTCCAGGTGCCTGCTGATGGAAATGCAGGGCTGCTGGCAGAACCTCAGATTGCCATGTTCTGTGGCAAACTCAACATGCATATGAATGTGCAGAATGGAAAATGGGAATCAGACCCCTCTGGCACCAAGACCTGCATTGGGACAAAAGAAGGAATTCTTCAGTACTGCCAGGAAGTAAGTGCTGTCTCAGGAATAACTGTAGTTTTTTTTTTTTTTTTTTTTGCTCCTTCAAAAGTGTAAGTGCAGCCATGTGCTGGAGAGCTCAGTCTGTAGGGAATCTTCCCTCTTTTGCTCCATTGCCTTCTTGTCCTTTCTGAAGAGGTTCTCTCCAGCACCTGTTTAAACAGCTTCAGGAATTGGTTGCTGAGGTAGTCACTGGGACTGTTGGAAAATTTTCTCTCTCTTCTACCCTTGGGGATATTTTTTGTATAGTATGTGTTCAATGGACTTCTTTCTTATAAAGTGTTTTGAATAAAGCTGAGGTGGCAATTTATTATTTAAAATGCCCTTGAGCTTTTTGGGCTGATTTGGAAAGGTAGCTGTGACGTGACTACTGTTGTTCTGCCATGATACTGAAATGCTCTTTTGCAGTCCAGAGTTAATGGCCTCTGCTGCACACAGAACCGTTCAGAGTTTCTTAATAGAAAAGCTTCCCCTACAGATGAAGTCACAATCACTGATTTCATATTTGAGAGCAGAAACTTCTTACCCATTTGCTTATATCCTAAGAACATGTGGATCTAATTTTGTTTTGTCTCCCGATGTGATAGTACAATAACCTTGTAGCAGTGTGTGACAACTTGAAAAGAAAATTTGTTATTTCATGCAGTGGAACAAAAGGGCATGCTTTAAGTTGCCTTAGTTCATACATTGACTATGCCACCTCTTTTTTCTTTTTTTTTTAAGTGAGGGGTATTGCATATTTCCAGCGCCCGATTTTTTGCAAATCTGAAATTTTCTCTTAATTGAAACAGAGGAGAAACCTTATGTTACTTGGGTTTTTAAAGATAAATACTTAAATTGCAGTGTATTGTCCTATTTTATGTTCTTGACAGTTTAGTAATGTAGTATTAGATGATTGTCATGATTTTAGAGTGTCTCCAGTTCCAGTGAAAAGTATGGCTTACAGGGTTCTGCCCTGTTGTGGGGCAAAGTGCAAGCAGGTCTACTCCCTAAAAATGGGGTGGCCTTTTTTCGGATTTTAGTTAATCTCTGTTAATTATGTGAAGAAGTATGTTTTCACTAGCTTGAAGTGAGCACTTCTGCTGTGGTGTGTTGAACATGGGAATCTGGCAAAACCTCCCATCTTTTTTTGCTGTGCTCACGAGTAGGCTTTTAGTTTGTTTTCTGGAAACTGCTTATGCCCTGCTGCCCTGCTGTGTCCTTCCCACACACCCCCTTGAAATGCACAGTGCAGCTGCTACAGGCTGCTGATGGAGAAGGGACAAGGTGGTTTGGGGTGCACGAGCATGTGGCAGCAATGGAGTCACTGCTAGCAAGTGTTTTGGGGTGGGGTGGAATCATGTGAGCCCCAGGTTCTTGAATGCTGGTAATAAATTCAGAAATGGATAGCAAATATTGAGAAATTCAGATCTGCTGACAGCAGTTTAAAACAAAAAAACACAAGGAAGCTGATGCAACTCAGCAACATGGAAAGAAGCTCCCTGTTCTGTACAACTCTTGCCCATGGTCCTGCCTCCTTCCTCACACCCCTTTGACCAGGTTTGTGGCATGTTGGGCTTTCACTTTAGCTAGGGAATGGCACTGATGCTTTGCTATTATTTAATATTTTCTATTCAATATCAAATAATATTTTATAGCAAATGTTATTTAATATTTCCTATTAAACTTGCTTATGACCCCAACAAGAGAAATGGAAGAGTTGGATACCAGCACCTGCTTCTACCAAAGAAATTAATTTGTAGAGGATTGCTAGTAAATGCAACTCAAACTGGCTTCTTAGCTTTGGGGAACTCCTTGTCATTGTGGTTGATAGTCCAAATATGCCTAGTATTTTCCTTGCTTTCTGCTGTTTAGCTTGGCTGCAAGACAGTACTTGCTATCAGGTAATGGGACAAATTTGCATTTTCCCATTAGCAGGAAGCAATAAGCAGCAAGGCTGAGATGTGGTACCTCTTGTCTTGGAATAATCTCCTTTTAATCTCCTCTCCCAGTAAAAATCTCCTTTTTGATTGCTTTTGTCAAATATGATCTTTTCCTTCCTTTCTTTTCACTCCTTTAATGCCATTTATTTCCCCCAAAAGAAGGATTCGTTTTTCCTGTGTGCTTTACTTCTTGCTCTAGGTAGAGGCTGAGTTTAACGCTCTGCTAATCCAGCAGGCAGGTACTCTTCCTGTGTCTGCCTTCATGTTCCCTGGCTCTGTGGCAGCTTTCTTGCTTCTTTAGTCTTGCTTTAGCAGCAGCTCTTTGTACCATCTGCTGAGGAACTGGGGCTTTTTTTACCCAGATCCAAACAGAGCCTCGAGGTGACAGCAGGCAAGGGAAGGCTTGGATTTTCCACCCTGTACTTCTATTGAGAAGTCCATCCATCTGATTTTTGTTGCAGATCCCTTGTGAGCCTACTGTTCCAGGCATTGTGGTCATGACTGCACTGGAAGGGGAGATGCACTCCTGTGGTAGAACCTGTAGAGTTAGCCCGTGCACCCAGTTCTTCCTCCAGCTTGGGAAGGACCAGAAGGGACATACCAAAAGGAGCTGTTTGGGTGGAAACCCAATGTGCAAGTGCAGTGATCTTGCTCTGTGGCTCCTTGGCTCTAAAATAATACAAAACTAACATATAAGGAAACTCTGCTCACTGTTGATAAAAAAAGAGATACTTCACATATTCTCTGGCTCTCATTTATTTCTTGAAGGTATTTTTCAAAAAATAAAAAATACCATCTCCTTTCATCAAAACTTACAAGTAGATGTGTTCCTCTGCCTCCTTGTTAACTCTTTCAAAAAAAGAGCTTCTCTTGACAATGCGAGGCTAGATGCCTGAGTAGTGGGCAGAGCACAGGTCTAGGAGGTGCACAGACTATAGAAGGACTTGTATTTCTCCTGCAGAGATGTACTGTGAACCTTGAGATTCTCATTCTTTCCTCTTGTGGTCCACTGCCAGCTTAGGTGGATTTTGTAGTCTTTGATGTGTGAACTAGCAGTAGAGGAGCATTGCAGAGCAGAAAGGGAGGAACAGGAAATAAGCAGAACCACCTATGTGTTTTAAAGATTAATGTTGCTTGGTTTGGCTTTACTTTTTTTGAGTGGGAGCTCAGTGCATCTATCAGAGTTTGTATTTGGACAACACATCACACAGTTTAAATATGGCAAAGCTCAGACAGTAGATTGCTTTTTTTTGAAAGGACATGAAAGCTTTTTTGAAAGGACATGGAAGATACTTGAATGCTGCCTTCCAGCTTCCTTGACTTCAGTTTAACACTGAACTCATAGGAAGTGGTACTGGAAGCATATCTCCACATTTTCTTGTGTTCAGTGTAAGCTGGTGACTTCTCTTGTTTGTTTGTTTTTTAAATATCACAAAATGAAACTTTCTTGGGTGGAATGAAATGCTGTATTGATAAGTACAATTTATTAGTTGTTTCTTTTAAAGTCAAACCTATTAGCCTGCTGCTGTATGGATTGTACCTGTTACTGGGAAGTAAAACTGCATGGGCCTGATCTGCAGACAGCTGTCAGGTGCAAGTGCTGCAGATGCTAGAACAATGGGGCACTGATGTAAATTTGGATGGTTTGCAGCTCTGTGTGCCAGAATCCTTAAGATGTTGAGCAATCTCAATGACACTTCAGATCCAGCCACTGGTCAGTGAGTCCTGCTGCTGACACTGCAGCACCAGCTGTTTCAGAGGAATTTTGGGAAAACCCTTGCCCCCACCTACACATTATTGTCATAGGAAGGTGCTTTTGCAGGTCAATCAGCTCCTGTGTTCCAGACTGTTCATAAAACCCATCTGGAGCCTGCCCGTTGTCAAAGCCTGCTTTCGGAGTTACTGAATATGCAGAGTAGGAAGTGAATTTAGGTGTGCTTCATTCCCTGTTTGAAGGGAGAGAGTGTTCAGATGGAAGATATTGGTGTATGTTTGTTGTATTAGCAATTTTGCGCAGCTACTATGTGCAGCATTTTATGTCTAGTAGTTAGCATACATGAGTTCCTTGAAGGACTGAAAATTTTTTACCATCTGTGTTGAACTCCCTGTCCAAAATTAGTTGTAAAACAGTCACAGCTGGCAAAAGATTACTTTGTCTAATGCATGGTTTTTTTCCCCCACTTACTTTCATTTGGAGATGCCTAATTCCATTTTAAGTATGCATGTAACTGTTTGGTTTTTTTCCTTTCCTGGAAGACCAAGCCACAACTATAATAAAGTAAGTTTGGGTCTAGATATTGTGAGGGTAAATTAAACCTGGGAGTTTAGAGATCTAGTGTACTTTGTAATCAGCAGCTGGCTTGCTTTGCAATCTTTAGCTAGATGCCCAGAGTAGCATTCAGATGTAAAGTGAATGTTGGCTTTGGAAGGCGTTACTCTTGGCATCTCATGACTGCTTGGTTTCTTTTGTAAAGTCATGACGTGTGTCCACTTTCTTTTTAAACATCACTGGGATGCACGACCATTTTGTGGTCAGTGTGTATTTCTTACAAAAATCCTCCCCAGAAATAACAAAATTATAACTGCATGTTATCTTAGTTATCTTCTTAACTGTTATCTTAGTTTACATGGAGCAGGAAATAGTAGGGTAAATTCCTGTAATTGGTAATTCATTATAACTGTTGACAGAACACTGTTGACATTTCTGATCTCTAACCATAATGCTTCCAGAAATTGTTATCTTGTCATTTTCTCAAATCCCCTGGTTTTGTGCCATGTATTTAAGTATGTTGCTTGTGAAACCCAAAAACCACTTTTAGCCAGGCCCAGTACAAGCTGGGGTATGACCATACTAAAGCCTTGAATTGTCACCCCATAATCCCCAGATATCCCCTGTTTTGTACATGGGCCAAAAGGGCCACCAGATGACTGGCCCATCTCTTTTTTGTGTTTACTTGCTTAGCTTCCTCTTGTCACCATATCTGATAATCGTGCTGTGTTTCTTGTCCTGGGCCTACTTCAGGCAGCACTGATGACAGCAGTTCCTTCCCTCTAGTCTTTTGTCTTCCTGCTAAAGAGTTTGTTAAACTGCCAGGGATGACAAGGTTCTTGAAAAGAGGAAAATTGGCCTGTTTTTTTCTGAAAATTTGAGACACAATGACAGTGGTCTTACTGCTTTGATAATGGTTTCTCTCTACCTTATCATTTTCACTGTAATAGAAATTGTTGTTTTTTATCTAGGCTGCATAATGTGCCCTTTCTAGTTTCTCAAAGCAAATTGCCACAGTATTGAAGGTGAAAATTAATTTTAAACCTGTACTACTTGAAATTCAGCAGTCTAAAATGCCATAGAATTTGCTCTGAAGAAAATGATCCATTTAATGAAAGGGGAAACATACAGATTTTTGGCAGTACAGAAAGTCCTTAAAAACAAATGACATTTTCAACAGAAATGGGTGTTGGTATATTCTGAGATGTGTGCAGTCATGCTTAAAAGTTTGACTAAATGGTATCTTAGCACTCTTTGCATTGATTATTGAGGTCTTAGGTTTTATTTAGCTTTTCATCCACAGCAAAAGTTGAACAAGTTTACTCTTTCTGCCAGTGCTTAAATTTGATTTGCTTGGAAATAGAGGTTTACTACTGATGGTATATTTATCCTGAAGTTAAACTTTAGTATACTCACCTACTTGAGAAAGAAGGCTGGGATTTTTAGCCCTGACTGTAGTCTACCATGAAAATATATTTCAAATCAAGTGACTAATAAATCTTGGAGCATATGTTGCAAGATGATTCCTGTCTTTCTTTTGCTGATAATAAAAAATCTTCCCTCTTGTTTTTCCCTGCACTGTTTTTTTTTGCATGTCTTAAAAAGAAATGAAATGAAAAAAAAAGTACTGTTTCAAAGACTGCTTCTGCTTTGAGGCTGAGGGAGGGAAAAGGATGAAAAGGGATGAGGATTGTCTGCATAAATAAATATTTAGGTAAACATGTACTGCAGAATTTAATGAAACTCTAATGCTGCATTTTCCTGTAGATTAATTTTTAATTTCACAGGTATGATGGACAAGATTAATCAATGGGTTCCATCAGGAAAATGTTTGTGCCAAGAGTACAGTAGTTTATTCTGTCTTCTAAAAAACAGGAATGCAATGGCTGTATGCAGGGAAAAACTGTCTTGTCTTACCTTGTTTGGTTCATAGCTGAGCTAGCAGACGACCATTTAGCACATGCTTGAGAGAAAGCTCTTCATTATCCTCAGCAATCTGTTCTGTGCTTTGGTTTGCTCCTTCAGGTTCCAAAAAGACCAGCCACACTTGCACTAGATACTCAGCATGCCCAGCCAACGGAGCAAAGCTCAACTGACCCAACTCCTGGCCCAAGATACTTCTGAGAGGGCTGTGTAGTGTTGGATGTGATCTGTAGCGACCTTGCCTTTCCCATGTCCCTGGTATCCTGGTGGGGACAACCCAGCTGACATTTACTGCTGCATTTCACGTTCTCTTTTCTGTCTTGCATACAGAGTTCTCATCATATATGGTCTGCAATTTTCTTTACACACACGTCCCCCAGTCTTTCACTGTGTAACTCTTAGATGGACTGGTAGCAGCTGTTCCTTTAATAAATAATAAGCCTAAGACATAATAGGCATAAAGTGTGATGGTTACCCTAAGAAAAATCTATTATAAATATACAGCTATTATTTTTCAGCCATTTTGAAGAGGATAGAGACACTATTTGCAAGAGCATGTAATAACAGGATAAGAGGGAGTGGCTCCAAACTGACAGAGTAAATTTATATTAGACGTGTGAGGGTGGTGAGGCCCTGGCACAGGTTGCCCAGAGAAACTCTGACTGCCCTATCCCTGGATGTGTCCAAGGCCAGTGAGGTTGGAACAAGATGATCTTTAAGGTACATTTCAACCCAGGCAATTCTGTGATTTTTTTTAAATCTAGTTTTTGAGACCATGTTCACATGGACACTTCATTCTGTCACAGATCTATCCCAGTTTTGTTCAAGATCAATCTGTGTCCTCTTGAACTCCTGGTACTTTCCACTGTGATGCAGTTTTTATTCTTAAAGGAATATTTTTAGAGATAGGTCAGTTCCTTGATCCAGCTTCTGTGCTAGAAGTGGCTCTTGGAGAGATTTTAGCAGTAAATGGGCAAGAGATGGAATAATGCAGGAATTGTGCCCTGGCAATGTCAGACTTGTGTCCAGTTCAAGGCACTGAAACCACAGCCCCAGCATCTGTAAGCGGACCTCTGCAGATGGATGAGTGATGCCTCCTGGGAATGGTGCTCCTGAGACCTGGAATGCTGCCTGCAGGGTTTGGGTGGTTGAGTGGTTTTGAGTGTTTAGGGGCTTCATCTCCTTCTGGTCTTCCACAAGTCTCTGTCCATGATTGTATGTGTATCAATAGGTGGCAAGTTTTGTGTCATGTTCCATATTTTTTTTATTGTCCCCATCCCTTTTGGATGGCTTTATGGCTTTCCTGTGCTATAGCTTGTTACTGTTTTACCTTGTTATCTTCTTACCTTACTTTTTCTTGTGGTGGAAGTGTTACTGGCTTCTGATTTGGTTTTGGGGCTTTTTGTGGAGGCAAGTTTCTTTTTTTTTTTTTTTTTTTTTTTTTTTCCTTTCCCATTTCGCTGTTCATCTACTTTGCAACATATGGAAATCAAAAAATACTGGCTACAGTGGTGATTGCTTCCTGATACCAGTGTATGAAGCTTGTAGTAGGAGCAGTGGTTGGATCATGAAATGGGTTCTTGTTTCTTGGCAAGGAAAAACTCACAGAGTTTGTTGATGGTTCTACAGGCAAACATCAAAAAAGGAAAGACAGTTTCTCTCCTTCCATAGCTTTGAAGCTGTCAGGAAGTACGTTTGCTTGAATTCATAGCAGGGCAATGGCCCCAGGTTGGATGGGGGAAGTATTTCTTGATTTCTGGGACATTCCTTTTTCCCCAAGCAGTTCAAAACTGCTACTTTCTAATTTCTAATTCATACATCAGCATTATCATCCAGTTAACCTTTATCCAATTAAAATGATTATGTAGCACTGTACTGAGTGCCTGCTTTAATCTTCCAAATACTATAAGCCTCTGGCTAATAAAAGAATCCCACTGATAATCTTTTTGAATAGATGTGTGTTCCTTACAAAAAATTGTTCAAGATAGTTGTGGATTAATTATAATCATGGAAAGGTTTCAGAATATCTGTCCAATTACTAATGGTTTTATCCACCTTTTCCCCTTATAAGTACACAGGATGTTTTTAATGGTTTAAACAGAATTCTAGCTGTTAAATTTTTATTTTTTCTTACTTGAGAGGGACAAGATTTTCACTGGAGGAATGTTACTTCAAATTACTAACAGAAAAGTTTGAAAGGTGAGAATTTTTGATTTTTAGATTATTTTTGTTTGAGTTCTTAAGGCATTGTATTGGTTTTGCATGGCCTGGTTTATGGTAGTGGGGGCACGGAGGTGGCTTCTGTGAGAAACTGAGAAGCTTCTACTGTGTCTGGCAGAGCCAATCCCTGATGACTCCAAAGATGGACATGCTGCTGGGCCAATTAGCAGTGGTGATAATGCTTCTGTTATAACTTACTTAAGAAGAAAGAAAAACAAAGTTTGTGGCACAGTTTTAATTCCAGTTAGAGAAGAGCAGAATGAGAATATGTGAGACAAACAAACTCTGCAGACACCAGGGTCAGTGGAGAAGGATGGGGAGGAGATGCTCCTGGTGCTGGAGCTGAGATTGCTTTGCAGGCTGGGGTGAAGACCGTGGTGGAACAGCTGTCTCCCCTTGGAGATCTACGGGGATGCAGAGATCCCATGCAGCCTGTGAAGAAGCCCCCACTGGAGAGGCTGGATGCCTGGGAGGGGACTGTGAACCTGTGGGAGACCCTTGGAGAGAGGGGTCCTGTTCCCATGACAGAGCAGCCTGTCCTTGAAGGACTGTACCCCATGGAAGAATGACCTATGCCTCAGCAGTTTTGGGAGGACTGTTTCCATGGGATGGACTCATTGCAGCAGTTCATGGAGAGCTGTCGTTTGTGAGGTGGACTCACATGGGAAAAGTCAGGGAGAACTCTCCCATGTGAGGGACTCCATGGTGCAGCTTGGGAACAACTCCTCTCCCAGAGCAGTGTGAAAAGCCATGGGTGATGAATTGACCACAACCCCCATTCCCTGCCTTCTGTGTGGAAGGAGGGAGGGGTAGGGGAGAAGGTGTTTTCAAGGGTTTGTTTTACTTCTCATTATCCTGCACTGATTTCATTAGTAATAAATTCACCTTTTATCTCAAAGCTGAGCCTATTTTGCCCATGATGGTATTTAATGAGTGATCTCTCTCCCCGACCGTATCTCAACCCATGAACCCTTTGTTCAATCTTCTCCCCGTTGTCCAGCAGCCAAGGGGAGTGAGTGAGTGGCTCTTGTGGGTGCCTGGCATCTGGCTTAGTGTTGAAACCAAAACCAACATTGGATTTAATTTCCTAAGACTGTTCCAAATTGTTCTGAATCCTTGTGTGGAAAGGGAAACTGTTCCTTCTCTTGAACTGAGACAGGAGCTTCTACTAGAAACACACTCTAGTGTTTAGAAGATGCATCACAGTATCTCTTAAACATCAGCTTTGTATTTTGTAAGTGCCAATAGCTGTTGCATATATAAACGGAAAGTAAGAACACTTTATTTGTACAGTAATGACAATACTGTGTTTAATTTTTTTTCTCCTGCCCAGACATGAATATTGAAACATGAATGCTGGATGTGAGGAAATATTATCCAATATTATCCAATATAATGTTTGTTTTACCAGCATAGTTTCTTTTTATAAGTATGATTGTAGGTTAGAAAAGTACTAAACCCATGGGAATGTAATGACATTCAAGATGTCCCATTCCAGCTGTGTGAAGAAACCACACAATGTTTCCAAGCCAATGCAATTTATTTTTTTAATTCTTATCCTGAGTCACAGGTTTTGTTGAAGGACAGTAATATTTAGGCATTTATAAAACATCTGAAGACATCTCTGCCAGAGTTGTGGTCAATAAATGGCTTCCTTGTAAATTCAGGCTCTGAGGTTTTAAGGCATTCTAAAGATCCTTTAGTGTTTTTCTCTTTCCTTGTTTGAGCCAATTACAAACTTAGAAAAAAAATGATTTTAATGAGTGTTTCCTCAAACATCTGTAAAGTTTTTCAGGTAATGTTGCTTTGCCAAGATCCCACACAATTTGGCCAGTCTGTACACTCCATTGGACAGCAAAAAAAAAAAAAAAGAAAAAGAAGAGGTTTCCTGTAAGAAGCAAGAATTGCATTTATGATTCTAAATAAGGACTCTAAGAGGATTTGATTAGACTAGTCTTATTAAAGCTAAACTTGGAATACCATATAATTTAATATGTGTATATTTTTTAGTATTTTAGAGGTGATTGCCGTAGAAACTAATTTTAAGCTAACAGCACATCTGTGGATATGCTAACAGACAATTACTTGCTTAAGTCTGGAAGATGATTTCTAATATTTTGGAGCCACTTGGATTGGAGCCACTCTTGAGTATGATGTGTTCCTAGCAATTTTGTTCCTTTAACCGAGACATTGCTCTGGTTTGGAGCAACATAGAGGTCTGAGGAGTCTCCCGTATTCAGCCAGGCTTGAAATTCCTGAATGATCCTGCTTTTGCAGACGTTCAGCTTATACATTTTGAGCTATTGTAGCTTAGGGTCCGTAGCCAGATCTGAGATGGCCTTCAATAGGTACACCTTGGGCAGTCAGAAGCCTCTGAGAAGCTATACCCAAGATGGAAGATGGTCACGAGTTTTTCATACAGATAAAAGTTTGGTCCATTTATTTATCAGCGGTTAATCCTCCAATTACAGCTTTGGGTAATGAAGTAATTTACTCCAATTTTGTGCCCCCACTCCATCCCCAAATTCACTGTTGTTTACATTTTTGGGGGCCTGCGACAGTAAGGTGTCCTTGAGTTTCAGGCCTAGAGAGAAATTGTTTTGTGTGCATATAATGGGAGAACAGTAGCTGATAGGCTGTGGAGTCCTAGAGTTACACACTAAAGCAGTACAGGATCTGAAAAATATAAAAGCTAAATCCTAAGGCATCACAGGGTTTCTGCTGACTTCAGTGGAGCATGCAGTACCAAGTTTCAAAAAATGTTTTGCCGTCTGTGTGGGAACATACTGCTGGAGTAAGAAAGCTGGCAAGAAGAAGTTCAGCTTCTTTTTTGGTGGGGAATGGAGCACTAAGAGAGGATGTTCTTAGATTTACAGGCTTCTGAGCTGCTTCTGGTAAGTGCAAAGATGCCTATAGGCAGCCTGATGACTGGCAACTTCATGCACATGGAGACTTGATGCTTATGTGAGTTGGTTGTTGAGAACTCTTGTCAGAACCTTTCTCCTTCCTTATGTGTACAAAGTTCAGTAGCCAGCTCTACAGCAGTGTTTCTTACCTGTAAGTGGAAAAAATGCCACAAAAACTTTGGCCCCTAATTTCTGCTGTACTCTGTGCACAGGTTGGAGCCTATGGGGGTTTGCTAAGAAAGTGCAAAGGTGAACTGTGAACCTGTTCTCACTGCTGGAAAATAAACCAAGGGGGGTGGGTCTGATGCACTAGTGCAGCAACAGAGAGGAACTTTTTGCTGCTTGTTTTCCATTCGGAAAAAAAACCCCCATGTATTTCACAAAAAAAAAGTGGGTAGTGAGTGTTAAACAGCGTAATTGCCCTTGGAGATGCTTCACGTGTTCTTCTGTTTCAGCCTTAGGGCCTCCTAAATCTGCCATTACAGACCTTGTTCTTGTGTGTGTCCTAAGAGGGCAGTTTTCAGGCTGAATTGTTACCTGTGCAAGGCAATGGTGAGGCAATTATTCTGGACAAAAAAAGTTATGAGAAAGAATTGGAGAAAAACATGTTTCTAAATATTTGTCAAAGAAAGATTGATTTTATTTCTTTAGAAAGGAAATTTTTATCATACCTTTTTCCTGACACTAAATATTCTCAGTGTAAAAACTATAGTCTGTATAATGTGTATCTCATTCACAAGAACAGTAATCATGAAAAATCATTGCTATTTGATTTATAATGAAAGAAAAATGCAGTGTCATCTTACAGCTGCTCAGGTAATTACTTGTAGGTATCTTGATTGAAGGACATGGAGATACAAGACACTGAATATAGTTCACAAACAGGAAATCAGGAAATGTTACTGCTCTGAATGTTTTCTGCAGATGCCCTCCCTATAGCTCTGTTCTTCATTCTTGCATTCCATTTCTAGTTTTCCCTCCTTTTTTTTTTTTTTCCTTTTGAGGTCAACTTTTATTTTAGAACATCAGGTAGTCCATTTTAATTGGCAGATTCCCCCAACTTTTTCTGTATAGCTTCTACTGGACTAAACCATGCATGGTTTTCTTGTGTCCTAGATGATGGGGTACAACCGCTGTTTTAGAAAATGACTTTGTAATAGTACTTCACAGTTTTGGTACTAGAGCCTGAAGTTGATTTCATGAAAAAGGAAATCACAGCCTTGTTTGTCTCTTGGGGGCATGCATACAAATGGATCTAGGTTCTTAGATTAATAAATTACCCTTTGGCTATATCTGCAGTTATCTCAAGAAGGCATAAATTAATTAGAATATGAAAAATCATAATGGGCCTCTTACTTTGTGACAGTTTTTTGCGTGGCCTTGAAGACAACTTTGACATCAAGTAGGTAATTTTGTAAGCAGTAGAACTTGGAAATAGTTCAATAGAGAGCAATTAGGTTTTTCCTAGTATGTTTTCACAGATTTTCCACTACAGCTTAGATTCATTTTGTACTGTGATTTCCTCAACAAACATAGCCAACAACTCAGCCACATATTTTTCTGTTCTATAGAAAGGTGGGAAGTTTCTTTCGGTAAGGTTTCTGAAAGTAATTCAGGTAGGTAATTTGATGATTTAAAATATGCATATATAGCCCACTTTCATTAATGTTTTCTTTGAAATTATTGGGAGAAGGAAATAATAACTTTGTGCATGTAGTGATTTTCACAAGCGATTACATTCTTTATTTCATGCCTTCAGAATGGTTCCCCATCCTTAGGCAGAAACTGCTGGCATAAAATCTGCTCCTTTCCCTGCCAGCCCTTTTTGAAACGAATTTATGAAATTATGATAATACCACAAAAAGAAAGGTCAGATGTTGTTTAGCTCCTTGGGGATTTGTTGTAGGGTTTTGTAAAATTATTTCCACCTTCTTTTTATTGTTTTCTTCTTATATTTGCTTTTTTAAAATAATAGTAAGGATTGCTCCTGAAGATTGGCATCAGGTAGCTGAGCCTTTATTGCAATCCCCAGGATGCTGGTGCAGAATTTTGCTTAAGCACATTCTTTGTGTATTACTTGTCTTATGTGGATCACTGGCATTTCCTGTACTGATATGATTGAGGAGCTCTTGCCAGGAGAGCCACTATGCCTCACCTTCCTTCACAGACTGTGCTGTTGGAGGGATCGGCAGCCTGCAGGAGATCCAGGGAAAACCAGACCCAGGCTCTCAGGCTGCTTACACTGTCTTAAATGATTTCTTGATTTGGTGCCACAGTGCCTTAGGCAACCCTTTGGTCATGGGCTTGATGCCTGGCCAAAAGCCAGTGGACTCATAAAAAAAAAAAAAAAAAAATTCTCCTTTGCTGTAGTTGAGCAGCAAAGAAAAATGAATAAATTAATTTTTTCATCTATTTTAATTAAAAATTTATTCATTTTTTTGAGGGGGAAATAAAATACCATAGGGGTCATGAGTTGAGGTAAGGATTGGGAAGAAACACTTTAGGGCAAAACAGCCTCAAAACTTTAAAAGGTATAAAGGAAAAAAAAAGGGAATTAAAGAGACGAGAACTAAAGTTGTCATGGTTTGACACTGGCACAATGCCAGTGCTTTTATGAAAATACACTTTCTTTGGTGTCTGCTGTGAGATGTGACCAGGAATAAGCAAAGAAGGCTCTTGCTTAGAAATAAAGAAAACTTTATTAACTAAACTACAAAACAATAACTAAACTACACACACACCAAAAAAAAAAAAAAAACTACAAGGAAAATCTCACAAAAAACACTCTCTTCTTCTCCCTAAATTCTCAATACAATACATCTTGTAAATCACCAACTCTGGGTCCAGCACCACCCTTTAGAATGCTCAACTTTCAGTTCTTTAAGAGGAGAGGGAGTCCTTCCATGCGCCGTGGTGGTCTTTCTGTCTTGTCCAGGTGCTCTCACCACTGAACAAGGACCAGGGCTGCTTCCAGGGTTGTCTTTTTAAGGATGCCTCGTCCCACTTCAAAAAGGCACAGTCTCAACTTTGGGACATCTGTCCCCCCCCATATTTTTTACACCCCCTGGGGCCGAGGGGTACCCACACTGAATCTTCTTGGGTCTGGGGCATTTCTCCCCCTGCACTCAGTCTCTGTATCACAAGGAAACATGGCTCTGTCCATGGCTACACAAAAGAGTCCAGCATAAAATGCCACTCCATCTTCTCCATTCTTCCAACATCTCTCTCTCTGGCTCAGACCTTCATCACTCGCTCATTTCTTTCTTCATCCTCTACTCTTATCTCTCTTCTAGGAAGGGTTAATGTTCTGTAAAGTTCTGTTTTCATTGTCCACGAATGGTTAAAAGCTCCTCTAAGCGGCTAGACTCCTGGCTGCACACCGCCCCCCCCCATCTTCTCCTTCTCAGCCAGTGCTGCCTGCTGC
The DNA here is from genome assembly GCA_039654755.1 of Calcarius lapponicus. NCBI lineage: Eukaryota > Metazoa > Chordata > Aves > Passeriformes > Fringillidae > Calcarius > Calcarius lapponicus. Next base: position 99,959,775 of record CM077462.1, read on the forward strand.
CAGCACGTGTTTTCCAAATTTCAAGGTAACACAGCTACAAGCACAGGCTGCACTCTCTCTCTGTCTCCAAGGGGGGTGGGGGGAGAGATGGGCTGCCCGTGCTTCCCGGCATTTCTTTACTTCTTCCTTCCACCCTTGGGGGGGGCAGGCCTACCTCTCCTGGGCCGCATGGTTTTCTGCCCTCCCCCGCCCAGCAGCGGACAGCTGGGCAGGGGGGTCTGACCTGCTTCCCTCGCCGGCAATTCAAAAAGGAGCTGCCAAGGGGAGAGCCCTGCTTTTACCCTGTGTTCTCAGAGGTGGATCCAATGCCCCAGTGGTCAGGCCAGATGGCAATATTGAAATCTGAGCACTCATTGGCCTTGACCACAACATCCCAGAAATCTTGTTTCCGGGTCAAACCACCGCAAAAGTACACCTTTAGAACACCTTTTCCCTCTGCTAACCCTTTTTCCTTCTCACTTTCGGCAGAGGGAGGCAAAACATGGGGGTTTCAGTCAGTTTGTCACTTAAAAAAATAAAAATCTTTCTTCAGTTCATTTAGGGAGAGGAGTGTCTTTTGCTATGTCATGGGGTCCTTCCCACAGGACACAGTTCTCTGTGAACTTTTCTGTGGGGGGATAGAATGTAAGAAAATAAAGATAGTGCAGAAGGTAATCTCACCCCTGAGGAGTTGCAGCTGTACTAATTACCTAAGATTAGGAACAGGCCTGCCCTTAAAAGGCCACAGCTGTTTCCAATGAGGATGAGTGCTATGAAAAAGTGAGTTAAGTGGTTGAGATGGGAGTTGGAGTTTGTTGGCTGTGCTGTGAGGAGATGCCCATGAGAAATCACCAAGAAGGTATGGAACTTTTTCAATAAGATGATAACACTTTTCCAATGTGGTTTTCCAGCTCTAATTTTCGTGAGTAGCAGTTGTGCCTGAACCAGCTGCAGTGTGGGTCCCTCCCATGGGCAAAGCAGTCTTCCCACAACTGTTTTGTCGTGAGCCATTTTGTTCGTGGGTTACAGTCTCTCAAGGATGAGCTGTTCCAGTATAAAAGCAAAGGTCCTCTTCCTCTATCTCTAGAAGTGAGAGTTCTTTCTCTCTCTCTGTTCAAGCCTCTCACCCGATCATGGCTTCATAACATCCACCTGCTCCAGTCTGAGCACCTTTTTCTCATGGGCTATAAATGAATTCTGCATCCCCCCCATGCACTTAATGAATTACAGGGAAACAGTTTGTTGTATTATAGTCCTTACCACAGCTTGCAGAAGAATTTCAGCTCCAATGCTCAGTGCACTTCCTCTTCCCCTCTGTGTTTTGCACTGACCTTAATGTTGCCATGTTGTTCTCCTCAGATGGAGACCTTTTCCTTTTCTGTGACTTGGGAGAGAATTGGAGTCTGTAGGTTCATTTGTTCTCAAGTTCTATCAATTGAAAAGTTTTTATAGAGTTCTGCAGAACTGAAAAGTTGATCCTGTCTGGGCTCCGCACTGGGGATTTGTTCCCCATGACGCTCACTGCTGGTCACATGGTTCATATTGGGCAAGCCAATATGTCAATCATCAGAGCCTTTAGGCTTTGGCTCTGCTGGACAGAGTAGAACTTTTGAGGAGCTTCTCCTCCAGAAGCAGCCTCTGTGGTTTTTTTCTTCACCCCTGCTGAAAGCCAGTTTAACCTATCACACCCTTAAAGAGGGAAGTGAGCGGATAAAATATTGTATCATGCCTAAACGAGGAGGTTTTTATTATTGTTGTTGATTTTTATTATTGTTTTTAAATTACTTCTGGCTGGTTTTCCCCCTTCCCCTCCACCCCCTTTCGAAATGGGAAGACAATAGTCCTTGACCTTTGCACACAACATATTAATTAGAGATAAAAATACCCAATTAGCTTGATTAGGTATTATTCTGTCTCACTGCTCAAATATTTAACCTTATTCATGCAGAAATTTAATTAAAAAGTGGAAGCACAGAAGCAAAAAAAAAATGCAAAAAACCACCAACACCCCAAACCCCAAACTGTTAATTGCTTCTGGTGATGCTATAGAGTAAGAGGCAGATGAGGTTTCATCTCAAGGAGTATGAATATGTGAACAGGCTTTGTCATGGTGACATGACAAAGTGCACTTTGTTGACTGTGAATAAAATACTTTGCCTATGGAGAAGTAGAATTGCTTGTTGTGCTTAAAGTGGTCAGGGAAGCAGCTTAGAAGAGACTTTAAGTCTGACCCTGTTTACGCTGAGGTTTTACAGTATGAAAAGTTGGATATCCTCTACAATTACATAAGACAGGCTTTAGAAAGCCCGGTGTGGTAAACAAAATATTCTTATCAAGGCTCAAGTTTTGGTTTGGTTTTCTTACTGCATACAGATATTTGTGCTATAAAATCAAGCACTTGAAAGACAGCGAGGAGGATGTGTTTGACCTTGCATCCTTATTTCTGCTTGAATAGGCTTCTGCCTTCCCCGAGTGCAGAAAAAAAAGTTGAGAGAAAGCCAACTGAGAGTGCTCAGTTTATGGAGTCTGGTGCATGGATTAGGGTTGAGCCAGCTGCCTCATGGCTGGCAGCCTTTCTGAACACTTGAATTACAGAGGAAGTGGCAGTCTTGCATGAAATTCCATATAAAAGCACATAAGGGAATTTTAAGAGAAGAGATCGTGTATGTATGAAGCTTCATTGGGTGAACCAACCCAAGTGGTCACTGCACTAAAACCAACGTTTCTAGCACTCTCAATACCCAAGGCAGCTGGAATGATCTATCAGGATGTTGTATGTACTCTGCTCATGGAGAAAAGCACTAAGTGCTTGTTATCATGACCAGGAGTAAAAATTGGAGCAACATTTTGATCTCTGACCCCATCTCTCCCTGATCTGTGCTTAATGCCTAGAAGGTTCATCATCTACCATCTCACTCTCACCCATACACTCACACCTGCATGTTTAGTTTTGCTTTGCTTTCCTTTCCATAGGATAAGACCAGTAAAGACGGAAACTAGTTGGAGTGTTGAAATGTTTGCCAACTTTGTATGCTTAGAGAAAAAAAAAGGAAGAGGACTAAAGAGGACAGCATTTGTGTCTTAGCATGGAACCTAAGAGTCTCTGAGCGGGCAGAGAGAATGGAAATGAGAACTAAAAAAATGCCAGGATAAGTAGACTGGAGAGGCAAGAGTTGGGGTGAAAGGAATTGAAATAGTGGGTAAGTTTTGTGGCAGGAAACTTGAAGAGCAACTCTGTGTGTAACAGTGAAGCAGCTAAGATGTTGGAAAGAAGGGTGATTTATTAGATGGGCCTAAAGAAGTATTTATAAGAGTAATATGTGAAACTCCTAGGTGAGTCTGAGGATTGATTGCAATAGCTAATGAGGCTAGAGCTATTAAACTTGAAATCATGTTATGAATGGATACAATAGGATATGCTGAAGATACGAAGTAGTGTATCTCTGGAAATTTGTCCTCAGGATTTAATTAACAGAAAAAATTCCCTGGCTGGTTCGGAAGACATTCAACCTGGGATTATTTATTTATTGTAAGTAATTGGGTGTGGGTTTTAGGTTAGGAATTGATTACTGTTAAACTTTTTCTTTAAAACTATGGGGTTAAAAGGGTATATGCATACACTCTTCCCAAGTGGCTGCTGGAAATTAGCGCAAATACCTGAGATGTTGTACTGATTAACCTGCTGCAGTAGATGCCTGGAACTTGTGGTGCAGGGGCAGAGCTGTCCCTTCTCGGTTTTCTTGCTATTTCTCATGTTGCCTCATGGCAGAGAATTTCAAAACTGCTCCAATGCTGCTAATGCTGGGTTTGACTCTCATAATTCTCTGAGCAAGTGAAGGCTTTGCTTGGGTTACAGAGAGTGACAGGAGAAGTTTGGGTGCCAGCTTCAGCTAGCCCTGTAGCCTTCCTTTTGTGTGCAGAAGGGCCTGGTGGCTGATGAAGCCAGGAGAAAGTGGCTGAGTCTGGTTAGACATGACAGGACACAGCTGAAGCCACAGAGACGTGGAAGAGAAGGAAAGGTGTTCTGCTGGTGATGGGAGCGTTCTGGATTGGAGGGGTGATGGGGCAGGGGGCTCCCACAGGGAAAGCCATGGAGCTACTGTAAAGTAACGTAGAATAGTTTTAAAAACCAGGAATAAATGAGAATATTTTACATGAGACATTTAGCAACTTTATTCTGCATATAACTGTCTATTTTCTGGACACAGACTGCAAGACTGAGAACATGACTTTTCTTTTAGGGTTGATGGTGCTTGTGTCATGGCTACTCATGTGACTCCACTCCTGCTGCTGCTAATTTGGGACTCTGCATTGTTGCTGCTTCCCAAGTTGTAGGCTGGAAAGCTTGCAGAGACACTGTGCGTGGACATAGAGAAATAATTATCCTATGTTTCCTCTTCATGGATATGCATACAGTTGGAAACGAATGTAGCATGTCTGCTTGCTGCTGCTCTTCGGTTCATCAATGCAAAATTCTGGGAAGCAGAAACTTTATAGATTCTATATATATATTTTAGAAAGGAATAGAAATAGCCTGTTTCAGTGCCCAATTACCATGTGGGTGAAGAATCTTTTCCCAATACCCAATCTAAACCTTCCTTGACTCAGCTTCATACTGTTCATACTGCTCAGAGAGATCAGGGTTTGTCCCACTATGCCCCCTTTTTAATTCTTTTAATTGAGAATTAAAAGTATTTTCCCCAAGCTGAATCTCTCTTGCCTATGATAGTAATTGATAAATATTTTCTCTCTGTCTCAACCCAAAAGCTTTCTCATCCCATTTTCTCTCCTTTTATTAGGGACATCTACATTTTAGCCCTTATCATGCCTTTATGTGGCATCAAAGCTGGTAGTGGTAAATATGAGTTTTAACAAGATTATATTAAATTCTGAATAGTCTGAGTGGCTTTTTAGATTTTTTTTTTCTGCAGTTAGTACATAAGGAGACTTGGTAATGAAAATGGAAGTAAATGAAGATGTAGCTGTAACTCTTGATTGCCAGTTAAATTTTCTAGATTACATTCATCTCTGTTTTCTCCTCTGTTTCTTTTAAGATGGATTAATGGAACTTCTCTTCATCAAGTTACAATAAAGTTGAAAGTTTGGCTATCTTGCAACTTTCTAGCTCTGCTTTACAGTGACACTGTAGAAGAAACTCATTAGGGACACTATAAATAAATATGAGGCTCATTTTTCTGTGTCACTAAGTAGGTGCAACTTCAATTCAGAGCAAATACATTATATAAGCCTAGTGAGGGGAGCTCTCCTTGGCACATACACTGGCATTAACCTATTGTTAATGAAATTCAAAGCCTGTTTTCTCTCCTAAAGGGTAGGCTGGGCTTTGTGTGAGCTGTCAGTGGAAATTAGGAGTTGAGTAATTGATGTAGTAACAAAAGAAGAGGCTTGTTTGTGTTTCTTTGTCTTTGTGTACTTTTGACAAATACTGCTAACTACTTGGCATTTGGTCACCTTTACTAACCAGCAGTTAAAATGGTGGTTTTGGGTAATAGTAAAAATAAAAAATAATATATGAACTTATTTTTCCAACTAATATTATTTTTTCATTGAAGCCCTACAGTAATAATGCACTCTTACTCTTTAGAAATTCATCTCAGGAAAGCAACCAAGTGTATCTTTTGTTCTTGTGACTCAGAATCCTATTTTCTGTCACTTTAAAGCTAAGTACCCATTCATGTGGTAAATAAGTGGTCTTTTTGGTCTTAATTTCCTTTTTTAAACATTCCAGTCTATCCATTTTGAAATTTCCATAGTTGTCTTCATTTAAGGCATTTATTTCTGCTGCCAATGACAAGTGACACTTGACCCTGGGTCCCTGATAAGAACATGCCTTTGGGCACTGATGTATCAAGCACGTGCCTTGTGACAGCACCCAGTGTTATCTAACCATGGGTTTTAATTTCATGAGTGTGACATTTGTAGAGTCATGAACTGGAAGAGTTCAGCATGGCAATGCTAAAGGAAGTACCCAAAGAACAGATCTTCCTCTTGCATCATGCATGTTAGCTCTTGAGGCAGCTGTGGAGCCTTGCAGGGTAATATTTACACAGCAGTTAAAGTGTGAAGTTTCCTGCTAATCCATTTTGGCAATGCTATTACAGGGATCATGAGCATGTGCAAAGGCTTTCCCTGAACCTGCTGTTTGAGTGCAGAGTTCAGTATTTGAAGCACTGATGGAGCAGGGGGAGCAGCATGTTCCTCTGGAGCCACTTTCTGCAAGCAGTGTGAAAATGGGCATGTGCAGGTAATGTGGATGATGACCATCAGCCTTGGCCACCTTCCGACAAAAGACAAAAAGTAAAGCTTCAGTCTTCTGAGTGTAGGAAACTTTCACACTTTGTAGTTCTGCCTGTGGGCTTTCTTGAGGTGCCTGTATCTTGTATGCTCGGTTAACATCCCAGGCTGCACATTCAGCCTCTGTATTTCTTCAGCCATCAGTTGTAGTGAGCTGAGGGTGCTGCTGAAACTGGCAAAGATCTGACAGATGTATTCTATGGAGGGGCTTGACAGCTGGCCTGCAATCAAAGATGAGTTAATAGAAGAAATAACAGTTGGTGATTTTCAAGTGTATCCATAGCAAGGAAGAAGACAAGACTGTCAGCATGAAAACAGATTAGAAAAGATACATGAAAATTTTTGTAAGCTAGACTACGTGCCTAAGTAGATGTGTGTATATGTGCCTTATTAAATTTCTGTAAAACTTTTGCCAATTATATTGACACTAATTGCTTTGCACCAATGAATAGAATAAGTTATTGTGATATAGTTAATGCCTTAAGATCACGCTTTGTTAAGAGTGTATAAGCTGAAGAACATGCAGAATAAAAACTTTTTTCTTCTTGGACCCTGATCGTGTGTGTATGTCATGTCTGACCTAATGGTGACAGTATTCTATGAAGGATTTCCTCAAGGAAAGAAGTATCTGATTAATAAATTTGATTTTTGAATAGAAGGCAGGATTGATATTCAAGCTCTTTAGCATAAAGTGCATTGTTTAGTAGGCAGTGTTTCTTTCTGTAGTTATTTCTGTGGCATTGTTACTGTATCTGCCCTTGTTTTGTACATTAAGCTGTTAATACATTTAAACTTTAAGATTGTAACAGCTCCTTCATGTTTCTTAATTAAAGTAAGAAATTATTTCCAGTTATGCTTTGATTGCTTTCTGGTCGTTCCCATGTGTATGGACCAGGCCACATTCATTTAAAGACCACTGATCTCAAATTTGAGAAGGCTGTACTGTCATTTGTTAGCATCTTTTAAAGTTTAAGACTTTAGCTCAAGCTGCTTTCTTCATTTTTGCCATGGTTCTACTTTAAACCTTCAATCAGGAGAGTGCCAGGAGCCACTGCCTCTCAGATGCCATGACCTCAGTGGAGATCCATGACTGAGACCAATCTTTTTCGCTTGAGGCGGGGCTGTCAAGCTTTTTAGAGTACTTTTCCAAGCACCAGTTTTGGACTCTCAGAATCTACCCCATCTTAACCTAGTTTTCTTTTTTTGGAATTATGTTACCTCTCAGCAGGATGTTTCCGGACCATCTCCAGTTACTTCAGACTTGCTCCTATTTCTGTTTTTCTTTTCCATTGGTAGATATGAGTAGACAGTAGTTCTCAGAGCATTTAAATCCTCAGATCTCACACAGCTGGAAATTGGTAAGGATTGCTTGAGGAAAGGCAAAGGAAAATTAGTACCTTCTGAGTTTCATGTTAGGGCTGATAGATTGCCAATTTGAAAAATGTAAAGTGAGGGCTGTAGGCTGTGTTAGAGAAGAAAAAGGGGCTGGGATAAAGGGACTGAGTGGGATAAAAAGCCAAAGTTGTGGTTTGCCAGTAAATTCATCAGCAAGTTCTCTGGTGTGATGGTTATGGGTGTAGAAGTGTATTGTGGTATTAAAGCAGAGAGAATTTTGATGTCAGCAATTTAGAAATTGGTAATGCAGACCTAAATATTAATAACTTTTTCAGACTTTTAGTACTAGGCAGACTGTGGCAGGCAGGAATTATGATGTTTGTTAAAATCGTTGTGGTGAACATAAAGGCATGCATGCTATTAAGTTTAGTTGTATGGAGAATATGTCATGTATATGGAGTTTTGCCTAGATATAGAGAAGATATTTAACCTGTGATTAACTGATCTTTAACTTAGTCAAATAGAACTGGGCAAATTATAGTTTTGACATTCAGCTGTTACCACCATAATTTTCTGAACTGGCAGCTGCATGTTTTTACTGATGAACAGACACACCAGCTTTCCAGATAGATGCACACCGTTACATAAATATTTTACACAACAGAAGAGGGTGAAGAGAGGGAAGATGAGTATTGTGTTGTTACAAATGTGTTACAGTGACCCAGACGACATACTTCTGATAACATTTGTCTTTTTCTCTCATTTTAATGCTAGGTGTATCCTGAATTGCAAATCACCAATGTTGTGGAAGCCAACCAGCCAGTTACAATACAGAACTGGTGCAAGAGGGGATGGAAGCAGTGCAATGGTCACCCACATATTGTGGTTCCCTACAGATGTCTGGGTGAGTGACTCAGTTTTAGTCTGTTTTTCCTGCTCTATTTTTTCCAGTCTCTTCATAAGAAAGACAGAGAATCTGCATAAATGTCTTCTGTACCTCAGTATTATTGTCTTTTCTGAAGGGAGTTTTGTCTAGTTGTTCAGTCCTTTGGAACTGCATTATCTAGAAAGAAAGTACTCCTGTTCTTTCCTAATTAAACCCTTCTTTTTTCACATTAATTTTTGAATATCTAGTACTTGGACTCTTACCATGAAAGACTATGGGAATCTTTATTTGTTGAAACAAAACAAAAGATACTTTACAAATTCCCCCATTTTATCCTTCAACGTTATTTTTGTAGCAGTTGCTTGCTGTTCTCTCCTGTGTCCTTGGTGCTTTAAATCAATTAAAAGGGATGTTTCGGCCCTCATTTTTTTGCTGACCTTTACTTTCGTCTGCATTAGAAAACAGAATTGTTGTTTTGCCATTTTCATAAACTTTCTAGGCATGACATTTTCTTTATATTATTCCATATAAGTAAGTATGTTGTTTTACCATTGCCATTTGAATTGTGATAAATGCTGGAGTTCAGAGTTGGAACTTGCTTTTCTAGTAAGCCAGGACAGCTAAAAGACATAGAAGCCAGCTCAGACCAGTTATTCCATGAAACAAAGAATGAAAGAATTTTTTTAAAAATATGCAATGTTTCTAGAAATTTTGTTCATTTGTGTAGAGTAGGTAAAACACAGGGCACAATCTGCCCTTAGCAAAGCTGGGACTGAAGAGGAACTAGCAGAAATGCTACCAGTGTGCTCACAAGTGCCAAAACAGCAGGTGTATAAAATCTGTGCTAAGTATCAGGGAAATTTTTTTGCTTGGCAAAGTTTCTAGATCTGATGTTTGTTTGAACAGATGTAAAATCAGTGTTTCTAAGTATATAATTGTTGATGCTACTGAGGCTCTGCAGGACTAGTTTATTCTGGGCAAAAAAAAAAGTTTATTCTCTTCTCCAGGAGAACCCAAAATCAAGACTTTTTGTGAGGAGAAGAACCTACTTCTAGGAATTACAGAGTCTGACTCTGGGAAGGAACCTGCTGGCTTTTGTCTTTTTCCAGACATGAGTTGAGTTGGTTGGTTCCACCACAAGCTTTACTGCTAAAAAGGGCATGCTCTTTACCCATTTGTTGCTGTGTTTTCTTTAGTTTCTCATAGTCAGGATAGAAACATCATCTTGTAGTCTCAATGTATGTCTAAAGCCAGATGAACAACTTGTTAGAGATGAGGCAGAGCTGCAGTCTCACATAGAACACATCACAATATGTTTCATCAGACTCCATGAGAGTGCGCTTGCACTAATAAGAGATACAGCAGAAGAACATCAGACTAGTGGAACTATAAAAACTAAATTTTATTATTTACTTTATTGTCACCACAAGCAAAGCTCTGAATTAAGGCTTAGGACTTAGCCTCAGGACTCTCTATCCCTATGTAGATTTGGTCAGAGCCCTGGAGGTCTTACAGCCTAATTTAAGCCAAATTACAATATCATCTTTAGAGCAAATGAATATAAATTGGCTATGAATACATTTAGTCTGCAATTATAAGGAAGTATCTGGAAGCATAAGGAGCTCCAACAGTCATCTGGTTAAGGAGTAAGAAGTCTAATCACATAAAAGAAAGTTCATAAATTTGTGGGCAGGACTAAATGCAGTTCCTTGCAGGAATGAGGAACTGGACTTTTAAGGTGTCTTCCCTGAGTTGCACTTTTGAAAGAAAAATTGTTGCAAGGTATATGGTTGCTATCTTAGGTAGCAAGGTTTGGATGCAAAGATTTTAAAGATGTGTAAGCACTTCATTATCATTAGCCCTTAGCCCTCTATTTTTATTTTAAAATCCCCACATACACTATTTTTTTTCTGATTTCCTTGTAATTGAGACTTATGTAGTTGTGTCTGACACATTGTGTTTGTTATCATTTTCACATGGGGACATTCATCTTTTGACCCTGACAAGAATAAACCTTAGATACTGATGTTCCCAAAGGTCTGCTGGGGGATAGATCACTGCATAATTACTTCCTCTGTAGGAAAAATGGTGGCAGTAGCCATAATCTGCAATTTCTCCATTAACCAGCCCTCTGTTTCTTGTGTACTATGTCTGTCTTGGAATACTGTCTCTTAAATAATGTTTTTGTACAGAACTAAGGAGTCCAGAGAGCTTTTAATTTTTTTTTTTTCTCTCCTCCTAGTACTTCTTCAATAGTAAAATATAATTTTCTAAAAGGTTGCATCTTGCCTGTCAGCTCTGTGTGTGCCTCAGCTATTCTTAGTGTGGTAGCTGTTAGTGGACATTGTCAGAAGTTGGGCATTGCCTGTGCCCATTCCTCTGTAATTTTACTGCAAATAGACCCTTGCCCTAGACCACTGTTAAATCCATCTGGTATGAATTAAGATACCAACAGAAAGTTTGTCAGTGGGCAGCTGATTGCAGGGTTGAGTCTTAATTTTGCATTGCTCTGAGGATACCTACTAGCCCAGTAATTTCTTCTGTCTTTACAGTATTTTTCACAGTTGAGAAACAGCAAGTGACAGAAATCTGGCTGCTTTCAGGCCAGAGCATCTTTGATATACAGTCTGCTTGCATCATAATCTTCAGCCAAGGCTTTCAAATGTGTAGAGCCCATTTCACTACAGCCCTTTCCTGCTCCAGGAGTTTTTTCTCTTTGAGACTTGTGCAGGGCAGTAGTTACAGCAGTTCTTTGTGGTTGTGTATTTCAGTAATATCCATTAGATTTACTAGATTACACAGCTTCATATTTTCTTAAGAGAATGCAACTAAAGCATAAAAACAGTGGTTTAAACAAGACAAAATGAAAGCCCCTTATTTGAGTCAGCCATGTGTCTTTGCATTGACCACAGAAATATTCCCTAAAATGTTCTAACTGGATCTAATCTTAAAGAGTTAAATTACGTTGTTTGAGTGAGGACTGTGGTGCTTGACATAGAGCCACAAATGTGTTTGGGTACATAGCAAAGATGAGGAGCTGTGAGATGTGCTGGTGGAAGAGTGAAGATCTGCAGAACTCCCTTCTCCTGGCGTGAGGTGTGTGTGCCACCCTAGTGCCTGCACCACTTGCTGTATGGCACAGCTTGTAGGGTTACTGCAGACAATGTCAAGAAACCAATGATTTCTTCTTTGCTTTACAGAAACTGTTATTGGGAAAGTACCATGGCTGCCAACCCAGCCATGTGAGTGTTGGTGGGAGCTCTGCTGGTGGTCACAGCAGGAGGGCAGGATTTCTGCCACTGTTGGGGCAGTGTGGGCAATAAGCATTTCTAGTTTGCACTTTCTCCTCTCTTCACTGCTTGCCTGAGGAAAAGCAACTGGTTAATTTGTGCAGTGTGGCCCATGAAATGAAGTAGTTCACTCCATGTTCCTTGCTGATTGTGGGAGCAGGCATCCTTATCCCAGAGATGTGATTCTTTTAATACCTTGGGTAAATGTGTGGCTATGAGTTTCTGAATAGATGACATTTCGTGTTGGTGGCATACATCCTGAACCCTGGATAGAGATGAGAAGCTCAGTTATGTGGGTGTTTGTGGATCATTATGTGGGCATTGCATATAGGATATAGCAAGGTGTGGAAAGGGGGGAATTACAGATTAACTGTGCTTTGTGAAGTGCATGATCAGGAGTGGCTCTGCCTCATTATCCCATTAATGTATGCTGCTAAACACTGCATTCACAGTGTTGGAAAGATCAAGATGTGTTGGAATCTCATTATGTATGCAGCCTGTGTCAATCAGAATGTGATTACTTGCAATCATTTGTTCATAAACAAGTGGATTGGGTGTCCTGGTTTGGGGCAAATTTGGGAGAGACCCTCTGAAAAGGTTCCTCTAGAAAACAGATTCAAGCAGCCCCTCCTCCAACCAGTTTGGGAAAATATTTCCTCGGAGAAAAGTGGAATAAAACTGTTTATTTAACAGGCAAAGCATTCACCAACACACAAAAAAATGAACAATATTAAACAATAAAACTTCTTGCCACTCCAAAAGAGATGACAGACTCAGAAAGTCCCTTTTGTGGGTTGCAGCTCAGCTCACTCAGTCTCTTATCAGTCCCACTGGTGCTGGTGTGAGCTGCTGGTGGTCTGCTGGGTGTTCAGTCCAGAGCAGGTTTAAACAGGTCCAAGAAAAATAAAAACAACAATCCAGGGAACTTCTCTGCCTCAGCTAGCTAAAAACTAATTAAGAGCAAAGGAGAGCTCTGGAATGCCATCTGTCCATCCGCAGACAACACAGTCCAGGAGCAGGAATGTGGAGGAGTGGAGTGAGTGCAATTTCTGAAAACAAGCTGTGCACTCTTCTACTCCCTCTCCCCTTCACTCTCAGAACCAGTCTTAAAGGTGCAAAACTTATTTCTGGGTTAAACAGGCAAATGGGGATACACACATCATAAAGTCATCCCAGCACATTAGGTTATATTAACAGTATATTTCGCTGCTTGGTTATGTAACAAAAAACTGGCTTCTGCACCTGTTTGTGTTTTTTTTTTTAATGTCCTTGAAAATATTTTTTAACTTTTCATGCTTTATTACTCTAGCAGTTTGTGAAGTTATCTTGTTGAAGTGTCTTGGTTTGAAAGACAGGTGTCTGCCAAGGAAGGTGGGAGCCTCCCTTGGAATATGACCCCCTTCCCTCCAAATTATTATAACTTTGAAGTTACAGGGCTTTCAGGCAAAGATCTTGGAAAAGGAATAGCAACTGTTTACTTACATATATCAATCTGTATGTATAACAAGGCAAACAAACAAACAGCAGCAGCAACAGCAAACAAAACCCAGAAAATCAGTATCAGCCTTCTCTTGGCCGTTGAGCGCTTTCCCGTTAGGTGCAGTTCCAGTACCAGCCAGCAGGGGCGCTGATGGCTCCTGGCCGGGCGGGGCAGGTGCGATGATTTCCCCGCACCTGCAGGGGGCGCTGTGGGGCGGCCTCAGCCATTCCTCCATGCGGTAATGGCCGGCGGGCTGGCGGGAGAGAGAGGAAAGGGGATTCCTGTAAAAACTCACGTCAGGAAGCCAAATCCTGTGCCCTTACGGACGGTGAAATAGGCTGTAGCTGGAACCTCGGAGCTGGAATGGCAGAGGCGGGCACACACTGGGTAACAAACGAAATGTAGCAGAAACTCACAGCCCTGGCAGGAGCCCTGGGGTGTCCTTTTGGGCACCTGATATTGAATTAAAGTGTTGCAAAAATGCCTGAGACAGCGGCAGAAAACAGTGGGGCAGGGCAGCTGCAGTTGGGTTTCTGCAAGCAGCTGCTGCAAGCAGCCAGGAGATGCCTTCTGTGAAGGGGAAGTGTTTTGGGGTCCTGGTTTTCCCCTGAGGTACCTCAGTAGATGATGAGGGTCTTTTTCCATGAGATTGGGTGTTAATAAGTTCCCAGTTCAACAGTTGCTCTTACAAGTAAAGGCTCACCCGTGGTAAGGAAGAAGCCACAAAGGGTTGGACTGGTCGGTGGCAGCGAATTCTCCCCATGTTAGCAACAACTTGACTGTTCTCTATTGATCCTGAGAGGGAGAGAGAGCGAGGAGCTTGAGCCCAGTACGTGACCCCCCAGCCAAAATCTTGTGTAATCTCTATGTGAGAAACAAATGCTCACTTTGAAAATTTAAAAGGTTTATTAAATCTTAACAAAAGGACTACATAAGGAAAAAGCGTCAGCACTGGGAATTGCTCTCGTGGATACCACATGGCTGGTTCATCTTCAAGATGGATGCTCAGTCTTTTATACCCCTGGGGGTTGCATCAGCCAGCCCTGTCCCCTCCCAGAGTCTGTCAGTCAGCTCTTCTTTGCCATTTATCGGTGGAGATTGCTTCCTTGTAACTCGATTGGAGGTCAGGTGTTGCCATGCTGCACCCCCTGAGCAACCCCCTGAGCTTTTCCATTCCCCACTGCCCCAGGCAAGGGACACATGTGCAGCCTTCTTTGTACCTGTCCTAGACAGCCCCGGCTGTCTGATGGCAACAATACAGGGGGCAAGGGAACCATGGGGAGAACAGAGGACATCTAAACTACAATAACATAACTGTACATCACTAAATCTTAACATTCACACAATAGTTATCTTTTAATTGCAAAAGCCAGTCATCTCATTATCCATCTATAACATCTGCCCTTCCAAAGAGAAAACCTTCTCCAGCTAAGAGAGTAGCCAGCTGCACTCTTCCCCCTCCTCCCCTTCCCAACCACATCTTTTGCCTCTTAAGTATTGGTCTTTATAGTCTCTTAGGCAACAAATGGGACAAAATTGCCTGAGAGAAAGGGAAAAAAGGGAAAACTCTTAACCTTCAACCTGATGTCAGAGGAAAAGGTACACTCAGGTTTTGATATGCATGCCTAGCCAATTATATCAAAGCAAACACCAAGGTTATGCCTGGAATGAATAATTTAAATAGAGATATATGTAATTGGCCGTTCTTCTAGTGACAGTTCTTCTAAAATTACTTGCTGTTTTAATGGTGGAATTTTTTCACACAAGAATGTGAAGTGCCTGTATATTTCTGTCCGTGGCAAAACTTGCTGATTTTACCTCCTCTGAACTCACATTGCACTTATTGGTATTGCATTGGCAATACAAATTCTCCTCTGGGTAGTTGGAAACACTTTCCACTGGCTTTTCCATGCAGTGCCTAATTAACAGAAAGACATTAAGTAATTGTCCTGGAATTTTTCTGTCCCTGTTAGTTTAGCATTTCACCTCCAGCTTGCCTCAGTCTTCAGTCAGCCATGTGAGTGATGCAGACAAGCCTCACACCACACTGTTCCTAAAATAAAAAAAAATTCCCTTAGTTTCAGCCTACACAACTACAACATGTCTAGTTTTTCTGGCAACAC
Source organism: Calcarius lapponicus (assembly GCA_039654755.1). Lineage (NCBI taxonomy): Eukaryota > Metazoa > Chordata > Aves > Passeriformes > Fringillidae > Calcarius > Calcarius lapponicus. Next base: position 99,975,183 of record CM077462.1, read on the forward strand.
TAGCTGACAGGAAGCAGAGGAGTCACTGATCATTCAGATAAGCTGTTATAGATGAGTAATTTAATGGCCGGCTCTCACAATTAAGAGGTAGATATTATGTGTATGTTAAGATGTATAGTGATGTTATTGTAATATGTCCCCCACAGTCCCCTTTCCCGTCCTCCTTGTAATAGCCTCAGTAGTCCGGGCATTTAGAGAAAATCTCCACCAATAGACAGCAGAGAAGGAGTTGGCTGATGAAACTGGTAAGTTTAAAAGGCAGAGCATCCATTTTGTAAGGGAGCAGGAGGCTGATAGTCATGGGGGGCAGGGCTCCCAGAACTACAATTTTTCCTTATTCAGTCTTTTGTAATATTTTTTTTTTTGTTAAGGTTTAATAAACCTTTAAATTTTTTTGAAGTGAGCAGTTGTTTCTCACATAAACAATAATGAATTTATTGGTTTATTATAATTCTAAGAAGATCTATTGCCTCATGTTTACACATAACTGTGTCATTTCAAGTATTTTCTTCTCAAAGCAGGACTGCATAAACCATTTGAAATGGCCTTTGGCATGTTTCAGGAGACAAAATCCTATCAACTTGACAATGAGGTAGGGAGGTGGCTGAGAAATCCTGAATAAGATCATCCACCAGCACAAAAACTTCCTCAGGCAGTCACAACTCTGTTTCTGGAGGCTTCCACCTCTTCACTCTCGGTTGAGCTGTTGGGTTAGCCAGATTGTAGCTGAAGGCATAGAAACACTGAAGTGCAGAGATAAAACAAAATTAACATTCTGCTGAATATCAGAATGTTCTTTTATATATGACTAATGTAAAATATCTAATTTTTGTACAGTAAGACCAGACAAAGAAAGAATTCTGAATTTGTGCATTCTTGGGATGTACATATGTTTTACTTGTTTGGTGGTTGCAGTAAGGTTTTAATAAGAACAGGTCACAACACAAAAACTTCTTGACATCTCAAACATCACAGCTCTGCAGATCTACTCGTAAAGTAGTAAAATAATTTCTTATAGACAAGGATTGAAAACCAAATGCTTGTCTCTTTACAATGGACCAAGGAAACCAAAACAAGTAGTGTACACGCTTCAGCAACAGCTCACAGGAAGTGATCACAAGTATGTTGAGTCTTCTTCATAAGCAGCATTACTGCTGCTTATGAAGAAGACTCAACATACTTGTGAGTAACTTACTTAATGCAGTAAACCATTCTGTGTTTAGGAGCTTAAGAAGGAAAAACAGTTTTCCTTCTTGAATGATGACTAAATCTAGTTGGACTAAGTTTTCTGTCACTTGTAACTCTGCCCAGGATGAGGTATCAGGGATTAAAAGCAGGTGTTCCTGCTTTTTATGCAGTGCTTTATATCAAAAGAGTTACACTGAAAAAGTACTGCTAAAAGACTATTAGTAAGGTTAAAAACAGCTCAGAAATGAAAAAAGGAGGAAGCTAAGGTGCCTCTCTGATCATAGTTAGACCCTTCCTGTGCAGAGGGTTCCAGGGAGGCTGTGATTGTGGGGCTGGTCTGTCTGCCTGCCGTGTTTCACTGTGGGTGCTTGAATGAGCTATTCTGTGTTTCTTTCCTGGTCCAGCCTCTCCCACGCTGAAGCTACTGTTCACCACTCAGATCCTGCCCAAAGAACTAATTTTCCTCTGTGAAGTTTCTCTAATATTACCCAAACACTTTAGAGATCATAGGTTTCATTTCATAAATGTCATAAGGGAGAGGGGTGTCATCCTTAATTTGTATTTGGAAGCTGGAGAGAAGCTTAAAAACCTTAAGTATCTGTTGATAGCTGGGCTCCAAATTGTAAAATGCTTGAAACAGTCTCAGTGTGTATGTGAGTGTATGTACCCAAGGAGTCTTTATGAAGCATGTCCCTTTGGTTTTGATGGATGGGTGCATTCACACACACACAGCCTGTGAGTCATGCATGAACCTGCTGTGTAAGTTCCGTGCTTGTTCATTGTACACATCCAGTTTTTGAAACAGAGCAGGAAGTTTTTATCCAAATATCTTTGTAGTGCCACACAGGTGATTGATTTTTTTTTTTTTTTTGTGCTTTACTTCAACCTAAAGGACTTAATTTCATAGTGGGAGCATCCTGCTAATTAGTGGGTTGTTTGATTTAGCATCTTAGGAAAGAAGGATGGGGAGAGGAACAGAAATTAAGCATTCCTCTCACCATTTGGTCATTAAATTGGTCTGCATATGTAGCATCTTCCAAAAAATTCACACCTAACTGAAAGTAGCTGTAAATTCTCATGCTAAGTACATTCTGGTCTTGGAGTAGAACAGAATGCTGCCAGCAGATTTGATGCAGTTAACTGCAAAGGGACAGTCAGTGATCGACTCACTGGGTATTTCTAAAAGGTGCTAGGGAATATTCTGGAAATACAGTTCAGTAAGTCTGTCTGGGAGAGGGGATACTTTTTTGATGTGCTGAACATCCAGGAATATTGGACTTGTCAGTGAGTATGATAACTGAGCAAGAGTTGGTTTTGATTTTTTTTAAAGAGTAGCCAAACAAGTGGATAGTGTGCCTCCTTTGATTTTTCAGAAGATAGTTAACAAGGTCCACTACCAAAAGCTATTGAAGAATTTAATCTACCATGGAATAGAAGAGAAAACACTTACATGGCTAAATAAAGATAAGAAAAGGCAGGAATCAAAGGTCCACCCTCAAACTAGAGAAAGGTCACCCACAGAATCTCAAGGGATCTGTTCCTGTGCCAGTGATGTTCAGATGTGTGATATCGAAAAAAGGGTAAATTGTGCAGTGACCCATCTGATGAGGATACTAAGTTATTCAAGGTAGAGTTAATAAAGGCAAATTACAAGGAATTTCAGAGGTGTCTTTGACACGGAATGACTGGATGTAAAATGGAAGCAAAATTAATGCAGTAAAGGCAGTGTTCATTGGAGAATCCCAAAATGCAATAATCTCATGTTAGTGTATATGGTGAGACTGTGAGTAGTTCAAACTTCACAGGATTGAGACCTTGGGGATTACCAGTTCTGTGAAAATGTATGTTCTTTAGTACCAAAACCCAACAATCTTAGGGATTATTAGGAAGGGAATGGGGAAACAGGCATAGAACATAACTGCACCACTGTGTTATCTGTGAACTTTCTTGTATCTGTGAATGCCGTGTGCAGTTCTGGTTGTTTTCAGAAGTGCAGAGTGGAAGCTGAAGAGTTAAGAGTGATGGGGAGTATCTGAAGTATGATATTGCTCCCATAAAAGAAATGACACAGTAGATAAGATCTTTCCTGTATAGAAAAGATGATGACTGGAAGATCTGATAGCACTTTGCAAAGTCATGAGTAGCTTGGAGAGGATGGATGAGAAATGGTCATTCACCCTGGTATTTCATGAGAAGACCTCAGATTATCAAGTAGAACTTGCAGGCTTCAGGTTTCAAGCAAACAAGTAATTGAAAGGTTATAAATTTTGTTGCACAATGTGTATGTAAGCTCCTCATCCATCTGCCGCAGTGTCTTTTGGATGCTGAGAGCCTATAAAGTTTCAAAACCTAACAGTTAAGACCTTAAGATGACTCATAAGGTCTTAGGGACCCTGGTCTTGAGTCTGTAGAAGTTGTGGTGAAACAGGGTCTTGAGGAAGTACTGCTGCATGCTCTTCTGTGTACACAGGCCCTTTTGTGATGCAGTGCTCACCTGCTTTTGACCACTTGAGCTAAAATGCTTTGTGGACTGAAATAGACATTGTCACGCTTATGTGGCTTCCTCTGCCATATCAAAGTGCTTGCCATCAGACTAGTTACTCCTTTCCCTTCTAACCTGGTTCTCTCCTGCCTTTCTTTATCTCTGAGGGTGCTGCACCTGTCTGGCTTTTCCCACAGTCACTTGCTCCAGATTTTCCAGCCTTGGTCTATTCTCTGGCTTACCAGATGCGAGTGTATTGACCATGACCATTCCACTGAAGTCTCTCAGGCAACGATGTTTCTTCGCCTCTCCTTTCCTTCTGAGTAATCATCTTCTTACCTTGACATCTGGCTTTTCCTCTCAGCACATTCTTTTCTTCCTGTCAGTATCTGCTATCCAAGCCAGTTTTGTTTGTGTCCACTCCCTGGCTCTTCATCAGCTCTGCCACGCATCTATTGTCATCTTATTTCACACCTCACTTGATGTCACCTGAGCAAGCAGATAAGGGCTCTGTGATCTTTTCTGGATGTGATGAGATCAGTCTGTTCCAGCATGGTTTCTTCTCTGGTGAGTGGAGCTCTGCTCATAGCACCAGCTCTTGTACTGGGGCCTTATTAACACCAGTCGCCGGCCAGGGGCTGTGTACAAATCACAAACAGGACAGGACTGCTGTGGAATGTTCCTTGAGCTGTTTTATTTTCCAGCATTAGTCTCATTACATGGTTATGACAATGGGAAGATGCCAGCAGCTCACATCCCAGGCAGCAGACCAACGCTTGCTAGAGAAGCGTTAATACACAAACCATTATTCTATTTGTCCTTACTTTTCTACTTCTAAATTAATTTTTCTACTGACCTATCTCATGGCTACTACTTAGCTCTAATCACAGTTCTACTGTCTCTGAAGCCTGCCTTTTGCAGCTTTCCCAAAACACTCTAATTTTATGAATTCCCACAACACCCTACCTCACCAAACAGGGGACCATTCACCATCTGCTGGGGTGCCTCAGAGGAAATCCCAGGACCCCAAGCCCCTTCTCCCCCCTACCTGCCTTCCTCAAGGGAGCCTCTCTTTGCTGTGTTTGGGAACGGGGCTGCCCCTGCCCAGACCCTGCTGTTCCTTCAGCCCTGCTGGGGTTTTTCTGCTGCCCTGTAGCCCCTGCACCCCCTGCCTGCCAGGACACCCCTGCGGTTCCAGCTACAGCTGCGGACTTTCTGATACATCTCAGATTTTGCTCATTCCTGCAGTTCCAGCTTGCTAGATCTGAGGGTCCTGCTGGGGCACTGCAATTGATCAGTTGCCCCTGATTTATTAAAAATATGGGTATTGATCTAGTATGGATATCCAGCTGTGACTGACAAAGACTCTCTAACAGTTTAAAGTTAGAAAGTGTATGTGTATTGCAACATGGGGTAGCATGTGGGATAGCTCCCAAATACACACCACAATTTACAGGTGATTACAGAGTCCTCTTATCTATACAAGTATTGAATACCCAAAATACAAATGCATATTCCTAACTTTGGTGCATCCCATTTCCCACTTCGTATGGTAATTAGTTCAAAAGCCATTAAGCATGCGGAGTTCGTTCCTTGAAGTGGGTTGGTGGTCCCTTTCATGGGGAGGGGTCCCAAAATGAGGAAGTAAATGAAGTCTTCCTTGTTCTGAGCTTCCTACTTTTTCAATGCAAATACGACAAATGAGCCCTTGGTAGAATTCCCATTGCTGTCTTCAATTGGTTTCAGAACAGAAGAGGCCTACAATTTTCTTATGTTCCTAAAAGCTATTTATCAGTTTCTATATTCTTCATTATGAACCCAGCTAACCAAACGTTATGTTAACAAGCGATCAGTTATTAGTTAACTACTAACTCTTAACTTCATCAAGGCCTACCCATTTATTCTGATTAACTCTGTGGTAAATAGGTATGATCCGTGCTGATAAAATTGAAAGAGTAATCAATATTGCTACTGTAATTAATATTTGAGAATAATAAAACAGGTAGAAGTTGTAATGCCAAAGAAGAAAGGGAGGGAAGGGGCTCCACCCCCTCCCGGTAGATGTTCTCAAGGACCTCAGGAAGAGGCCGAAGATGCAGTTGCTAAAAATGAGCAAAACCTGGTTGGGTCCCAGAAAAATGCTAATTATAAGGGATTTATTGCCTTAATATGTAGATGTAGTGATATGTTAGTCTTGGCTTACATTGTACTGGCTTGGTGTGCATGTGTAACCCAAAGGTGAATTAAAGGACACAGAAGAAGACTATGAAATCTTCATCAGAAGATCCCCAAAAGACCTGTGCAACCACCAAACTGAGTGGTGGCGTATGCGAGGTAAAGGTGGTAATGAGGGCGGAGATAGAAACATGATGAACCGAAAATGGGAGGAGATGGTATTAACACATGGCATATAAAGGGTAATTTTCACTTGGCGAGCTTGTACGTGAGGTGGCACAGGTCCAAGAGCCCTGCACTCCGTACCCCATGGTTATCTTTTGCTTATGCGCTATTACTTGAACCAAATTATCCCTTATTTATATATTTTCTAAACTATTCAATTAAAATTGCTGCTATCTCAAATATTGTTTGGTTTTTGGTTTTTTTTTTTTTTTGTGACGAGATAATTGGGCAAACATAACAACTCTAATAAAGCTTATCTCTAACTAAAGCCTCAGCTTCTCTAAAATCCCTAAATTCTTTAAAGTTTATGTCTCACCCTAGGGGTTTGCAAAGCAAGTCTTTTCCCATCCTGTCTTGTCCTGATCTTGTCCCGGCCAAGCCGCCATGAACCGCGTGCTCTCTAGGCTCGCACCACAGTGCCCCCTGCAGCCGCAGGGGATCTCTGCACTTGCTGTGCCCACCCTGCCAGCGCCCCTGCCGGCTGGGACCAGAACTGCACCTAAGGGGAAATGCTTAAGGAGCTGGAAGAGAGACTGTTCATTGTTTAAATACGTTTGTTGTAAATATGTTTGTTGTATAAATAATGTCCTTACGTTCTCATCTTTAGTGGATAGCCTGGACTTTGGGGAAGGTTTATGTCAGAGAGCTCACCTGTAACCTCGACCTTCAGTCAAAAGAGCTTAGTTAATTTTCAGTCAAGGATTTCTCATTTAGGGCACACTGGCCTTCAGGCAAAGATAAAGGTGGTACTTGGGATGTGACAGTGCAGTACCTCAATGTTTATCTGCTCTCGAAGGATAAATTGTCCATACTGGCAGGGGGATGAATGGCAGCATTATGGGGCTGTGTTCCAAGTACTGGAAGTTGCTTAATTCTAGCACGTTCATTCGTCAGACTTCATCACTGACATAGTCAGGATGAAGAAGAGGAATGGCCTCACTTTGACCAGATGCAGACTCAGCAGTGTAACTGTGAAGTGACAAGCTGGGGTTCAAGGGCTGCAGGGCTGTGATGAGACAGCATCAGCTGCCTTCCTGCTGGATGGATTGTGGTGCCTGGGGAAGGAATTCTTCATGTTTGTGTAAACATCCAAAATCTTTGCAAGTTGAACTGGCAGTTGAAGGTCAAACATCTTTCATAAATCTCCCTTGCTCACAAGCACAGGCATCTTTGTTGTGTAATCAGAAATTCCCTTTAGGTTCCTGTCTTTTACTTGAAAGCTTACACTTGTGATTGATACTAAGAATCGCTGTGTAGCAAGAAGGCATTTTGTGTTGAAACATGGGCATTTAGTTTCTTCCAAAAACCTTATGCAATGGAAAATATAAGTTGAGAATTGTTATGCACAGTCTTTATTTTTAATATTCTTGTCATGGGATGAGTAGCAGCAGTAACTCATGAACTTTCTCAGGTAGGTGTATGTGCATTCACATTCTCTGAAAAAATCCCTTCACCCGGGATTTTTCTCCTGGGAAGCTGAGAAGCCTCAGAGAAAAGGAAAACAATTCTTATCTCATTTGCTTCTCCTGTGTTTTGCTACTTTGAAATATGTTTGAAGATTATTTACCCACAGGTCATTGTTTGATTGGATTCTGGTGTGAGTTGTTTTGACTCTTTGGCCAATCAGGGTCAAGCTGTGTCAAGGCTCTGGAAAGAGTCACGAGTCTTCATTATTATCCTTTTGCATTTAGTGAGTATCTTTTCTGTATTCATTATTATAGTTAGTATTCTTAAATATAATATAGTATTATATAATATAGTATAGTATTCTTTAATATAATATAGTATTATAAAATAATAAATTAGCCTTCTGAGAACATGGAGTCAGATTCATCATTCCTGCCTTCATCAGGACATTCCCAGCAAATACAATAGGTGTATTTGGTGTTTTGTTTTTTCTTTTTTTAACAGAATTCTCTCCATTCCAAATTCCATCAATTCATACATTCAATAACATATTTTTTGCTGAGACTTCTTCAGGGTTGGGTTTTTTTGTTTGTTTATGTTTTTTTATTTGGGTTTTTTTAAAGTTTACTTCTCTTGAAGGTCTTTAAAGGTGGCCATGGGGTTTGCCAACAGCACTGAAAACGCAGAGCTGAGCAGACTACAGCTATTATCCCTCTGTCCAGGTGTTCTGCCAAAACATGTGGGACAGCAGCGTGTGTTTTTTAAGGAACCATTTTGACAGTGTGCGAGATTTTTGTGCTTGGAAACCTGTGTGAAGGTCAGGCAGGGGATAAGAGGTTGGGATGGAAGTGGATGTTCTAAGGAGCGACCAGCTTGGCCCCAGGAAGCCAGGGAACTGCTGATGGGTAGGTGTTCTGTCCCCTCCAGAGCGAGCTCTAATTTCCCTCCTACCACCATCACCTGCCTGCCAGTCTTTGCCTGTTAGCACAGGCAGTGTCTCGAGGTTCTGTAGGTTACTCGTCCCTACTGTCACAGGAAGCTGTGGAAAGAACAGTGGTGGTACCCAGGCATGGGAAGGCATCCACTTACTAAAGCAAGCATTTGATAGGAATGTTTGGGTGGTTTTGTTTAGTCCTATGCTTGCATTTATTTATTTATTCTCCATAAGAAGACTTGCATTTGTTTATTTAAAAGGGACTGTACTCTGCTCTTCTTTACTTCTGCCTTCATTGGGCTAAAAGTGAGGAAAAATGCCTGTGTAGGGGAGTCACAAAATGATGGAGAGGAAAAATCTGGTTCTGCAGAGCAGTTGTCCACAGCCAGCTTGGCTTTTAACTTTCTAGATTTGATCTGTTTATACATAGATCATGCCAGCCCTGGAATCCCAGCTTGTCATTTCATAGAAATACTGCTGGGAATGGACAGTGTGAGGTGTCATACCTTAACGATACCCAGAGCCTCCTTGTTAACAAAATAAACCCAATAGCTTTAATACTCTGTTAGCTTGAAGGATTGCTGTTTTACTGTTTGCAGTATAGTCTTTCCTGATGAGCAATTGCATCTATATTAATGCATGTATAAGCAGTTCTACATTTTTTTCATTTAAGCTTTATTCTGACATTTCAAAGTTTCTTACTGACCTTCAGGTTAAAAAGTAATATTAGGGTGTTTCAGTATGTTCAGAATCACATGGAAACTTTCTTAATTATCACTTAGGGAACTTAAAGGGGAATTTGTCCCAGTTAAATATGCAAAACTTAAGCTAATACAAAGTCCTTCCGTTTTAATAGAACATACGAGTGTGCTTCAAAAAAGAAAAACAACTTTAATAATCTTTCTTCTGAACCTCTGACTTTTTGTTGTTGTTTTCTAGTGAATTTGAATGTACCTAAAAGTCACAGAATTGATAGGTAAGAGTTGTATTTTAAGAGTTTTTAGTTCTGTAGCCAAGCTGACGTACTTAACCCAGCCATTAAAAATTCTTCCTAATTGTTCAGTTTAAAATACTGAAGAACGGCAAAAAACCGTAGTAGGAATAATGAATGAAGGTCATGATTATTGTAAATTATTTACTTTATGCATTATGGTATTTGATCTTTAACTCCCAGTGGCTTTGTTAGGGAGTTCTTGATGTATAAGATATTTAAATTACCCTGTTTTTCTATTAGGTCATTGCAACTAGGTCAACAGAAAAATGAATCTTAACTGCTTGATACCAAAGTTAATTTTGGTAACATAAAGTATTACTGGCTGTGTAGTAACATTAGCTTTTACTTCTTTTTCTAGGAGGTACCCAGGTGAATACATAAACAGTGTCTTCTTAGGAAGTTTGAGCCTCCATGCTTTGAAGGAGTCTGGTTTTCATTTAGTTTTAGCTGCTCCTAATTGAGTTGGTCTTACATGTGATATGTGTTTATTCCTTTTTATTGTAGTTTAACCTAGGGCATGATTTCTGAATATGTTATTTTGTCAAGTCATTATCTTTGGCATGTGAATGGTCTTAATCCATTAGAAGATTACTAACTATTTATGATGAGCTCCTGTAACCACAGTTGTCTGGATCCACCCAACAGAGATTTTATGTGTTGCCCTATAATCATAAATATCCTGAGTTGGAAAAGGGCCCCTTAGGATCATTGAGTCCAATTCCTGACCCTGCACAAAACAGCCCAAACAGTCCCACCATGTGCCCGACAAAATACTTGAGCTCTGTCACCTTGGTGTTGTGACAACTGCCCTGGGGAGGGCATTCGAGTGCCCAGCCCTCCTCTGGGTAAAAAAACATTTCCCGGTATCTAACCTAAACCTCCCCTGACACAGCTTCCTATGGCTGAAAAGGAAGCTTTTGAAATTTATTTCACAGTTCATTGAAAATGCAAGCTCCCAGGCTAATCAATGATCCATGAAATATTTGGCTACCTAGTGTGGGTTTTTCTAGTTCTCTTGGATTTTATCTCTGAAATACAGGGTTGATTTTCAATATAGAAAACATAGCATGTGTAAATCATGATGAATGTTGTACTGTTAGTGTACAAAACTGAAGTAACAAATCTTTCATGTTTCTTTTCCTTCTAAATCTTCATGTTCCGGATTTTGGCAAAAAAACCTCAAGTTAAACTTCATTCTAGTTACAGCGTGAACTTCCCTCCACATGTCCTTGTGCTCCATTCCCATGCACCTTTCTTTTTTGTGAAATTCTCTGAAATGATAGGCAGCTGTAGTATTTTATATCAACTTTTCACAAATGTAACTTCCCTCAAAATGTCTCTTATGTCAAGCTGTTTCAAGATTAACTTTTATATTCTAATAAGAATGGAAGACGTAATTTCAACTTAAGCTTTTATGCCATTTTATTATGTATGAGCAATTGCTTGTGTACAGTTATTGTTATCTGGTCTGTTAAAATAGAACCCATTTACAGCAGGTTTTTGCATGTTATCAGAGCTACAGCTCTGAAGTGAAATGTTCACTAACATAGGCTGCACTGTATTGTGTCCACTTTGGAGAACTGGGAGTATGCCTTTCAGGTCATCCCAAGTGCTTCGAGGTGCCACCTCTTCCTGTTTGTCCCTCTCTCTTCTTCCAGTAATATGGCTTGTAAGGAAGGTGTCTGTGATACTGCTCATTGGCCAAAAATCCATTTGTTGTCAACTGCATGAAACAAGAGATAATCTGAAGTGTCTTAACTGTGTTCTGGCCTGTGTACCACACTAGGAGATGTGGATTGCCCAAAAATTCTTCTTAAAATTTGGGTTTCAGTAGATGGTACCTTATTGTGGTACTGATGTCACAAACTACCCTTTTTTTCCATCTGTCTCTCTGCCATAGAATTTCCTTATTCTCTCATGGTTTCTGTTTATCACGACAGCTGTAGCTGAGGGTGAAATGGGATACAATAGCACCTTTGGTGAAAATTTGATGAAGAACTCACTGATGTGGCCTTTCATTTGGCAAAGAGGGTTTTTTTTTTAAACTACTGCTGGAAGGAAAGTGTTTGTTTTGCTGAACTGGAACATCAGCTTGTTTGAGTCTCTTGTCTGACATGGCAAGTTCAGATTTCTTTCTGAGCAGGAAGGGCTATGCTGCAATAAAGTACCTGAAAATCTGTTTTGGCAGCTGTCATCTGAAGCTTTGGTTAGGCAACGTATTTTAAAAAGACTTTTTAACTGTGACAGTCTAAACAAACTTCTTATTTGAATAATTAAATCCTACGTAAAGAATTACAGACTGGTTGAGGTTAAAAGGGTCCTGAACTAGTGGATCCTCTGGTCCAACCTCCCAGCTTCAGCTCAGGCATGATTTTGCCAGAGCACATTGTACAGGGATGTATCCGGATGGTTCTGGAATGCCTCTAGTGAGGGAGACTCCACACCCTCTCTGTACGATCTGTTCAGTGCCCAGTCACTGCACAGGAAAGAAGCTCTTCCTCATGTTCACGTGGAACTTCATTTGCATCTGTTTCTTCCTGCTGCCTCTTGTCCCATTGCTGGGCACCACTGAGCAGAGCCTGGTCCCTGCTCTGACCCCTCCCCGCAGGCACTGCCAGACACTGATGAGGCCCTTCTCAATCATCTCCTTACGAGGATGAACAGTCCCAGATACCTCAGTCTTTCTGAGGGATCTCATAAGGAAGATGCTCCAGGCCTTTCATCATCTTTATCACCTTTAATTGGTGAAGTTTTTCATGGTAGCAATTTGACTTCAAAAGCAGTCAAGGCTTCTTGCTGTCCTGTTGGGCCAGTCTTGGCCTGAGCATGAGTTTGTTGGCAAGGTGTCTCCTCTGTGCGAGTTTTAAGAGAAGCATTGAGAGAGTAGTTCAGCTTCCTGTGCAATTAGTGCAGGCGCATGTCGGGGGAAGAGGCAGCACCACCAATAGATGTTGCAGTGGAGCACATTCTGTGTCTGATTGTGGGAATTCATAAAATCAGAGGGTTTTGGAAAAGCTGAAAAAGGTAGGCCTCAGAGACAGCAGAGCTGTGATTAGAGCTAAGCAGTAGTCATGAGATTGGTCAGCAAAAAATTATGTAAAAAGTAGAAAAGTAAGGACAAATAGAACAATGGTCTGTGTATTAACACTTGTATAGAATAACTCTCTAAGCTACAGAAAAGTCTATCTAGCAAGATATTAAAAAGTTCTTAGATTAATAATGGAGCTCTGTGCATTGTGTTTTAAGGCTGACAAGCATGTATTGTATTCGAAATAAGCAGACTTTTCTTTAACCAAAGGTACGTGTGCTTATAGTGGTTGGATGGAACTACTGTGAATATGCTTTTGCTTTGTGTGATTAGTCAAAAAACTTTTAAAGTAAGTTGTAACATTAAGTTCTTGGTCTGCTGCCTGGGATGCGAGCTGCTGGCATCTTCCCACTGTCATAACCATGTAATGAGACTGATGCTGGAAAATAAAACAGCTCAAGGCACTTTCCTAGCAGTCCTGTCCTGTTTGTAATTAGTACATAACCCCCAGCCAGTGATATCTGTTCTCCGCTTCCAGTTATTAACACCACTAGAAGCTTATCTGCAATGTTGCATTGCTGCTGACATCAGAGGAACTGCACAGCATAATGCTGATTTTCATCTGCTCTTTTGAAAGTTTTTGCTCCTAATTTGCTAACCTGTTATTTATAGTTCTTTGTTTCCCTGTGTTGTGTGTAACTCTCCAAATGGAATTTGGGTTCTCCTGAGCAGTGCCCACTTCAGCTAACTTTTGTTAGCTTAATGTTTTCTCTGTGGAAACTCATAAGATACATTTCAGCTCATATACATATTGTCAAATATGTATGTAAAAATATATAATGCACTGATCTTCCTTAATATCATTCTTGTGTTGTGTTACACATTTGAGATAGATGCTTTGGCATTACATTTTTTTCAGTGATGGTTCAACTAGACCCTTTTGACTAGGGGCAGAAATCTGCAAAGGATTTAATTATAAAAATAAGCTTTTATAGACCTTTTAGATATATTACAAAATGTTCCACTCCAGTGGTTTATCTTGTTTTATTCCCTCTTAGTTAGTCATCCTTTCTGTAGGCCTACAATATGATATATTTAGTGTTATTGTAGAGTTTGAGGTATTCCTTACTTTTGCTCACTTTACTCTAAAATCTGTTTACTCTCTCAATTATTTTTTATCTGTTGGTGTGATACAAGATACTTGAATTTAAAAAAAATCTTCATTCTGATACTGGGGATTAGACTATGACACTATGCAGTGTTTCCGAGCATAATTTCCATGCAAATAGCAAATATTATTATATGTCACTCAGTATTTACAAGGAACATATTGTTTATATTATTCCTTAAGGTCAGGATTCAGTTCTCAACAGAACATGATCTTACCTGTTAATTCTGACTTGGCTTTAATGACTCATTTACAACAGAGAGAAAAAAAGAAACAGGTTGGAATTAATAACTTGATAAAATATGAACATCTACCAGGTAACATCTTCTCTTGGTAACTACTGCTGTGTTCACTAAGTTAATTCTTACAATGACAACTGGAAAGAAACAGTTTTATTATAAAGAGGGTGAGCTTTTTTGTAGGTAGTAATATTTATATAGAATATTTATGTGGCATTGCACATTCACAGAAATTGTTGACTTTCATTGAATGCAGAAAGTATGTTACAGGGACTTCTGCATTATTGGGTGCACTCATGAGAGGGTTAGTGACAATACAGAGCTTTTATTTCTTAGTTATTCAGAGCAATTCAGCCCCATCATTAGTAACAGTTTTAACTTTGACATCCTACCGTTGGAGATAGGAGAGTTGGAGTCTTGGTGAACAGAATCCAGTCCCCTTTCCTCTCTTAATGTGTTTAATGATAGAAGCCAGAAATTGTATTTGTATTGTGCTTCTTTTAGAAAATATTTTTTAATACCTGGACGCAGTGAGGCAGGTCATTTCTCTAATCGAATGTACTGTCCTCCTCATTAGGCAGCCTGTCTTCTCCTCATTGATAGAATATACTAAACAAAACCAGTGCGAAAAGGAAGCCCTGAGGTGTGGCATTTTTACTTCCTTCCAGGCAGAGTATGGCTGTGAGTACAGTACAGCCAGGAGCCATTACAGATGGAGGTCTACAGCACAGTTTTTCACTGTCTTGGTTTACAAGACAGGTGTCTGCTAGGGAAGGCAGAAAAGTCTCCCTTGGAATGAAGAATATAAACCCCCTCGATCCAAATTATTAAAATTTTGAAATTAAGGGGCTCTCAGCAAAAGATATGGAAGAGGAATAACAGTTCTTTACTACTATGTATAATAAAGCAAACAAGCAACAACAACCACAGCACTAACAACAAACAGAACCCGAACCCAGTCCCGGCCCTTTTCAGCTGTGGCACGTTCCCCTTTGTTGCAGTTCCAGTTGCCCCCAACACTGCCTTTTTTAACCTGCCCCCATTCTCCAGGTATGTCTGCCGCCCCCCCCCCCCCCCGAGAGAAACTCCCAAAAAGCAAAAGAGTTTCCCCTCCCCGCCCATCTCAAGTACCCAGCCATTAGTGCTTCTTAGCAACACAGTGGTAATAAAGAAAGAACAGAAAAAACCCCAACCTCAGCATGTACCCAACTAGGACTGCATCCATGAAATCCATAACATTCCAACTTGGATACAAAGATGTTGCAAGAGGGAGATGGTGTTGCATACCTTGCTAAAGTTAATTGGTTAAATTGGATGGTATCTACTGTTCTGTTCTTAACTCACCAATTTTGCTGTTTCATCCTAGAAGGCAAGTTAGGTTGATCAAGCATAATTTACCGTTGTTAGATCTGTTTTGGCTGTTGCTAATCATCATAATCATCTCCATGTGTCCAGAAATGGCTTTCAGTAGAACTTGGTTAAAAATTTTCCCAGAAACTGAAGTGAGGCAGCCTGTAATTCCCCAAAGGATCTTTCTTGCAATGTGGTTGCAGCTGCTGCATTTTCCAGACATCAGGAAAAACTCCCTCAGATTCTGTGTCTTAGAATATGTAAATCAGTCAGGTTTGGCTTTAAACCTTGTATTTTAATCTGGTTTATAGGTCAGAGAACTTAAAACTGCTAGCCATGAAGGTGTTTTCTGGAAAACTAGTAGCCATATGGTAGCCATAGACAAGTTTCAAATTCTCTATTGCTCTAATACTTAAAACCTGGTTTGCTAACTATTCAGAACTGTCCTTAACATGAAGAAATGGCAGTGTTTATTAGCTGTCTGTTGCTAGTAATTAGTATTTTATTTCTAAAAAGTGTTGCTGGCTGAATGCTGATTGTGATATTGCATTCAGTCTGCGTGGCTACTGCATTTATCTTCCTTGAGTTACATGTGCCAATAGGCTCTTCTCTTTCTCCCAAGCTGTCCCATCCCAGCTGAGCTGCCAGACCACACTGTCATTCTTCCTAAGAGATGGGTAAAGGCTTTGCTTTGTATAGAGCAAAGTATTGTTTTGTCAGGCAATTGTCAATTTGATAGCTTGTAAACTTTGCAAAGCCTCAGAGTAGTGTTTTGTTTTCCCATGTCACTGCTAATATGGCACAGTCCTTCTCTCATGAGTAGTAACAATTTCAGTGAAAGTTTAGTCAGGACTCAGCAGTGTTACAGGAAATGATTGCTTAGGGTGTTAATAATCAACAAAATATTTCTACAAATTTGATTTTCAGCTGCTGCTTATGGAGTTATTTATTTCAAATGCTCCTTCTAAGGTTACTTGTTCACTCATTTATAGCCTTTGCACAAGATAGTATTGCAGAAACATTTACTGCCTCAACTGGATTTCTGTTCTTTCTCAGAAGAGAAAGAAGGAGAGGAAGAACTGGATTAAATGACTTCTGAAGTAGAAGGAATCAAAATTTTTATTTAAAAATGAGCCATATCAAGGTGTTTGGGAAGGGGGAGCTGGGGAATAGAATTTAAATCTTGCTGAAGTAAACATGTCCTTGTTTAAAATGTGTTATATTCCTCATTGAAATGTTAGCATTTGAAATGCCTTTTGATGATCAAACCTTCAGTGTCTGAAGTATTTTCATTCTTTCCACCTATCTATGGTCATTACTCCCACTAGACATCACTGACAAGCAGGCCCTTCTCTAGCTGTACTCCTAATACCAGATGCTCTACTCTAATTACCAAGAATTGTCCATGAGAAACATCTAATCATTTAATAATGCAAAGCACAGCAGGATTACTGGTCTCGGTTGTACTGAATTATTCCTAAGCATTTAATCTTTATGCCATCTTTCCATTTGATTGGTGTCTTTAGCAAGTCACCGGTATGAATACATAAGGTATTAAAGAATTCATTAATCCAAATTGCTTCTCACTGGATGTTGTTGCCATTTCAGAGCCCATTTGCCAAGTACATCTTACATAGTGAAGTGCATTAAGTATCCCTTCAGCCAGAGGGAGGGTACAAAATTTTAAACTGGTTGGAGATTTGCATTTGCAGATCTTGCTGCAAACGGTGTGCTGCCTGCTGTGAGAGGGGAAGCAGGAGCACTGACAGCTGGTGTGCAACTCATTGTGCAGCTTAGCAGTAACAGAAAGTGATGTCAATAGCTGGAGTGCTAAAATTAGTGCATTTGGTAGCATTTGTGAAGCCTGATATGTTCTGAAATTCAGACACAATTTCAGCTTGTGAAAACCTGAAGACAGCTGGGGGGAGGGAAACATTCATAAATACAAGATTCCTGAAGTTTTGGAATGTATCTGCTCTTTAAAAATACCACTACGTTTTTTTTAGTGTTTATATTTAAATATAAGGAAGGGCATTAAAATGGGTCATGCAGTATCAGTCATCTTTATTAAATTGTGGTATACAGTTTTGTTAATAATTTCTGTAAAGGTTCTTAGAAATGCTTCTGTTTTTTTTAAAAGCTGCTGTCTTTCATTTGTGGAAGTTCAGTCTTGATATTTGTGGAAACTGACTTCATTAAAAATTCACTGAGTATGGAGAAGTATGCCTTGAATAATCCGATTCCTTTCCTACTATAGAGATAGCAAGCATATAGCCTACTATATGTGCAAGCAGACTCTTCTATTTTCCCCTAACTTGAGTCATGCCATGCTCTGGTATTGATTGTCCTGACTGACAGTGCTGTACAGGAGTTCATCAGTCATGAAAAAATGTGTAATTGGAATAAAACTAAGGCACATGAGTACAAGGAATAAAGGGAATCTCAGTAAACTTGGATGACTACAACATAAGAGGCAATTAATATTTGGAGATGCAAAATAGATCAGCAAAAAAATCAAAATGTACTTTATATAAAAGAAGAGCCTGAAAATGATGAAGAGAATGCATTTCTGCAAAATATTTTCTTATTTTTACACCACCTGAGGCTTTTTCTTAGTATCTGTGTTTTTTTTTATTAACAGTATCTCAACACTAGACTGATGATGCTAGCATAAAGACTTTCAGTGGTGCATAGTATGGAGGGGCTTGACAGCTAGCCTGCAAGCAAAGCTGAGTTACTAGAAGAAATAATAGTTGATGATTTTTGAGTGTATCCATAGCAAGGAAGAAGACAAGGCCATCAGCATGGAAACAGATTAGAAAAGATACATGAAAATTTTTGTAAGCTAGACTACGTGCCTAAGTAGATATGTATACGTGCCTTATTAGATTTCTATAAAACTTTTGCCAATTATATTGACACTAATTGCTTTGCACCAATGAACAGAATAAGTTATTGTGATGTAGTTAATGACGTAAGATCATGCTTTGTTAAAAGTATATAAGCTGGAGAACATGCAGAGTAAAAACTTTTTTCTTCTTGGACCCTGATCATGTGAGTATGTCCCGTCTGACCTAACAGTGACATTATAGATGTCATTTTTCTGTCCTGAGGATGAAGTAGGTCCTTTCTTGAGGTAATAGCTGGTTCATTACTAAGACTACATGCAGCACCCATACGTATGACATTCCTGTTTTCTCCTCTTGAGCCTTCCTGGGTTAGTGAGTTCAGATAGTGCTTTTGACCTCTGGTGCAGGGGTACTTGGGAAATGTGTTTCTTTAGAAGAAAACCTGTGGTGGGGGTTTGGTTTCTTTTCTATTTACAGAATTTTTTCCTTTAAGTTGCTAGGAGACTAACTACTGGGTGCCTATGGGTACTTAAAAGAGGTGACCAAGGTGGGGAGAGGAGTGTAGCATCTGGCTGCACTTCTTTGTCTCTGGGACTTTCTCACAGAGGAGGAAGATACTGTGAGTTTTGGGGGCACTTTAAGGATGAGGTCCTGGGGGCTCCTTTGGCGCTGCTCTGGGTTTCTCTGTGCTATAACCCCGCACCACCCTGATCTGCCCGGAAGTCCTGCTGCTCCAGCTTGGAGCTCCTGATAAATCTCACCCACCAGCCCCGGATTTTTGCTCATTCCTGCCGTTCCAGCTTGGTGCTCCCTAAAGTCCTGCAAGGGCACCAGGTTCAACTGCCCCAAAGTTTTGTGAATCTAAGAGCATCTCCTCCATCCCTTCCTGTCTCGGCCGAGAAGGCTGTCACGGGGTTTTTGGTTCTGTTTGTTGTTAATCTCATAGTTGTTGTTTGTTTGCCTTGTTATACGTAGTAGTAAAGAACTCATTTCTTTGCCTGAGAGCCTCCTAATTTGAAAATGATAATTCAGAGGGAGGGGGTTTACATTCTCCATTCCAAGGGAAGATCCTGCCTTCTGTAGCAGACACCTGTCTTTCAAACCTAGACAACCTGTATTGCAGCCAGTGCCCCAAATACCTTTTGTGTCCACGTTCTTATACTTTGTTCTACCTGGCTGACTCAGCAGGTACTGACTTTGTGGTCCTGGGAGGTGCTCGATGAAGGCTTTTGTTAGCTAAGCACTATGAGAAGAAGTAGATGTCGAGAACAAAAGGCATTGGGTAGATTTATACGCTGGATGACGGAGAATTGCTCTGTATTAAAGCATTGTCAGAAAAAGGAGGATAAGACTAGAAAAATCTTACCTTGCAGAAGGGTGCATACCCAAATATCTAGAGTCTTCTGCACCATTTTGGATATAGGAAGTCCTCAAGATATGATGTGTGGTTCAGAAATTGTTTGGTTCTCTTCCCTTTTGTTTCGTATTTCTTGAAGTCTTGCACCCTGCATGTCACCCTAAGTACTTGACAGGGATGTGTGCACTTCATTGTGGAAGAAAAAGAACTCTACCTGTTTTGGAGGAGGAGAAATATTTATGAACATTTCAGGTTTTGTTTTTCATGACAATTTTCAGAGACATGGAGGTCAGGATACTCTTATCTCTTTGTCCCTTGCACTTCCTTTTCCTGGCTGAGGTACTCAGCGTTTTAAGGAGCATTTCTGTGTTTCTTTTACTGCACCTTGCTGTACAAAGCTATACAGAGACAGGATGTTTTGCAAACAGAATGGCAGTGGCATGTAATGGCAGGGATATAACTGCGTCTCTTAGGCAGTACTGTGTAAGCAGCCTCTGAGGGCACATGGTTTGTTTCAAGTAAAAGTGATATTATCTTCGAAGGTACCACTGTTCTGTATTCCTCCTGGATTTTTTTTTTCCTGCTGGGTTGTGGCCAGAATTCTGCTCAGAGTTCTTGACAAAATCGTAGTAAATCTTCACAAAATAGTCTCATTAAGCCTTTAATATTTCAGATCTGTTCCTTAGAGTTTTCCAATACTGTTCTTTTTTCAGGCTTATTCCTTTATGTGAAATTTACTGTCTTTTCTGAAGATAAAATATTTTCCAGTAGTTTTTTGGTTATTCTGCCCTCCCATTTGAGTAGCCCAGTAATTCCCTCTCATTCTGGATCAAGCAGTCTTTTCTAACTTACCTTGGCTTTCAGCACTTTCCAACTTCTTATGGCTGGCTTTGTTTATAGCACTGCAGTAGACCTGTTTTAGCCAGACATGCTGCTGCCAGTTTAAGGTGGGACCTGGAATCTCAAAAAACCAACCTCCCTATTTGGAAAAACACCAAAACTTGCCACCAGTTTCTCTGCAGCAAGCATCCACTCATGGCATCTTTCACTTTATAATCTTTTTTTACCACTGTAAGCTGCTATGCTTCAGTCACCAATGTGTTTAGCAGCCTTCCAGAGCAGCTGAGCATGTTCTCCTACAGATTTGTCAGGCAGAATTACTGCCAGAATGGAGTGGAAAGGAAGAAGTGGATCAGTGGATCTAAAGAGTCTGCTGGGGCTGTAGAAAGAGAGGGGAAGAAGCATTAAGCATTTTAAGTGCAGTGTGGGAGGAGAATAAAAGGGTTTTACTTGGGCAGAATCACATAAAAGCTCTGTGACTGAGGCAGGATGGAGTCAGGCTATCCAGACTTCATTATTCCTGCTGTTTTCTAACTCAAGAATTCCAATAAACTAGGCAGGATTATGTAATTGTCAGGGAAGGAGTTGTGCTTGCAACAAATTCTCATTTGTGGGACAAGCATTGCAGATATAACGTGTGCCAAGGAATTAGAAGGGAGAGCAACTCAGTCCAGAAATTTGTCATCTTCCCAAGGTGAATTTTGCAGCCTGCTTTTGGTCCTGTTTCTTGGTAAATGGTGTTTGAGAGGCAAACTCTTGATTTGTGGTGCAGGGCAAGCAAGTTTGCTAGCATGAGCGGTGGGTACCTAGAGGAAGAAAAGTGAAGGGAAAATCCCTCAGGAAGCCTTTTTTGAGGTGACCTTTGCTGCTGCTCACACTGATAACTTCTGGAAAGGTATTTTACTTTGTAGGCCTTTAAGGAAGGTGGGGCAGGAGCAGGATTCCGTGTGGCATGATGCTATGGTAATGGGCTTTATCACAGCTCTTTGATGTTGCATTACTGAGCAAGAAAGGGGCAGAAGAGACATCTTAACTGAATTCACAGCAAAATTTTTCTTCAAAGATTTGGGAAACAAGTAAAAAACATGAGAGAAGTAAATTAACTTAAAGTTGTAATAAACTTTCAAGGTGCTGTAGACTTTTGAAGAATGTTTATTTGCTTTGTTTCCAAAGATGCCGGTGTGTGGTGATGTGCATTTGAATCTTGCATGTAAACACATATATCTGCTAGTGGCATCATGCATGAAATCTGATCCTGTGTTCTATCTGGGAAGTAAGACAATTATATCAGAAAATTCAGTCAGGCAACAAAATAGCAAAATGAGCTGAAATTCCATTTATGTCTCTGATGGAAGAACTACAGGAGGAAGGAGGAAGAAGGTTTGAGAAACAGCCTTTTTTAATGTATGGTACCCTATGCAAATGAAGACATAGTACACACCACAAATTAATTATATGTATATTTCTACATACATAGTTAAATGTTTGTCCAGTCAAATGTACTTTGATGGATTGTACGTAATGGGTTTTAGCCCTTTGACTCTGGAGTTCTGTGTGAGGTATTTGGAGCTGCCAAAAATCACAGTAGATCATGTGATATATCAACACTGAAGCTCCTTGTGGTGCACATGTAGATATTTAGATGTCAATGAGTACATTCCAGAAGGGTTCCCTTTACCTTGATCTAGTGTCCTAAGCATGTTGCATGTTGTGTGCCACCTCAGTGTTTGTGGAAAGTAGCTTAAATGTCATGATTTCATAGCACCATTCTAAGAGCATCAAGATGATACTGTACAGTACAACTAGAATTATCAGTCCGTTCTTAATCTAATAGGAGGGCTTTACTCATCCCAAATAATTGCATTTTGTAGCCTAGAACAGTGGGGGTATTTTGCTTGAGAGTCATTGTATCAGAGTGTATTTTTTGCTGTATGTGATGGGTTGGTACTATGCCTGCTAAGGAACGGAACAATAGAACTCCCCTCCACCCTCTCCCTCCTCCACCCTCCAGCTATAGTTATGGAAAAAAAAATTCTTGGTACTTCAAGGATGAAGGGTAAATATTGAGATCAGTGTTGGTTTTGTGTCGCTGTGGTGCTCAGTAATGAAAGATGCAGGACATGCTTTTATGGTGCAAAGAAGAAAAAGATGGATCCTGGTTTATTTTGCATGTCTCTATAAGGTTTTTAAAGAACATCCCCTGTCTATCCCCAGTTGGTCAGTTACAAGTTGTTACCCTGTTTTAATTGTTCGCTCAGTTGTTCACGGTGTGTATGTGCAGAAAAAGTTGTTTGTGAGAGATAAGTTTTCATTTTTCTATCTAACAGTGTAGAAAGAGTTTATACAGATGGCTAGTGTTTATCACAGTCCTAGAGCTCTTTCTCAGGGAAAGCAGGTTGTTTTCCAGAGTCTTAAACTTTTTCTCAAGGAAAACAAGTTGTTTTTCACTGCTGCAGAACTCTCTTCTCACAAAGAGCTGTCAGCTTTCTCATGGCTCGAGTCAGGATTCGGTTTGTAGGCCTTTGGCCTTGTTTCACCAGCACAGTTTTGGCCAAGCCTCTGGAAGACAGAAGAGTTGCAGATATTCCCACTCTATGCACCAGGGGTGGATGTACAGGTCATGCTGTCACTTCTGCTCCTGCCCTTCCAATTCAGGTCTGCATTGCTGTGGGTGTCTAACTGAAATTCATGTTACAGGCTACAGATAAAATGAGGGAGTGGGAACAGTTTTGCTACAGAGCTGTTTTTGGAGGCAGTGTTATTATGGTCAGGAGTTAAACTCCTCATCAGAGAAATACAGATGTTTCAGGCTGCTGGGGCACAGAGACACTTTATCAGCGCTACCTTGCATTCATGTTGGCTGATGGATGGGTTTTAGGGAGAGGCCTGTAACTTCCATTTAAAATTAAATTTGAAATTGAAGAATTCTACAAATTCCTTGTTTACTATACGCTGTTTAAATCCTTCAAACTAGAATGAAGATTTTTAACTGTATGGCTTAACATGTGTCATGCCCACATTCAGAGGACAGCCATGCCCGGGGCTGGGCACAGCAGCAAACTCTCCTTCAAATCACATTTTGACTGGCACAGCATCTTCATCTATAGGTACCGAGTTTAATACAGCGAAGAGCATTATGGCTGGTTCATTTTATTGCTAGATAATTGTGCTTGCTAAACCATTTTACTGAAAAAAATTAAAGTATCCAGGTGCTTTGCATCTCCTCTGCTTTTCTGGACTTCTGAAGAAAAGAAAAAACATTTCCAAGAAAGCATTGTTTCATTGAACTTCAGGCCAGTGCATTTGGCTTGCTCTCTCATGCAGATTGCAGCTTACTTTTAATTACCAATGTTATAAATGAGAAAACATAAAGATTTAGGTAAACATGATATTTAATAAAAATTCCTAAAGCTATGTATCTGCTTAAATAGATGTAATACTGTATGCCTAACATAATACATACTGAAGAAATGTCGCTGTGTGAGCACGAGAGGTGGCAGAGGTGTTGGAGTTGGGGAACAGGGCAGAGCAAAGCCCCAGGACACCAACACAGGAAAGGGGTTGTTCTGTTCCTTGGTTAGGATCATGCCAAATGTGGGATGGCTCTGAATAATCTATACAAAGGGAAATGACACATTTCTCTGAATGTTCTCAAATATGTACTGTTCAGGCACTTGAGCTTGTAAATTTGTTTTAGCAAGGCCTTTGTTCTCATTGGTGACATGAAAATGAAGCCTTGAGCCCCAGACCCTCAACATGTGCACTTGCCTCTTCATGCAAAATTTAACACAGGCTTTGTTTGAAAGTACTTCTCTGAACATGCTTACTGTTTGGTTTGGAGCCTAGCTTGCTATCTGCTAGAAGGTGTTTGGTTTTGTAATGGATTTCATGGTAATGTTACTACCTTTATCATCTTATCTTTGCTTTTTTTTTCTCTTCAGTATTGGTGGGATTTTCACATTTCATCTAGTTTATGGAGTGGCTGGAAAGTCTGCTGATCAGGACCATGTCTTACACAGTGCTTTCATTTTGCACTACTTTGCTTTGATACCTTCCATTACACAGATAGGGCAATCATCTTGTTAGGAGCATGCGGACTTGCTGAGCCTTTTTCTTCCAAGAGATGATGTTGGAGGTTAGGATTTTTTCCTTTTTTTTTCTCTCTGAAGTTTTCTCCCATTTGTTGCCTAAGAGATGGCAACAATGACTACTTAAGAGAAAAAGATGTGGCCACAGGGGAGAAGGTGCAGTTGGCTGCAGTCTCTTAGCTGAGGAGTGAGCTTGGTCACTGGGGGACTTTCCCTTGGAAAGTGCAGAGATACCACCAGATTCTGGCTGGGTGTCAGGGGTTGGGCTCAGTCCCCTCTTCCTGTTTGGCTCTCTGGATTGGAGTGGAGTCAGTTGTGGCTTTGGTGACAGACTGCTGCTGCCCGGGACATTCACTGCCACTGCGGAGTTTTTGTCCTTCACTGCTTCTTATGGGTGAGCCTTTGCTTGCAGGAGCAGCAGCTGAACTAGGACCTTTTCAAGACCCGGCCTCAAGTGGAACAGGACCCTGACTCCCTCCCCCTCTGGAGGAAGCGTCTCCCAGCTGCTTGCAGAAGCCTGTTTGCCATTGCCCAGCTCTGCTGTTTCCTGCTGCTGCTTTGGGCTTTTTGCTACGCTTTAACTCCATGTCCTCCCAGAGCCCCGTGGCTTCTGTCACAGCTTTGGAGTCTTCACTACACTTTGTTTTCCCACCTTGGGTGCACTTGCCTCTGCTGTTCCAGCCTGCTGCTCTGAGGTTCTGCTATAGTCCATTTTGCCACCCGGAGTGGCCCTGAGACTGGCTGCTTCCTGAGAGTTTGCAAAGGAAGCCCCTTTCCTTGGGAAGGAAGGCCCTTTCCTTGCTCTCCCTCTGCTGGAGCTGCCATCGCCATGTGCAGAGGCGGCTGAGCGTGCCCCACAGCGCCCCCTGCAGCCGCGGGGGAATCATCGCACCTGCCTGCCCAGCCAGGAGCCAGCAGCGCCCCTGCTGGACGTGTCCGGAACTGCACCGAAGGGGAAGCACTCCGCAGTTGAGAGAAGGGGTTTTATTGTTTTTTTGTTTTATTGTTTATTGGTTTCTGGGTTAGTTTCTTGTTCTTCCATTGCTGCTGTTTGTTTGTCTTGCTATACATATATGCACTAGTAATGAACTGTTATTCCTTTTCCCATATCTTCGCCTGATAGCCCTGTAATTTCAAAGTTATAATAATTTGGAGGGAAGGGGTTAATATTTTCCATCCCAGGAAGGTTCCTGCCTTCCTTGGCAGACACCCATCTTTTAAACCAAGACAGAAGATTTTAAAGGTTGTGTGAATGGTAGCCTTTACTATAATTCCAATTCTTTTGTTAGAGGTTGATTCTTAATGATATTCTTAGTATTTGCTGTGTTGAAAAATGAAATTTCTGGACCAGAACTTCTGGTCTTACAGCAAAAAATCTGTTGTTTTTCAAAGAGAATTTTTCAGATTATAGAATGTCCTTGACTGAAATAAAGTTACTTAGTATTAAAATGTAGCATTATAACATCCAGCAAAACTGTTTTTGAACAATGTGAGCTGGTAACCTGTTGTGATACACAAGGACGGGGCAATAAAAGAAGTCTGCTACAAATACAATGGACAAGTGGACATCAGGAGGGGGGCTACTGGCGTTATGGGGGTAAAGATGATATTTCTAAAAATAAATTAAAATGTGACTTACCATGGTGACACAATACATGTTGTGGTGATGTGCAGTTAAAAGTGGAAACTTAAGCAAGAAGGCTAATTGCAGGATGTTGAGCAGGATGTTGGCAGCATTCAGCTAAATGAGTGATGGGCACATGATGGTGAGTTTTAATGTGGTAACAAAACCTCTACTCAGAATTCCCCTTTAGGGCTGTTTTCTCCAGATGGCCGGACACCCATTAGCCAGCAGGGTCTGGTTTTAACCAGCCCTTCCCTGCAAAAGTGGGTGAGCAGCTACTGGAACACAAGCAGCTGTTACACTGGCATGTTGGATAACCTGAGAGAATGTATGGATTTATAAACTTATCAACAGAAAAATGGTGCCATCATGGTTTATTATTAGAGTACCTCTGCACAGGACATACTTCCAGCTGTAATCAAAATGCAAGAGATGCTGAAGAATGCAGAAAAGTACTGTGAAATAGTGATAAATATAAGGCAGGCAGAGTTATTGCTGTTAGTGGTAATGATACCAATGTTTTGTGGTTGGTACAAATTTTGCAAGCCCCCCCATCCATGGTCTGGTCAGGGTTTACCTTGACTTGCTGGGGGATCGGGCAAGGTGCTGGTAAGGACAAGGGAACAGCTTGGGGCCAGGGAGGCTTTTAAGGCAGTGCTGCCACCTAGGGAAGTGCTGATCCTGCTTAAGCAAAACAGGCAGCGTGTTGAGGACCAGCCCAATGTGATGCAAAGTCAGTATATTGCTGTGTTGGAATTAAAAATAATATTGGAGTTGAATTTGGCAATCCCATCAGCTGATAGTAAAAATTACAACCAGCACTGGTCTGGGTTGCTCCGTCAGTCAAAGAAATGTAGTAATGCATAGCTCTCTCTGTCATGGTATGTACTGGCAAAGAAAAGTAGTATTACAGTTTTTCCTTATTTTTAGAGCCTTTCTTCGGATGTGCAGGATTGCTCTCCCTTCATGTGTGCTTGTTTTCCCAGTGTAATCTGTGGGTTACTCACTCAAAAAAGCAAAGAATCCTAGAAATCTTATGACTCAGTATAATTGAAAGTTAAACAAGTACAGGAACAATACAGGCTGAAGCTTGCCTGCAAGGCTAAAGTGCTAGAAGTGCTTCTTTCTGATGGATTTATGTTTCTATTAGATTACTCTCTCAAAGCAAATTAAGCATTGCAGTTGTCAAATTACTTCAGTCTAGTTTGCCAAACGGCTAATGAACATTAATTTATTTTAAAAAGAAACAAAAAAAAAAAAAGAACAGAAGTTTAAAGCTTTGCATTTAAACTTCAGTAGTAATTATCATGAAAGAAATGAAAAAGGTTTCTAGGACATTAGCTCTGTGTATGTCTAAATAATGGATAGAGTTAAATTTTATTTGTAATAAAAATAGAATCAAGGCAATAGAAATCACATGTAAAGTTGCAAGTGATTGCTATTGCCTAGATTTTCACACACCTAATTTACTATAATTCTTTATATTGAAGGAGTATTACTATGAGCAGCCATCCTTCTCCCCAGGTCCTCTGTTCGTTCCAAAAGACAGAGGAAGGCTTGTTCCAATGGATGCTGTGAAATTCAGCAATTGTTGGCAACGTGGAGCCTCATCTGAAATGAGAATTTGGTTTACTGTGAGGATGCTGTTGCCTTATTTTCAAGCAATAGGATTCTATAAAGCAATGCACATTTTCTGTGTGCTAGTCAAATCTAACACTGCATCTTCACTGACATCTGAACATCTGCTAATTCTGTAGTGTATTGTTTTGAGTTGGTTGATGTAATTAAATGCTCAAAAATTAATGTGCTTTATTTTAAATTATTGCATACTCATGCATACTTGTAATGACACTGCAGCCCAAGCTGCCTTGCCCAGAACATTGGACATACAGCTTTCCATCTTCCATTTGGTGGATGTAACTCAATGGTACATCCAGTTGTATTATTTTTCACAGAACCATGGAGTGGGTCAGTTTAGAATGGACCACAGTGGGCTATCTGGTTCAGCCTCCCTGCTCAAGCAGGATCATCCCAGAGCCCATGGCACAGGATTGCATCCATGTGGTTCTGGAATATCTCTAGTGAGGGAGATTCCACACCCTCACTGTACGATCTGTTCCAGTGCCTGGTACTGCTCAGGAAAGAAGTTCTTCATGTTCAGGTGGAACTTCCTGTGCATCTGTTTCTTCCTGCTGCCTCTTGTCCCATTGCTGGGCACCACTGAGCAGAGCCTGGTCCCTGCTCTGACCCCTCCCTGCAGGCACTGACAGACACTGACAAAGTTCCCTCTCACTTGTCTCTTCTCAAGGCTGAACAGCCCCTCAGCCTTTCTCCATAAGAGAGAAGCTCCATTCCTTCATCATCTCTGCATCCTCCACTGGACCCACTCCAGGAGCTCCCTGTCTCTCTTGCCCTGAGGAGCCCCAAACTGGACACAGCACTGCAGATGTGCCTCACCAGGGCTGAATAGAGGAGCAGGATCACCCCCTTTCACCTGCTGGTCAAGCCCTTCCAAATGCATCCCAGGATCACATTGGCCTCCTTGGTCCCCAGGGCAGTGTTGTCCACCAGGACCTCCAGGTGCTTCTCTGCAGAGCTGCTCTTGAGCAGGTTGGCCCCCAGCCTGTGATGGTGCTCAGGGTTATTCCTCCCCAGTTGCAGGACACTGCAGTTCTGCATGAAATCATCATACTCTTGAGTCTTCAGCTAAGCCTCTGTGTACTTGTCCACTGCTTGGGCACTTGACTAAATTAAAGCATTAATAGTTGCCAATTACTTATTCCTGAGAAAGGTCAGGTATGTGCCAGGCTGGTCTCCAAGTTGCAAATTTATGCAACTTTCACTGCAGGATTTGTGTGTGACACCACTGGGAACTGAGACTGTGTTAAATGAAAATGCAAATTTTGTATTTAGGGTTACCAGAAAGTGTACTTACTAATTTTTGCAAGGTAATTTTGGACGCCTCTAGAAAATGCTTCTGTTAATTTGCAGGCATTAGGGTGTGCTAGGGAAGCATAAAAATAACAATTTTTTCCCCTAGTTAACTAACTAAGTTACAGAAACTAGTTACCATTTCCTGGTTGACTAATTGACTTTAAGGGCTTCAGATCAAAGGCAATGAAATACAGTGAGGAATTTCGTGTGAAATACATATCTTGGTGTGGTATATAGTAAAGGTATGTTTGTTGAATTCTGCCTTTTTCCTATGCATTGGGTGTTGGATATTTTTAAAACTGACTTTTTAATTGTAAGCCATAAGGGCCCCTTCATCAGCTTCCTAAGATTATTTTACTCAACAGTAAACTTGTAGTCATTTCATTTTGATCAATTAACCTATTATTGCATCCTAATAGCCATTGGACCACCTTGATTCTTTCAGGTAACACAGACTCTAGTTTTTTGTAGGCTACAGACAAGTGGGCTTTAGGGAGCTGATTTATGCCAGCTGAGTCGTGCTTTCACAATTCAGTATATGTTCAGTATATGCACTTCTCCAAAGTACTCTGTAATTTTCCCTTTAAAAATATCTGCAAGGGTTTGGGGTTATTTAATTGAATCAGAATTGTACAGAATTACAGTGATTTTAGTCTAATAAATCATGTTAGTTAGCACCTGAGTTTCTGAGTACTGATGCATTGAGCAGTGTTCATTTTGTAAGCATGTAAATAAATTTTTGTTCTACTGTTGAAGATGGCGCAATCTCTTTGGTCAGTTATGTCCTTGGGAAAAAAGGCTCTTCACCCAGTTTGATCTGACCAGATATTCTGGTGATCATTAATTATCTTGTTTCCTGGCCGATAAACTGAGTTGACTGTGTTGCTGTTAGCACTGTATCAATGGAAATATTCTCAAATGCTTTGAAACAAGGTGATGGTGTAATTTGTTTTAGGTAGAACACCAGAGTATTTCAGAACACTTCATACTCTTTCCCTACTGCTATTAAGATGCAAAATGTAGTTGTCCCTCCCTGCCCCTGTAGTCCCCTTCCTGGAATTAGACCTGCCAACTCCTGACTTCATGTTGCACCACACATATCTGCAATGGGTCCTGCAAGTTTTATTATGCTGAGGTTTTCATAAACAAATATATATGAGATCAAAGGCTGGAGCTCCTTTCCAATGGCAAGTTGAAAGATGGTCATAATTTGAAGCACCATCTAGAAACTGTTCCATTCTCTGCAGATCTGCCACTCATTCACAAAAGCTGCTAGGAGTAGCTAGAGGTTTAACAAGATGAGATGTTGGAAGTAAAAGTAATATTTCTTGGGCGTTAATTTCTTTTCTTTTCCCTTCCAGTGGGTGAGTTTGTGAGTGATGCCCTTCTGGTGCCAGACAAGTGCAAGTTCCTTCACCAGGAAAGAATGGATGTGTGTGAAACTCACCTGCATTGGCATACTGTTGCTAAAGAGGTACATTCATCTGTCTTAAAATTTCCTGCCTTCCTTCTTTAAAGCTGTGTCACTCTTCTGAGGATGATTTAAAATATAGCAGCAGCATGGAAAACAAAACCCAATATTTTTACATGTTTGAGTGAGAAGCATTTTGGGATTTTTTTTGTAAGGTAGGAAATGGGAGTCAGAGCACAAGAGAGGCCATGACTGAATACTTACCATTGAGCTTTGAACATTGACCCTCTTTCATAGCATTATTTTTTCCTTCACAAACTCACTGTGTTTTCTGCTTCCTCCATTTTCCTGTGTTAGCACTGGAACTAAATGCCTAGGATTTACCTTGAATCATGATCCTGGGTGGATATTATCCAGTATTTATCATGGATGTTGGTATGCCGGATGCCCACAGAGATCAAACAGGCCTCAGGGAGTGCACTATGTGAAATTCAGAAGAAAAGGATAGGAGAACTGATCAAACAAGGACTAGCCAAAGGCATTTTGCAGGCACAGAGTTTTTACAATTTAACAGTGCTTTACTGAAAATAGAATAAACTTAGTGTTACAATTGCTAATGTGTTTTGGAGTTTTTTTCCTTACACAGAGAGATTTAGGAATAAAAACTGAGATGAATTTCCAGCATTTCTGATTGCTGGTTTTTTTTTGGAATCTCTTAGCTTCTACATTATTCCACCTTTTGGAGATGAAATTTGAAATGGGATCAGCAGCTTTTCAATTTTTCAGTTCTTGTTTGAATTGTACTTAAATAAAACATGTAAGGCACCAACCTTTCCACAAAGGAATTCTAGTTCATTTTGACTATTTGCAAACTTGAAATGGCAATGGCCTTGGAAGGATGTCATCACTGTGCAACACTGAACCATTTTCCTTTTTTCATCTGTCACACATCGCTATATCTTTAAGGTATAATTATGCCCAACTGACTGTTTTGCAAACAAAGCTAGGAGGTACTGTACTGGCAGTGATGTCAGACCAGACACAGTGTGTTTGTACTGTAAGAGGTATTTCAAATGTTGATATACCTTGAGGTGATGTTTTCAATAGCATAATGCATCAGGATTGGGATTAACACATCAAATAATTATTCTGTCATCACGTTTTCTGTTATGAGACAAAGCCTGTGAGGATTTTAGACAGGAAGATTAGGAGTTATGTATATAGGAGAAGACAAGCCTTTTGTTCTGAGAAAGACTAGATAGGAGAGCTTGTTGCTTGCAGTGGACATGGGTAGGGAGCTGCTTACAGTAAAGTAGCGAATGCAAGTGTGATCTTTCTAAATGGTGTTTCAAATTTCAGAGATGATGCAGTTTGCCAGTTTTAACTTCCGAAGACAGCATGTAGTCCATTTATATTTTCTCAAAGTCTGAAATTTTTTTGTCTTCCTCCATGCCAATATTGTTGCTGCTTTTTCCCCCCTCTTTTCTCCAGTCCTGTAGTGAGAAGAGCATGAATCTGCACGACTATGGCATGCTGCTGCCCTGTGGAATTGACAAGTTTCGTGGTGTGGAGTTTGTCTGCTGTCCCTTAGCAGAGGAAAGTGACAATCTTGATTCAGCTGATGCTGAAGATGATGATTCAGATGTCTGGTGGGGAGGTGCAGATGCAGACTATGCAGATGGAAGGTACAGTGACTTTGTACCCTTCAACTTGTTATTAAGATGCCAAAAATCTGTCTAAAAGACCTTGGCATAGAAGAATCTTTGCACCTTATACATGAACCTGCATTTACAGTGGTTGAAAGCATTGGTGTTCTGCTCCTTTTATTTTTAGCTTTCTGTAGTAAAGGTTATTGTTAAAAGATACACTTTTAAGGCCTTTATACTTTAGTGCCTTTATAATTTTTAGTGCCTTTATAATTTCTTCAGCAAGCATAATTGCCATATTTATAACAAAAAATGCCTAAATTCTTTTTTTTTTTGACAAATAAATGACAAATGGAGTACTCATAAGATGCTTCACGTGCAGTCTGGGGTACTGCAGCAGGTGACAGCCAACATAACCTTCATTCGTGATAGGCATTAGCTGTGTGCAAATTATTATTATATATATTATATATATATTTTATATATATACTATATTGTTATTGCCATAAGAACATTTTTCTGCTGACAATTAGTTTCTAAACATGAACTAAAAGAAAATGTGCTTTATTATCTAGCCTTTGACAGATTTGTTAATTTGCTGCTGTTGAGAAGGAACCTGGAGGTTTCTTTTGCAAGGCAGTGATAGGTGAGAGGATACCGTCCCTGTCCTTACCCTTTCCATCCCCTGTGCACATAGGTTAATTTTGAGCCAGATATGGGTTATAACTCTGTTGTAACACTCAGTGGTAACTGAGTGGTCTGATGCAGTTAAAGCCTTTTCACATCACTCTCCTGAGCATGTCAGAGAAGAGCAGAGTACCATGCCATGTCCTTGCAACTGGATGCCAGCAACTTGCAAAGATGGCTTTCTTCATAAACGAAGATCAATGTAAAAATTCTGTTTGTGCTCCCCAGGCTTTCATCGCTTTATACTGTGCTAGTGCAGTGTTTCTACTTCTTCTTTGTATAGTTAATGCACAAAATCTTAAACTTGGGGCTGATTTCAAATGGTTTCAAGGAGTACCCAGAAAATAAATGGGGACCAAATTATGTGAATAATGCAGAAAGTTAATAGGTCTGAATTGTGTTATGTTTGGACTTGCTAATAATCTACATGGAAGCAATTCAAAGAACAGTCTGAGATGAAGGACAGACACTAAATTGCTGTAATTTGATGCAATGAGGTGGCACTAAGACCTAGAATAATGAGAACATATATAATGGTGTGCAACTAAATCTTTCCTGACAAAGCATTGGTAAGTGCTGCAAGACTCTGTGAATAATGGAATAAGTTTAAAATAAATACTTCCCAATGGTAATGTCCAGTTTTCTGTCATAAACAGGAGTGAATGGTCAGACTGTTTGATGCAAAAGCCTACATCAAAGAAATTTGCATATTCCATATTGATACCTTTGGACTTTCTTCTGATTTGTACTTCTAACAACTGTCAGTGTCATTATTTATAACCCTTTCAGTAGGATTTGTAAAGCTGCTTTTGGGCTTCTGCTGTGTCATTTCTGTATATTTAATTTAGATTTTGATTGGGTGTTTAAATGTTCTCTCATTCTAAGAAATGAGTGCAGACCATGTTCTAATGGAAATGTTTGGTTTTTTCTTTATATAAAAATATATTCACACAAGATAGATCGCTCCATCTATCTTAAATATCTATTAAATATATAGGTAAACATTTTCATTATATTTATACACCTATATATAAAGTACATGTCTTACACATACCAGATCAAAGATGCCAAAATATTTTAAATAGAAGAGCTTACAGGGGTATGGAGTACTTGTTCGTAAGACAAATATCCGCTGTATTTCTATCTTTTTTGTGTTTTTCACTGAACATTTAATTTACTATTGTAGTCAATTTTCTTCCTCATAAGGCAGTTTAATATCTGAAGAGATGAGTTCAAGAATAATTTCATGAACTTTGTCTTCTCTAGGAATGGGAGCTGTAATTGCATTTCAATCCATTTCTGAAATTCCAGGCAAAAACTGATTTTTTTACCCTCCCCTCCCTCAGAAGTGCTTGCAAAAGGAAAATGAAAGTGCCATTCTATGGGGCACTTGTCCTTCATCTGCAGATGAAGAGCCAAGTAATTGGTAGTTCTTTTACAATGACTCACCCATTTCTTGCTGCCTCTTAAACCAAGTACATTTAAGCTGTGTGTATTGCAGCTAGAAGTACTATTAAATTTTAATTATATAGATGTATATATTAAAAAAAATCTTACATGGCAGTACATGGTAATTCAAATATTTTGTCTGTGTATATTTATTCATATCTGAGCATATGTTTGTGTGGCTATCAATACATGTATGCCTTAGTCCTAAACTGATTGTGAAGGAGAAAGGAAATGTAAGGTAGGAGAACTTTGCTAAATTGCCAATATTCTCTGCTATTAAAGCACATCTGTTTAAAGTGCTTACTCAAGTCTACATTTGTCACCTTACATGGGTACCCAAGTCAAAGTGAAGGTGACGTGTTTGAGGTGGAGGTGACAAGCTAAAAAGCAGATGATTATATTCTTGTTTCTCAAAACTATGACAGAGCAGAATCCAGTAAATGTGGGTGATCTGTTTTGAGATAACTTTATATCTCAAGCTATGAGATTTAAATTTTAAAACATTTGCATTTGTGGTTCTCAGTGTGTAGGGGAAATCACATTGAAGCCATTCAGTTAATAAATGACTTTTTTCAGACTGTTGTGTTTTCACCTCCAACAGTTGTCCCTGAGGCACTGTATGTTGGTGGTTTTTTTGCTTTGTCAAGGGGATTTTCTTCTCTACAGGGGGAAGAAAAGCTCAGCTGCATGTTGTAGCCACACTATTAGAGGGGATGTGGAGGTAGCTTGGGCTGCAGTGCCTCATAGTTGGGTGTCTTTCCCACCCAATAGCTGACCACCACCTGGGTCTGGATGTAAAAGGATGTGACTTGTTGGCAGTACTTGGAGGAAGGTGGGAGGGTGTATTTTGGTGATATATGTACCCATTTTATTCATGAGGCCAAAAGGCAGAATCTACATCTGCTTTTGAAATTGTCTTGTCATGCTCATCCTGAAGTAGGACAAAGAGGTCACAAGCGTTTTTAAGCAGTGGAATTCCTTGTTGCTATCATCACCTTTAATTAAAATTTACCTTGAAGTCTGCCTGAGGGACAGTCGGATGTAGGTGCTGACTTTGAGTATAACTGCAGACCTCTCCCTGAATAGCTGCAGCTCAGTCAAGTGACCTGCAAGCTCTGGCTGCTCTTGCAATTCAGCACAGCCTGGTCACCCTCCTGCCTGTGTGTGGGAACTAGCTGGAAGCTTTGGTGTCCTTGATGTCTAAAGCTGAGCATTTTAGGAGTGATGGCCAAGCTGGAAACTTCCAGGTTTTCTCTGTTTTCTTGGTTTGAAAGGCAGGTACCTGCTAAGGAAGGCAGGAGCCTGCCTTGAGATGGAAAATGTAAACTCCTTCTCTCCAAATTATTTTGAAATTAAGGAGGCTCTCAGGCAAAGATATGAGAATAGGAATTACAGTTTTTTATTTGTATGTGTAATAAAGCAAATAAACAACAATAACAACTACAGCATTAACAACAAACAGAACTAGAAATCCAGTAGCAGCCTTCTCAGCTGCAGTCACTTTCCTCTTTGGTGCAGTGATGGTCAGAGCCAGAGGGGTGGTGATGGTTCCCGGTGCGCAGGGTGGGTACAGTGATTCCCCCACGGTTGATGTGGAAGAGAAGCTTTTGCTTCATAAACTCCCTGGGGCAGTTGACCCCGGTGCCTCAGCAGGACACTCAGAAGCACCAAGCTGGGCCGGCAGGATGTCAGGCAGGGGATGGGGGGCTACAGACCAGCATAAAAGTTTAAGCAGTGCTGAAGAAGCAGCGGGGGCGTGGCAGTGGCAGCCGGGCTCCCAGCAGGGCAGGAAGAGGCGAGCTCAGGATCTCAGGCACCTGAGCAGATGGTGATAGGTTCCTCTTTTAGTGAGGTAGGTAATAATAAGGTCTCGGTTCAGGGGCTCCTCTCACGAGCAGAAGCTCACCCCACGGCAGAAGAAGTAGCTTCAGGTTGGGCTCTGGCTGCAGCAGCAAATTGCTTTTTCAAGCAGCAGCTCTGACTGGCCTCCTCCGAAGCCAAGAGAGAGAACTAGCAGTTGTCCTAGCCCCATCTTCTGTCTCTCAGAGAGAAGCCCTCAGATAAGAGAAGTGCAATTGGATGCCTTCTCCTGAGTTTGGCCACTTCTGTTTTTTTTTTAAATACTCTGCTGTTAGCGTTTCTTAGTGATTTATAGGAAAAAAATCTACACTTAAAAAAGCAACAAAAGGAAAGAAACCTAACCCCCAACATTATCCACCCCAAATTTTTTCCTGTACCAACATGGTACATTTAAATTTAAACTTTTAAATTATATACATACATGCACTACCTTAATTGTATATGTATCTATAAGCAGATATGGATACAGGCACAGTGTCATGGGTAGTTCATCCTAAAATAAGGTCCTCTTAAGGTATGCATCGGGTCTCTCCATTCTTTTGCATCACCCACCAGGTGCAACCTGGTCAATGAGCGAAGACAGCTCCATGGATGGGATTGTCCTTGCTGTAGGCAGAATCAACCCTAACTTGTTTTCAGTGTACTCCTTGTGTACCATTGGAACTTTATCTCCATCTGTTGTTTGCAAGGGCTCAGATTGGGCAGGGCCTGCTTGATTGTTGGAACTTCAGGTGTTCACTAACCATGTGGCCTTTGCTAAATTAATCTCTCAGTCCTTGAGACTCCTCTTACTCAGTGCCTTCAAGGTGGTTTTAATAAGTTTATTTCATTGTTCAGCTTTCCCAGATACTGGTGAATGATATGGAATAGGATACACCCACTTAATGCTATGTTCTCTAAGTGTTTATAAGGCTATTCTTGATAGGAGTCCCGTTGTCAGACTCAGTTCTCTCGGGGGTACCATGCTTCCAAAGGATTTACTTTTTAAGGCCCAGGATGGTGCTCTAGGCAGTGGCATGAGGGTAGGTTTCCAACCTTCCCGTGGTGGCTTCTACTGTTGTGAGCACATAGCACTTGCTTTGTCAAGTTTGAGGCAGTGTGATACAGTCAATCTGCAAGGCCTTCCTATACTTATATTTGGACCACTGCCCACCATACCATAGAGGTTTTACCTGCTTGGCCTGCTTGATCACAGCACATGTCTTACAGTCACGGATAACCTAAGAAATACTGTCGATGGTTAGATCTTCTCTTCAGTCTAATGTCTACTTATTTCATTACATTTCTGCCCTGATGACCTGAGGCATCATGGGCCCATCAAGCTAGGAGTAATTCTTCTTTGTGTTGTGAATCTAAATCTATCTTTGACACCTTTATTTTTGCAGCCTGGTCTATCTGCTTGTCATTTCAATATTCTTTATTAGCACAACTCGTGGGGACATGGGCATCTACATGACAGACTTTTCACAGGTGGCAAGTGAAAGTGGCAAGTCTCTATCCAAGTGCCAATGTCTTTTTACTCATCAGCAGCCCAGACTGGTTTTCTTCTGTGCTGCCAGTAGTGACATTTTTCCACCTTTCCAGCCAACTCCTCAGAGCATTGACTGCTATCCACAAATTGGTATAAAGGTAGAGCTTTGGCTACTTTCTTTCAGCAGTGTCCAGGGCCAACTGAACGGCTTTAAGTTCAGCAAGTTGACTTGATCCACCCTCTTCTTCAGTAGCTTCTGCAGCCTGTCCTGTGGGGCTCCATATGGCTGCTCTTTACTTCTGGTTCATCCCTATGATGCGACAGGAACTGTCAGTGAAAAGAGCATAGCGTGTTTCTTCTGCTGGTAGTTGGTTGTATGGTAGAGCTTCTTCAGCACGTCTCACTTGTTTCTGCTCTTCTTTATCAGTGAGACCAAAGTTTTCACCTTCTGGCCAGTTTGTAATTATTTCCATAACCCCAGGGCGATTTGGGTTTCCAATATGGGCACACTTTGTGATGAGAGCAATCCATTTGCTCCATGTGTCATTGGAGGCATGGTGGGTAGTGGGAACCTTTCCTTTAAACATCCACCCCAGCACCTGTAGTTGGGATGCCAGGAGGAGTTGTGCTTCTGTGCCAGTCATCTCTGAGGCGGCTTGAACTCCTTCATAGGCGGCAAAGATTACCTTCTCTGTGAGAGTGGAGTTGGCTTTGGACCCTCTGTAACTTTGGCTCCACAGTCCAAGTGGTCAGCCTTGAGTCTCCCCAGGCACATTTTGCCAAAGGTTCCAGGACAAACCATTGTTTCCAGCTGCAGAGTAAAGCACATTCCTCACCTCTGGTGTCATCCTGACTGGGCCAAGGGCAACCGCATGAGCAGTCTCCTTCTTGATCTTGGCTAAGGCTTGTTGCTGCTCAGGGCCCCACTGGAAATCATTCCTCTGTGGGTAACCAGGTTGAGAGGGCTCATGATTTGGCTGTACTCGGGAATGTGCATTCCTGAAAAACCTATGGCACCTGGGAAAGCTTGTGTTTCCTTCTTGCTGGTCGGTGGATACATTGTGGTGATGTTATTGATGACTTTATTGGGAATCTGATGCCATCCATCTTGCCACTTTACTCCCAGGAACTGGATCTTTCAGGCTGGTCCTCCAAATTTGCTCTTCTCGATGGCAAAGTCAGCTTCCAGCAGAATCTGGATGATCCTTTCTCAAATACTTCCGTTGCTGTATTCCTTTACGCAATGATGTCATTGCAGGTGAATGATACAGTGGAGATGGTGAAATTTCCAAGCCAGTTCTTAGAAATCAAGAAAAATTTAAAGAGGAACCAAGTGGGTTTGTGCCCCTTTTAAACTTTTTCTCCTGTGTAAATGGAAACAAGTAATCTTTCATGCAGACTCTTCTGCAATATGGCTTTAACCACATCTGTTCATAAAACATACCTGGTTTCCCCCAGGGGAAAGCTGCAGTATTATTTGAAGTCTCTCTTGTGTTTCTGGAGGCCAGGTATTTTGGGGAGAAGGGAACAGGAAAATCATTCTTGTTTGTGTAGAGGCTTAACTCCTAGTAGAGTCAGGTTTGTAGCATATGAAAATTTTATCAACATGTTTTAACTTCTTAATGCCCTGTTAAAAAGGAATCATACTATCTTCTGTTTTGCCAAGTTCGCTTTTAAAGTTGTAGTAGGCAATATAATATAAAATGAAATTTTGAAGGCTTTATCTCTGAAATGAGTCGGAGAAGTTGTTAACTTCACCTAGAAGGCTGTTTAACCATACATGATGCCATGAGAAAGATTCACACCCATTTGTGCTCGAAGTTGACAGAAAGTCACTGCATGTTTACATATTTAAAGATCATTTATTCATTAGTAGTAAATTTCAAGTAGAAGATCAGAAACAAACCTGAAACCTTGCTACAACAGAGCATTAAGCTCAAGCAATATTTTGGAGGCAACAGTAGCAGTAGCTAAACATATATTTTTTTGACCTGTTGTCTCTGTATCACTCAGAACTAAGAATTATCCCAGAAGATTCTTGACATATTAATCCACCAAATGCATTGACTAGTCAGCTTCAGTATTTCCTCCTGTTGTCCTGTGGAAGTGTCCTTTCCATTTATATAGCACTTGTAACAGCAGAAGGAGAAACTCTGCAGTTGGTAATTCGAGGTCAGTTCAACACTTGGTAGTCCTCTATGAAAGGCATGCCGGGAACCTGCTGCCTTAGATAAGCTGTCTTAGACAGTAGATAAGCTGTCTCCTGAGAGAGGCAGAAGGGTTCCTGTGGAACTTTCTTGCTTCTTTCACATCAACTGAGTGCATTTTTGTGCAAAGTTGATATTTCAAAATAAAATTTGGTTAATGGTATCATGAAGCAAACATGTTTACAGTATTATTCAGCTGTGAAAATATGGGATGCTAATGTGCTAATGCTGACCTTTTTTTTTATCTTTACTTTTTGGGACATTCCAGAGTCCCAGATTCTTTCTTTTCTATTTAAAGGGAAGGGAGGGAGATTAAGAAACAGGTAACTGTTTTCCTTACAGAGATTTCAAATAAAATGTTCTCTCATATGACCTTGAAGTAATTTTGTTGCTGATGCATCTGACAATTTTTTTAATTTAGTGATGATAAGGCGGTAGAAGAACAAGCAGAGGAAGATGAGGAGCTAACTGTTGTGGAAGATGAAGATGCTGATGACGATGATGATGATGGTGATGAAATTGAAGAGACAGGAGAAGAGTATGAGGAGGCAACTGAAAGAACAACCAGTATTGCAACAACTACCACAACAACTACAGAGTCTGTGGAAGAGGTTGTCAGAGGTAAGTTCGTCAGGCTTGGGGCTGCTTTGCATATTTGCACTTTACAACAAAAAAATGTTCCCAAAGCTGCAGTGTCGTTGTGCTTTTTGGATCCTGTAATTTGCGTGTTTAATCCCCTCACCTTTCCCTTTCCCATTACAAATATTCTGTGGGGTTAGTTGTGCCACAACCCTTTGGATTTTCTGACCTCCAGTCCCTCCTGGTGCACAGATGCTGCAGGGACTGTCTGTCCTTGAATTGTGTTTGTTGTGTGTGTTGTTCACAACATTTCTTGTTCAGAAACAGAAGGGTTGATTTTATTTTAAAGTAGCATTAAATAAAATTCAACTGTCCTATGTAGCAAATAGGACAGGAAAGTGTGTATGATTTATCATGCACATGAGTTTCAGAAGGATATGAAGTATCAGTTCCAAGCAGGAGGTAGCATGAGCTGGTTTGGTCCCTCATATTAACGGCAGTGATGGGTCGTTTTGTGTGATTTTGTTAGATACTTGTTTGCTGTGTTTCTCCATGAATTAGTAATTCAGTAAAGGTAGACAAATTTAAAATAACTATGCAGAAAAATTAACCTAAACTAATGAGTTTTAATGTGTGGTGAAGAAAGATATAGGAAAAAATAGAATACATGGAGTGAGAAGGAGCTCTTCTTTTCTAAAATTTAATTTTCGTTATATGTCCTTAACAGGACTGCATTTTAAAATTTGAATTTTACACTAGTTCATGGTCAGCATAGCAACATAGTTTTTTAAAATACGTCATTTCTCCTACAATGCATATTGGAATTAATTATCCTTATTTTTCTATTTTAATAATACAGTTCAGTGTGGTGTAAATCTAAGTAAAATAGATCCCAGTTCTTCTACAATGCTTACATCTTTGCCGATAAATGCTGGAGATGGTATAAAAAATGGGATTAAAGACTACATTTGAAAGGAAAGAATTTGTGACATGCAGGAGGCAGAGGGAAAATGATAGAAATTGGGGCCATTGTGAAATGAGGGAGAAAATATCTGGCCTGTCTCCCCATGCTTCCCTATCTCCTGCTTCTGGGTATTCTTGGGACTCCAGTGGTAGTGGAGTCCCACATTTTGCATGTGGCACTGGCCCTTCCTCTTGAGCCGTAGTTCCAGTGTTTATCAGGGGAGAGTGTGCTGGCTGCAATTTATCACACCATGATACAGAAACGTGCCCAGGGGATGCTTTGGGAAAAGCAGAGTTACTTGCTTACATTTCTCTGTTCAGTCTATATGGAGCACTGAAGCTTTGCTCAAATCACCAGCAAATGTTTCTTTCTAAGGCTGACAATTCAGTCTTGTGTGTTTCTGGCTTCTATAACTGTTGAGAGTTTTGCTGAGTTGTTGGAGAGCCCTTTCAGTGAAGAGGGGGTAGAAGGAGTTTATATCTTTAAACCAATTAAACATATTTCCATATGTGAGCTTTTATCCCCTGGAGATAAAATGCCCTGTTCTCACTAGCAAGTGAATATTGAAAGGGAAAAAAAACCAGAAAAAGTACACTTGACTTTAATGAGATTTTGGATGAGTGGAAATAAGGACAAATTTGGTAGAAATGTTTCTTTACTGAGGGTGATGTTTCAAAGAGGTTAAGATTTATAGCTTTCAGGAAAGTAGCATACAATCACCTGAATATAAAACATAACATATAAAAGATGAGGTAAACTATTGAAACAACCTTTCAGATGCCCTTTAGAAATTTATATATTTGCTGATCATTAAATGATCACATGTTGTTTTTCCCAAGTCTAATATTTCCCACCTTGGGTGACTGTGAGGAAAATATGCATTGGTTCAAGTGAGGTGAGGACAATCTGTTAGCAATACAGGTTTTCAGCACAGTTCTGCCAGAAGCCTTTGGGCTTCCTGACCTTCAGCCTTGCTGGGGCACGCATGGTGTAGGGACTGTCATGGAGAGTGAATGCTATCTGACAGAGCTGCACAATGCAAGGTGCTTGCTTACTTATTCAAGTAGAAGTGTCCAAATGACATAGCCTTGATTCTTGCTTTTGCTTCCCTTCCTACACACAAGAGAAAGCTTCCTGCAGGGTCCCTGTCCTCCTGGTGCACGCAGCAGATCCAGCATAGGAACTTGTGTGGTGAGCATCTTGCTGATGCAAGTGTCATTGTAAATAGC
This sequence comes from Calcarius lapponicus, assembly GCA_039654755.1. Taxonomy (NCBI): domain Eukaryota; kingdom Metazoa; phylum Chordata; class Aves; order Passeriformes; family Fringillidae; genus Calcarius; species Calcarius lapponicus. The sequence continues at coordinate 100,017,568 of CM077462.1, forward strand.
AGTGTCATTGTAAATGAAAGAGGCAGAGGGACCTTGTTGAGAACTTAGGTATTAAAAAGTGGTCTTTACTATGGAGACACCCTGAAAGCCTCTCTAAAAGGATTGAAGTGTCAGAGCTTCATTGATGTGGACTGAGCTCTGTTCCAGGCTGCCTTGCCCAAGCACTAGTTATAAAACATCCTGGGATGCTCTTCACAACCCTTTGCACCCAGTTTTATGAAGCTGTAACTAATATTATGTCTTCAGCATTAAAGAACACAGAGAGTGGGTTTATCCAGTTTAAAAGGAGCTGCTTTTCAAATGGACAACTGTTGTAAAGCCATAAGTTAGGATCTAATTGTGGGCTGGTACTGGGCCCTTTTTCTGCCAAATCAGTGGAATGGCTGCCATCAGCCATAAATAATTGAAAAGCATAAATGCAGTGTTATACTTTAAAGATACTTGAACTATTGTAGAATAAATTTTTCAGGCAGTTTTATTTCTGTGCCTATTTTAATGAATTGTGACCAAAATAGTAATAATAGAACCACTTACAAACTTATTTTCAGTGAAAAGGAAATTAATCTTTCCTAGGGAATGAAAAAGGTCCATTGGCAGGAGGATAGTATTTTCATTCTGCAGCAACCACATTTCTATGTGTTTATTGAAAAATGTTAATAAACTTTCCATAGGGCAGTATTTGCCACTATTCACTATCCTGCCTTTTGTGAGAGATGATCTTTACTCTGAATTCATATGGTGTAGAGCAGCAAACCCAGTTTAAACTTTAGGGTATGTTCTTGCTGGGCTTCAGATATTAAATCCAGACAATTGTGGGTCTGAGATTACAGGGATTCAGATGGTGAAATTAGTGTGAAATACACATTTTTCACCTCTGGTCATGGGGAGATGTTGGCATTGAATTTGTGCTGAAGAAAATATGGCTCATTTATGAAGCCCTGCTCTTGATTTTTGTCTCTATGTGGAGCAAGGAAAGTAACTCTGATGGCCTGGATTTATGTAAGGGAGTGGTTTAATTTCTGCAGTCATTGCCATGGTGCTATTGGTGTTGCAGAGCTGCTCCCGAGGATTCAGGTTCCCGGTGATTTTTCCAGCATGTGATGGAGGCAAGCAGGAGCACTGCTTCCCCCATGATGTGCAGTTGTTTGGGATTTTGTTTCTGCTGTCCGTCTGCACAGGACAGCAGAAGGACACAGGAGGGAACAAGAAAAATTAGTCTTGGCATACAACAATCTCTCTTGGCATACAACAAAGAAAAAGCAGTTTTGGCTTAGTGCTTCATATCAGAATCACAGAATCACAAGGTTGGAAGAGACCTTCAAGATCATCGAGTCCAACTCATGCCCCAACACTTCAACTAAACCACGGCACCGAGTGCCACATCCAGTCTTTTTTTTAAACACATCTAGGGATGGTGACTCCACCACCTCCCTGAGCAGACCATTCCAATACTTTATCACTCTTTCTGTGAAAAGCTTTTTCCAAATATCTAATCTATACTTCCCTTGATGCAGCTTGAGACTGTGTCCTCTCATTCTGTCAGCTGGTGCCTGGAGAAATGTAAAAAGAAAATCACCATTTAAGGAAAATACACCATTTAAGGAAGGGCACCATTTGAGGAAGGCGAAGGGGAGACGTGCACATCTTAGGGGTTGATGATCATTAGTCTCCCCAATTTATTGATCCAGGTTACATACTTTTATAATAGTGTTAATGAGCTCATACATATTCTGTAAACTAAGCATTCTATTTGTTAAGCTATATATCAACTTTTCTTCATTCTTTTAGTCTTGCATTCCACTTTCCCACGTCTCTCTGACTCCTTGTTATCGCACCTAGAGATGTCCAAGGACACAGTGTTTTCGCAGGTGCAAAAACTCAGATCAGAAGACTAAACACAGTATTTTTCCAGTCTAATAATTAGCATTCCCACAGAGAAAGAGACCAACTCCACCTGACTACAACCACCTTTCAGGAAGTTGTAGAGTGATAAGGTCACCCCTGAGTCCCCTTTTCTCCAGGCTAAACACCCCCAGCTCCCTCAGTCACTCCTCACAGGGTTTGTGTTCCCAGCCCCTCATCAGCCTCGTTGCCTCCTCTGGACGCGCTCAAGCGTCTCAAGGTCCTTCCCAAACTGAGGGGCTGGAACTGGACACAGCACTCAAGGTGTGGCCTCACCAGTGCCCAGTGGAGGGGAAGAATGACCTCCCTGCTCCTGCTGGCCACAGTGTTCCTGACACAGGCCAGGATGCCCTTGGCCTTCTTGGCCACCAGGGCACACTGCTGGCTCGTGTTCATGTCAGCCAGTACCTCCAGGTCCCTTTCTGCCTGGCACTGTCCAACTGCAGTGTCCCCAGCCTGTAACATTGCAGGGGGTTATTGTGGCCAAAATGCAGGACTCGGCACTTGGACTTACTAAACTTTTATCTTGTTGGACTCTGCCCATCCATCCAGCCATTCCAGGTCTCTGCAGAGCCCTTCTACCATCCAACAGATCAACACATGCTCCTAGCTTGATGTCCTCTGCAAATTTACTAATGAAAGACACAACCCCTCATCCGTGTCATCAATAATATTGAACAGACCTGGCCCCAGCACAGAGCCCTGAGGGACACCCCTGGTGGCTGGCCCCCAGCTGGATGCAGCACCATTCACCATCACTCTCTGGGCCCCGCCATCCAGCCAGGTCCTAACCCAGCAAAGAGTGCTCCTGTCCAAGCCCTGGGCTGCCAGCTTTTCCAGGAGTGTGCTGTGGGAGACAGTGTCAAAGGCCTGTCATTATAGTCAGTCAGATCCCATTAGAGGAGAGCAGCGGGTCAGCCCAGCAGCCTGGAACAAAACACATGGCAGCTTCTCCACACACCTGCCAACAGACATGGAATCAGCAGCATAAGCCGCACCTGCCTCCTCCAGCAGTGTAATATTGCCCTTTATCAGCTGGTTTTGCTTTCTCTAATTCAGCTGGATTTCTTTAGGTAGTTAGGAAACAATCTAAGCAGTGCTGCTTCATGTGATATTTTGACTGTATTTACTGTCTGGAGTTACAAGTGAGAGACCATATGCCAGTTTCCTAGCAAGAGAAAAGTAGCCTGATGTTGGTATGGTAGGTCTTAGTGTCACTGATCCATCATGAGTGGTTTTCTGCTGAAGATTTTTAACTGAAAGACTTAAAATCCATTCAGTGACTCCTACTATAGATTGTAAATTAAGAGAGATTAACCCTGATTGCCAGACTTGTCAGCTGGGAATCTTGGGACAATATTAGTAGTGTATGCTACATTAACTGTGTTTTTTTTTTTCCCACACTCCATAGGTTTGCCCTGCTTTCATAGAAGCATAGAATGGCCTGGTTTAGAAAGAACCTTAAATATTTGGAATCCAGTTCCAGTCTCCTGCCGAGGGCAGACATGCCTCACTCTAGACCAAGTTGCTCCAAACCCTGCCCATCCTGCCCTTGAACACTTCAAGGGATGGGGCATCCACAGCTTATCAGAGCAACTTTTCATCTTCGAAAAGTTACCATCTTTGTACTGCAGTAGTAGTTCCCTGCTCTTCTTCCTTGCCTTCAAGGCTATGCAGTATGCTTTATTTGGAGAGGGATGATGTGTGATTGCATTTCATACCAAGAAAACATGATTGGTTGCTATATAAATAGTACATATTCATATAAATCCACTGGGATTTTTTGCTCTGAGATCTTCATTAAGAATGATGATCTACTGTAATTTATGAATGAGAGCTGATAAAATTAACCTAATGGATTTGCATTTATTGCTTTTAATTAGACATTTTAATTTAAAACACAGTTATTCTCCCATAATATAATAATTTATTATATGTTGTAATTGGAGGAAATATTTTTTTGTAATCTGGTGGTCTTGTTGATGGACAAGCAATACAGTACTAGCTTTTTGGGTTGAGGGCAAAAGTACTGAAATACTAAACACACTAATAGTGTTATTTTATGCAAATTGGAAGGTGGAGAGTAGTTTCATTTGAAATACACCCTGCCAGAAAAAATTACCAAGAATCTGTTTCCCTAGAGAAGATGTCATATTATTATATTGAAGCAGTAATTAACAGCAAATTTTTTTTCTGAAGATTTTGCTGTGTAAAAAGACTGGAATGCACTTCCAAGCTAATTCTCATACTCACTGTCATGCCGTGTTAGCAGAATTGTGATCTTATGTGGAAAGATTACCTTTTCTAAAACACATAAATTCATGAAACTGTATTAGCCGAGATCTAAAGTCAAGCTGGGTTTTTTGTTTGCTTTCTGGCCATCAGTGGTAACTTTATGGCACTTTAGTTCCAAATATAGTTCTGTTGTGCACAAGAAATAAAAAATATATTTTCACATATTTTTTCTGCTTCAGAACTATAAGGCTTTGTATTCTAGCCAAGTGTACCATTATTTTTTTTTTAATATTCTAAATATGCCCTTGCAGTAGCTTAAGAATAAACATTATAGAGAGAATTTCATCTTGATTACACAGAGTGGAAATTACAATTAAGGGTATTTAACAGCTTTAGAGGAACTGTCCTCAGTATTGCATTGAGAAGTCATAATTTGGCTTTTTTGACTTCTCTCTGTAAAAAAGCTTTTTAGCAATTGTGTGGCCTGTGCACCAACTTTAGTCCCAGTGCATGTGCCAGCTTCACAGCTGTCTTCTCCTGATTCCAAAAGCTTCTTCTGAAATTAGCTTTTGTCTTTGAATACTCAAATTAAAATTTGTTTGCCTCTTCCAACCATATATTCAGAATGAGGAAGTTTTGTTTCAGTGAAATTATCTTCACGTATTCCCTTTTGATTGATTCATTGAGTAAAAACAATTGTGCCTTCTTAGAACACAAAGAGTACAACTGAAAGAAAAACAGTGCATTTGCTCTTGCCTAATTTTTCTCAGCTAGTTTGAAAAACAAAGACTAATATAAGGGCATATATATTAATATCCTCAAACTATAGCTCAATTCCTGAAGATATGAAAGCCAAAATTACTCCAATTGTAATGTTTTATATACTAATGCCTGAAGAAGGGGAGCATATACTTCATGATATACATTTCAGAGGTTTACTCCTTTGGCCTCTCTTGCATTTATCAGTTAATTACTCTGTTCTTTAGCAAGCTATAAATGGTAAAATAAAAGATCTGACCCCATATACTTAAACAACTGTTTGAGGTCCTCATTTAAGAGGTGTTCAGGACACAGTTTGAATGGACAGCAAACACACACCAGTGCTAATGGGGTCGTTCAGACCCTCCATATGATTTTGTTGTGTGTACTTGATTATATCAGCTTCAAACTTGCAGGGCTGGTAGTACAGAAAGGCTCATCGATACAATGTATTTTCCATTACCATGGCTATATTTATATTTATCAAGACCTTGCAGTGTTTATAAGTCAGCATAATGATACCTTTCTTCTGTGGCATTAAGGTAGATAGGTTTCTCAGAGGTGTAAACTAGACATGGGAAACCAACTTCCAAGACAGATCAGAGTTAGTAATTTAACTCCTCCTGTTGGTCTGTTTTTTCTTAGATCTCTTCAAATTTAATTTCTGATTTAAGATTCGGGCCTGACTGCCAGTATTAAATGAGCTTAGTTCTCATGATGATGTAAATAAATTCAAATCCTGAAAAATATTGAATAAACTTGATATTTACAGTAATAGAAATGTGTAAATGTAGCTTTAATTATTCTCCTTGTTAGAAGTCCATGTTTTATTTCCAGTTTCTCAATTGAAAATGTTGTTAAGAATTTAAGTCCCATAAGGGAAAAAAAGCATGGAGTTGAGATTTTGAAATACAGAAATTATAATTTCACTTTGATTTGAAATTGGTTTTCTTAAAGTAGCCATAGAAATAAATGGTAAGAAAATTTTAAACTGGCTTTCAGAACCGTATTTTATATTTCCCTCTGTAAAAAGTGATCATCAAAAATATCTGAAATATTTGCACATAAATTCTAATGAGCTCTACTTACAGCATTTTGGTAAATGAGTGCTTATGGAAGTACTTTGTACAAAGTCAGTATAAATCAATGTCCACATACTTAAAAGAGTGTGTTTCCTGGCGTGCAGAAGTCTGTGCTTTTCAAAGAAAAAATAAGATAGGCAGTGCCAATGTTTAATGTAACTGGTTAGTTTTCAGTATTCAACTACTTAATTTAAAAGCAAATCAACAAGCTTTGCCATAGCCCTGTCTGTCAGGGAGTGGTGCTTGCTTGGATAGAAACAACTGGGTTTGCCCTGACATGCTGGAATAAGTACAAGAAGCTTGGAATGGAGAAAGTTGACTTACGTTTTCCTGATTATCTCAAACGTAATTTGTCATGTCTGAGGTTTTGGAGAACAAAGATATTGACATCTGTGGTTTAGGACACAGGATGACAGAAATTTGACTACTGGAGTAGAATGGTTTGAAAACTCTCTAAAAGCAACTGTTCATGAACCTGAGTTGTTGCAAAGGCTTGTCCTCTTTAATTGTATCCGATTTCTTGAAGCTAAAGGCAAAAGTTTGTCTTTGGAGGGGGAAGCATTGCATTAGTAAGCAGACGGGACTCAGTTTCTTTATGCAGAAAGGCCTATTCTTTACTCACATAACTCATTTTTATATAGTTTTCACAGACCTCATGTTTTACTCCGATTGGCAAGTAGTTTTCTTGCTGCTCAATTCATTGGTTAGTAACTGGCATTCTGCCTATCAAATCTCCCTAATTTTGGATTGTTTACATATCTTCTTATCTGATTCTCAGGGGACAGATTTCTTGTTTATTGCAGGTGCAATTTTTTTTCTATATGTATAGGTTTTTATGTGTACAGATTCTTATTCTTAAGATTTCTTCACCTGGGAACTTAGCTAGCTGCACTTAGAAGTTACAGGCCAGCTGGTAATTCAGCAGAGCAAGGCCTGATTTCATAAGGCCTTTCTTTTATAGTACCTCTACCTGTATGAAACAGGAAGAGTAAGTTCCTTAAACAAAGCAAAGCTCATTGTTGATGCTGTACTGCATACAAATTATTTGTGGTATCAAGTAAAACTGAATTGCATGTTTGCGAAAAGTAATTCATCTTTGCCTCAGTTTTCAGCAACAGAATTAAAATATGAAGCAAAGACAGCTTTTAATTTTTTGATGAATCATTTAGCTTAACCCACCCACTACAGCAGTGCATGCTGCCTACCTGCTCCTAATATCTGCTAAAATACCATAGTTCACCTCCTGTAGACATTAATTGCTATACTTGGAAGCAACAGAAGGAAGGGGAAGAAGTGGTGTTTGGATTAATAGCTCAAGAAAACCTGTTAAATTTCTCATCTCAGCACTTCATTTCCTTATCTTCTCAGCTGAGGTGTTGCAGCTGAGAACCAAATGTAGTGGCTTTTTCTTGTAAGGACAAGTGATGGATGGGGATATAGAGAGAGGCACAGGAGGAGTATCTGGCCCACAAACAGGAGTGATGGAACCATTGCCCAGTAATAGAAGCTGGTTTAAAAATGTACCTTTGCCCCAAAGCAGGGGTGAAGGAATGCTACTCTGAGCTCTACAGAAAATGACAGACAGGCATGATAACATCGGGAAAGGGATGAATGACAGCAGTGACACGTTTCCTAGACGGAACTGGCGCCACACTTCACTCAAAAAGAGCAGTCATGAAACAGTAAACCAGAGCACTTCCCCCTCTCTTGTTTGTTCTCCAGTTAGGTCATAAACATTAGAAGACAATAGAACATTTCTCTCTGACGTGACCTAAACACCATGTAGGTCTCACCAAGGGCAGTAGGGTTGGCAGTGCAGGCTGGAGGGAAGGATGTCCCTCCCTTGATGGGAGGTGACAGGTCAGGCAGGGGGCCTGTCAACAGCCACAACAGTGGGCTTCAAAGCTTCTGGCTTGCTCTTTTTAATATGTTACTCTGTGGTTTACTGAACACTTCAAGTGCATCGTTGTGTGTATAAGTGACTTAGTTCACCAGTGAGACAATTCCAGTGTCCAGTCTGATGGACAATTACCTTTGCTTTTGCACATTCAAATCTCAGTTGCTATTTCTGTGGGAGAGGTACCTATAAATCTGTAAACAGTTTCCAGCCTGAAAACAGCACAAAATAAATCAGTCTGTATAGCAAAACAAATATTTTGAGGGAAACCTAGAAGGGCCTTACTGTGTGGCTACAGGCTAGCCCTCAATCAGCATTAAATAAGAAAGGCTGAATTTCTGAGACCTTTGTATTTTCAGAAATTACATTTCCTGTCAGTAAAAATTCTTTTGATTATACATGTATGTTTTATATCAGAAGTCACTATTTATTTGTAGTTTACATGTGACAGCTTTTCCAAGACTGTGCAAAGCCAGCTTTTTGTCAAGATTTGACTGTATAATTAGGTGGTGTGGCTGGATTTGGTTTTAAAATAAATCAAGAGAACCACTTCTATACTAAAAATGATCTATAATTAATCATATGGTAATACACAATTAATTGTAGTACATGTGCTGTGCAATTAACGATACTTATTTTGTTTTTTCTTCAAGTAAACTCAGTATTCTTTTCCCCCTTACTTCTTCATACAGAAGTGCAGCATTTTTACCACATCCTTGATGGTTGCATACTCTTGGATTTGTTTCTCTCACACTAAATGTATGCTTCCTGAAATTGATTCTTGATATTATTTATAGTTAGAATACGTGAATAAGTTAAACGCATGTAAAATTGTACCTGTATTGTATATTTAGGGAAATGTAGGTTGTGTTGCTAGTGACAATTGGACAATAAAAACCTGTTTATAAGCAGTGGTGCTTCTGAGGATATTGAATTGATGGATCAGGACAGACACTAAAAAGCAGGATTCTTTGCAGCCAACATTTTGAGAGGTGATGAACATGCAGGGGATTTTCAGTGCTAGTGCAGTGATATTTTTTCCTTACCTTTCAAACCCTTAGGAATGTGATTTCCACAAAATTCAAATTTATGCAGAGAATTTAAAAGTCTCTAGTTGAATTGTAGCAGTTTGTTTGCCAGGTAGTGTGTGGGATGAAAGTAAATGAAAGGTTTATTGGTTTAATATTATGTATATTTGGAATTACTTGTGCAGCACCTTGAAAGATAAAGCTGTTTTTGTCTGTTTGGAACATTATTGCTAAAAGGCTATATGTTTACACGTGTAATTGGCTGAATTCCAAATTGCAGGCAGAATTTGCTTTGTCTTCCTTTAATTTTTGTGGTTTGGTTCTTCCCTCAGATTTCCCTGTGTTGCAGAATGTAGGCAGAGACTGTAGCAGATCACAAGCACAAATTTTTTTAATTTTTTTCCTGTAGGTATATTCACTGGGGGTGAGATTTCCTCCCATGGACGGTTCAAGCTACAGCAGTAATTTTATATATATGAGCCCTTGAACTGTGAATTAAAAACCCTGTGCTGGGTGGCTTGAAAAAGGGAGTTTCTTCATCATTGGCTACATTTAAATAGGTGTCTGAAGTGAATTTGTTTTCCACTATAATGTATTAGCAGTTGTTTGGTTGGTTGATTTTTTTTGTATAATTTGGTCAGGGAGGGTATATGGAGCTAGAAAAGAACAAGACAAAATGTGTCTCCTACTTTCAGATGTTTGTTTTCAGGTACCAAATAAGCTGCTTGGGCAGGAATCCACCCAGGGCTATTGGCAAAACCCCCAGTCAGTTGGTGGTTGTACCCCTCTGGCCTGGAAGCAGATGAAATTCCACATTTGTTTCAGGGCAGCACCTCTTAATGCACAGATAAACTTGCTAAAATATAAGGTATAGGCAGGCTAAGGAGATTTTGTGGCAGGAATCTGTGTCAGTTGAAAATTTACCTTCTTTATCCCTGGGGAAAGGTTTCCTATTCCTCAAAGCACCACCTTGGTGCATGTCCTTTCCTCACCTGAGTGCATGGACGCAGAGAGACACCTAATTAAGAAGCCGAGGCGATGCCATTTCCATGCTAAACTTGATTCCTCTGGGTCTCCTGTGAATAGAGGTGTGCTCTGAGCAAGCTGAGACCGGGCCGTGCCGTGCGATGATCTCCCGCTGGTACTTTGACATGGCTGAAGGAAAGTGCGCGCCCTTCTTTTATGGCGGCTGTGGTGGGAACCGGAACAACTTTGACTCAGAGGAATACTGCATGGCGGTCTGTGGCAGCATCAGTAAGTGGCCTCCATGGCGCCCGCCTCGCTGGGCTCACACTAACCAACCCCAGCCGCGGTCTGTCCGCTCCTCTGCTCACCACTCTCTCCTCCTCGGCCTCTTGCTAACCTGGCATGGTAGTGGGTGACTTCTTGGCACTGTAGATGCCCTCTGAATTGGAGGCTGAGGGCTTTTAACACCTCCTCGGGTGAGGCTTTCGCACCCATCTTCTCTCTGTTGTCTGTCAGAATGTACTGATGTTTTATGTGTCTGTCTGCACCTACAATGCATGTGCAGGAAAAAACACTAACTTTAAGAAAGCGTCAGGTAAGTTTAAAAATAGCTTGTATTTTTACCAGTGTATTCTCATATATTTCTGAAAATTTTTTTTCCCAAAGCTAAAAAGTACTAGAATGCGTATTTCCAGATTTCTTTGGTTTTAGTTTGGTTTAATTCTTTGTGCGTGTTTGCAATGAAAAGGGAAGAAATGGTATTTGATTTTTTTTTTGTTTCCCTAAGGGCTGTGATGCACATGGATGTGAATCACCTCCCACTTACTTTAACTCAACCATATGTTATAATGGCTGTTTTTGCTGAAAGAATGGTGTTTGCACTGTTTGAGAGTCATGGCATTCTCCACCATACACCATCGAAGCTGATCAATTAGGTGTAGTTTTATCAGATGGGTTCTGTTTTGAGAGCCTCTTGTACACTCTCCTCCCAATCTGCTTTGCAAGCATGTACTCCTGGGAGAGCCTCACCTGACATTTACACCTGAGACATTAAAGAGTGACTACATGTCTCACTGCCCTGTCTGCTCGCAGGACGTGGAAAAGCAGAACACAAACAGCATCTCAGGGCTCCTTTTAGTAAAAGCTTTTCCAAACCTGTCCTTTTCAGGAGCATTTTCAGTAAGTAGAAGGGTTAAAAATGCACACAAACAAATGAAGGGGTACTGTGTGCGTCATGGAGCAGAGCAGCTGACCTGTATTTTATTGGAGTAGAGGTAAGAGCACTCCTGGAGCCAGGAGTGCTGAACTGGTGCTCCAGCAGCATTTTATCTTACAGTCATCTAGAGCTGTTTATCACAAAGCTCCTGGGAAGGGACATGGAGAAATCTGCCATGATGGGAGTGAGGAGGATACTTCCTGAACTGTGATCAGCTCCTGCAACAAGGCAGAAGATGTAGTGAAGGGAGAGGTCCATGCAGGAGGTTGGAGTGAGGTCTAATGCATTTACTGACAGAGGAGCATTTTGAACCATTAAGTTCCTGTGTTAGGTGAGGTGTTTCCAGAGATGAAAAACATGATTTGTTTCTGGTATCAGCCTCTCTTTGGGAAGATAAATTATCTTCTCTTCTTCTCAGGAGATTCTGCTTTTTCTCATGGAAGTTATTGTCTGGCTGGGTGGGTTTTTTTCCTCAGATTCATTTCAATAAAACAACGACAAGAGTATTATCATTTCCATTATTCTCTTGGTTTATTCTGGAAGTCAAAATTTTTGGTCTAAGTAATTTTCTCTTTAAGGACAATGGAGTTCGGTTGAGTACTTGAGCTTATTTGACTTTATTTGCACAACTCAAACTGATTTTTTTATCTCCTATAGGTGTTTTATTCTGCCTTTTTTTCCTTCAGTAGTTTCTCAAACAACAGTTGAGTCTATCAGGATGCACTTTCTAAGTTATTTCAGTTATATTTTATTTGTAGTTTTTAATGTTATGACAGTGTGTTCTATACCCTCATCTATACACCTGTATTTTCTGTTCCTGAGGTAACTTTTTCTTTTAGTTTCATGTACTGTTTCAGTCTCACCATGCTGTTTCTCCTTCTTATTCATGGTTTTGCTGAATAGAAATTGTAATTAAAATAATTGGAAGTGCTGAATATAAGTTTCATCACTGAAATTATGTCTTGTGTTTAGTACTAATCTAACGTTGCTGAAGGAGGTAGAACACCATTTTTCACCTGAAACTCACAGAAGAAAAATAAAACAGTGGAGAATAGTTTCCATCAAGGCCACTCCTGTTCTCTCGTGATGTTTTTTCCTCACACCATCACCCTTAATTTAGTCTTTGTATTTGATTTTTATGCCTTCTCCTCCCCACTTCATTATTATTAATGTTTTTATTTATTCCATTCTTTCTTTTCTCTCCAAAGTTCAGGTTGTTCTTGCTCCTTTGTGTCCTATTAAAACAAAAGAAAAATCAAACCTCTCTTATGCAGGAGGGGAAAGATGGATGCTAAAGCACATCTTTCCTTTGTCTAGCTATAGTCTGCTTTTCAGGATAAACTAGTTAGATTTTACAGAGTAATATGATATAGTGAATAGTATTGGGTTTCTCTTGTATAGTGGACAAAGGGTGGAAATGTGGGATGTGTGGGATGTGAGTCCGATTTTCTGGTAATGAATTGGAATTGGACTGAACCAAAATGTGAGGATGTTCTGTTGTCACAAATACCCACACACTGTGAAATCTCAATACTAATATCCTGAGCACTTTCTCTTTAAAAAAAAGAGTTTAAAAGAGCATGTTTTATTCTGCCTTCTTGCTAAGTCTCTTTGCCTGGATCTGGAAAGGTGGGTCTGTCCTGTCATACAAAACCCTAAACTCGCTCCATGTTGAGTGGATTTTACTGGTGCTCTGAGGTCTGATGGAAATGATTTATCTTTAGGGTAGGAGCTACTGATGTCATATTTTTTTCATTTATCATTCAACTCCATGGAAATTGATACATAATTGCCTTAGAAATAGAAGGCTTTGAGGCTGATATTACCAATTCCTTCAGCCTGTCAGATTACCTGCACAGTCTCTACTGATTGTTAATAAGCATGTTCAGTACTGGTTTCCATTCAATATAATGATTCAAACTTCTACTGTGTGGCTGTCCATAGTGGCCTCTTTGAAGTCATAGAATCTGTCAGGTGTTTAATTTGGATTTAATGGCCTTAGAATGAGTATATATTGACAAGAATAAGTGAACATATTGCTGTTACCAAAGGAAAGATTTCTGTCTTCTACTAAAAAATAATCTATTGTACAATTGTTTTTTACTTTTCTGTTAATTGTTGCATTTTAAATATTCTTAAAGTTACAGGAGGTCTATTTTTTTAAATGAGTGCTATCTTGATATTATATTAATGTTTAATTTTTAACTTGGGAACTTAAAAGCTGGGAAAATATGTTTTCTTAAATGTGCTTCATTTCTCAGACAGCTCTCCCAGCAGCTCCAGAGGCTGTCAGAGCCTGATGTCAGTGAATTCACTGTTTTTTCATTTCTTCCTCATTCAAAGTGGGAGTCAGTTGAACTCTGGTGGCACAATCAGTTTTTGAAAATTTTTATCATTAAAATGACCTTTTATAAATGGGTTTTTTAAATTTTATGACAGTACTGAATTTCTGTGGCTCACAGAAATTCAGTACTGTCCCAGAGGGAACCAGCAGGCTTCAGTGTTGTCAGTTCCCTCCTTCCTTGCATAAACCCTGAAACTTAGTAGGAAGTTTGAATGATGACACATGTGGTTTTATTTTTGATCATTTAGAGCAGTATCACAGGTTTTTGGGTGAATTTAGGTAAAAATAGTATTTATTCTCTAGACTAAATACTGACAACTTCCAAACTTGCTAAATCTCTGAGGGATTTTTAAGGGGCAGATACTGTCCATTTTAATTTTTCTTCAGAGGTGTATTGCAAATAAAGATCTGTACCTTTTACTGGCAGCAGCTTACAAGAAGATACTCCTGTTGTCAGTCATTTCCTTTATCCATTGTTTGTTTGTCTGGGATGTTGACATCTCCCTAGTTAGCAAGAAGTGAAATGTTTTGGCAGCTAAAGTTGCATGCCAACTTCTAGTGTCTAAGGCATTAAAGAACTGTGGCTTCTAATATAATAAATTGTTAATTTTGACTACGACCTTTAGTGGATGCAAGTGACTAATTTCTATTTCCACAATTTCTTCATCTGTATAAATTTTCACTTTTATTTCACCTTTGAACCACACATGTTGTACTAGAGCTTTTAATAAGTAAGTGGGTGAAGTTTAGGATTCAAAAAGGAAATAGTGCAAATGTTTTCATATCCAAAACTTAGACTACTACTAATTTCAAACACAAATAATTTAATTAGTATAAGGTATTGCTGTGGGCAATGTTTACTGTGACTTGTTTTGCTGGGTCTAATCACAGCATTTTTTGTTTTGGTTCTTTTTACTCTGTGGAACTTGATGACTCTTGTTTACAATCTTGGCAGAAGTCATGTTCAGGAATATACTTTTGTCTTGTATTTGTTCTCATTTGAACCACTCATGAAGAATTAAATGGTTTTTTTCCTCTCATAAATATATAAACTTCTGATAAGTTGAAAGAGAGTGACCTTGCACTAGAATATTGCAAAGATGCTTGAGGAGGTTTTGCTTTGGGGACCTCCTCCCAGTCAAGAAGTGCATCAAAGAACTTGGAGAGGTGTGATCTGAGCCATTAATGGATGAATGTTGAATGGGCATCAGCAAGGCAAAATTGTATTTGTCAGGGTTGGTGAAAAGGAAGGCATTCATGGGAGGTTTGATTGCCAAGTTCTAGCTGGGCATGGGTAGGAAATGTATCTTGAAGTTCTTACTGAGGAGACTTTGTATATGAGAAAATTCAACTTAAACATAGTTTAGATGGCAAGTAGCACCTTTAATTAAAATAACGGATTGGGAGCAATAAGAATATGATATGTTTTGTTGGGTCAGTTTTTTTCCTCTCCAAGGAGTCTCTGAGGAATTTCACTAAGCTCTTTCAAGCTGCCTGTTGTTTGATGCCATACCAATTACTTAAATTCTAACATACTAAAGGAAAACACAATCAGTCTTTGCGAAGTAGAAGTTGGTTATACTGCATAGTGAGGGGACTATTGCTCACTTTGCTTGAATTACCCTAAATGCAAACTTTTCCACTACCAGTGTCACAGCTGCCTCCTAGTTATCCAATAGGAAGGCTGGCTGTTAGTGCAAGCTCGCAGATTATTTCCAGCCTTTGTGAGGGTTTTTTTTAACTCAAAGTTATTACAAATAAGGTAACTATCTGTGAAGCCACACTGTTGCTAAGGGAAGGATTTGAGATACTTCATTAGGTACTGTGAGGTCCATAAGTGCTTTAAAAGGGATTTGCATTCGCATTTATATGTTACAATTTATCTTTTAAAAATAAACTTATGTATATAAATAAAGCATGTAACTTTGCAAAGGGCGTTTTGTTGGCTAACAGACTTTATTCATTGCCAGTCTTTTTTGCATACTTGGAATTTTTCTTTTGGCAGCAGCTTCTAACCTGTTCCAAGAACATTGTTTTGTTCACTCTGTAGAGCTTCTCCTGGTTTATAATGTGGGGTAAGAGAGGGGGAAGAAATCCTGATGTATTTTATGTACTTGCTCTGTGTAACGTGTTCATCTAAACCCTGTTTCTGTGTCTTCCTCTGAGGCTAAATAGATGGCTGCATTCCAGTGGAAATTAGAACAGCTGCTTCTTTTTAATTCATCTAAAATTTTCCCATACTAAAGTAGAAATTCTTCTTTTCTTCTCCCTCCCCTCCCTCTCTCCACCTTCAAATTTTACATCAGTCCCTACCACAGCTGCTAGCACTCCTGATGCTGTTGACAAATACTTGGAGACACCTGGAGATGAGAATGAACATGCTCATTTCCAAAAGGCCAAGGAGAGGCTTGAAGCTAAGCATCGCGAAAGAATGTCTCAGGTAAGGGGAGATTTCTTTATTCCTGGGTTTGTGAGTTTTTCTGACAAGTAATAAGTGATCCTTCATCTTCTTATTTCCCAAGGCTTCATCCAGGTGCCCTGCCAGTTTACAATGCTGTAAAAACATCATTTACTGCTTTTCTGACTCTTGTCTAAGAATTCAGCTGTCTGACACATTTCTGGTTGCATCACCACGTCAATCATAAGTCGCTACAGTTACTAGAAAGATTAAAAGAAAAAAAATGTAAAAATTGTCTCTCATCTTTGTGGGAAAATGTTTGTCTTGTGAGATTATATATTTTTCAAAGTAAAGAACTTGGTCTCTGTATTAATTGTCCTTCCCTTGGAGCACTGAAGGAAGATGGTATGTGTTGAGCATTTTCTATGTGTGCCCTGGGGGTAGTGTGAGATCACATTTGTTCATCTAATGGTTTTGAGCCTCAAGGTAACATGATATGCATCTAAAGTCAAAGAAAAGAGGAAAAAAGGGTGCTTTTGAAGTAAAAATCCAAACTGAATCAACCCTTTTCTTTCCCTTCAACCAAAGAGATGTGAAACTGTACCCACATTTTAATCCAGTGAGAGATGACTTACCCACTCTGTCAGAAACAGGCTTTATAGTAGCAATGCCAGTAGAAATGGTCACAGTTCTGCTTTAATAACAACAAAGAAAAATATAAGAGGTTTAAAGGAAAGCATATATTTTGAGAATGAAAAAAATCCACAAAAAATGAATGTAGTATAATTCAGATGCACTCCATATACCTATATAGCTAATTTACTGTATTTTTTCATTATAACTTTGTTCCTTTGATGGGATTTCAGTGTGTCTGTCTGTTACTGATACATTACTAGCCTTTAATTCTGTGCTAAAATGTTATTCCAAAAATGAAAATAAAATATTATGAATCAAAATTAAATTAAGCTCTTATTGTACATCCATGCCTATTGGTACCGTAGCTGTGCCTGGCACTTCTCTAATAAATTGGGCAGCTCATCTTACGTGAAGCACTCATCCAATTGGTGCAAGCCACATACTGAGAATATGGAACATGACATGTCATAGATAGGAAGATAGGTGCTCCTCATCTGCTTGGGAAGTGTTGAAGCACAAACAATCTGTCTCCTCTTTAAACAGAGAAAATAGAGCAAATTTAATGGACAGGGAATCTGGAGAATAAAAAACATTACATAGCCTGCCTAGTGGAAGAGAGACCCTGCCTTGGCTTGGCATGCAGAGGATTGGTGAATAATACAGTCACCACCCCATCATTCCTTCTCCTTGAAACAACCTTTTTGTAAAAAATGCTGTTGAGGTGGGTTTCTTGAAAGCAAAGGACAGTCAGTGCAGATTTCCTTGGCATAGTCTTTAGATTCTCACCGTGGTTCCATGTTTTTCTCCAAAATCCCGGTATGTAAAGGTTAAGCTGCATAATTAGAGGCAGTATTTGGATGAACTGTGTATTTTCTGTTTTAACATGAGCGGCTGGAGGACCCTGTCAACTGAAGGATGTGATTCAGAGGTTTGATTGAAACTGGAGCTGGTGCCCTCATTAGCCCATTTCCAGCCATTCTTCCTGTCAGCACTGAGCACACAGGGGGTGAAGCTGTTCAGCTGCCCCCTCCTGCAATGTCAGTCCTCCAAAAACAAGTCAAATAACCAGCTCTGGCCAGTTCAGCAACCTAAGTCAGCCCTGGTAAAAAGCAGCATAATAGATACATTTTAAAAAAATTAATCATTAAGTTGCCTAAGCTGTTTATGAAATCACATCTTAAAGGACATGTGTTTTGAAGTACACAGATCCCTGCAGAGCTTTAAAGATCAGAAAAATCTTCAGGGAAGAGCTAGAAGGGAAAGATAATTTTTAGAAATTTAAGTTATGATTTGTACAGTATTGAACTAGCCTCTCCGTGTTAACTTGTCAAATGTTTAAAAGATTGTAGATGCTAGTAGAAAAGCCAGCTAGTTCACCATTCTGTATTTCCTCACATAAACATCTACATCCAATACCACTGGTTTCCTGTTCTGGCAATTTATTTTAAAATGGCTTTTTACATTTTATTTAAAATCAGGTATGTTCTTAATATAAAAATCAAATATATATGTAGCTGAAAATTTATGGGGAACTCTTACTTGTTATGTTAAAAATAATGCTGAATAAGTTAACTTTGTTGTCACACCTTTGCTGTCAATTATTTTCTCAGTAAAAAGAAAAGGTAACAAATGAGAGTCACTAGCCAAGTCTTCCAGCTGCACCAAACTTTTTTTTTAATTCAAAGTCCAGTTCTTTCAAAGCTGAAAAGTGGAGGCTTAGAAAGCAGCAGAAATGCCCATTTTTATTCTAATAAAAAGAGAAAAAATGATCAAGTAATTTTTTAATCCTGATAAATGTCATAATCTGAAATAGATTGGTTTGTTCACAAAACACAGATAATTTATTTAATTGAATAAAAAGTCTAGTTTTAAAATGGTATTGGGTTTGGTGTACACCTTATTTTGCAACAGTCAGTTAACTAAGAAAAAAATCAGATGCATTCTAGTTGACATCAAAAATGTAATTTTCTATGGAGTAGGGAAGTTTATCACTAAGCTTGAAGGGAAATACTTTAAAACTTGTCATCAGGGAAAATGTAAATATTCTGCATATCTTTTTTTCTGAGATTTTCCTTAATTTTCCATGAAATTCTGACAACTTGTGTTTCTTTTTCTCTTGTGTAAACATGTTCACACGAGCGGAGGCCAAGATTCTGTCAGTGGTTATGTCACATCATAGTTCACAGCTCATGAAAGACTTTTAGTCAGGAAGTTTGACTCTGTGATGACCTGATGCACCTCTGGTTCAGACTCTTTCAATCTCTTGTGCTCTAAAGTGTCCATCTCTTTAGACTACAGATCCTGAAAGTTTCTGCACCACACCTGAAGCAACAAGGCTTATAAACTTTCCTATTTTACAGGAAGTACTCTAAGGAGTATTATGTTAATACAAAATTTTAAGCTTTTCCCAAGAATTAATAATGCAGCCTCAATAGCAGGAAAACTGCATTCCCATGCAAACAGGGGTAGCCAGTCATTGATGCATGTGTAACCTTTAAATGTTTGCTGTTCTCCAAAAGATAACAGGGAGAGGTTATGTTAACTGATTGCAAAGTGTCATGGTTCTTGTTTCTTGTTTTGGAACAATTCCCCTTTTTCTCTTTTCATTTTGTTAATGGCTGTACGGCTCCCTTACTTAATTAGTTGCTGCTAAATAGACTGATGAACCAGATACCAAACCTTACTCAAGGGAGCAGTATACATTTATACATTTCTCTCCTAAGACATCCTGTGACGTCCTCATGTCTTAAATTTGCTCTTCCTTTGGCTGTCTACGATATTTTTGGAATTGTAGCATGTAGAATACTTACGATAGGAACTTAATGACACCTTGTGTCCTAGAATAGTTTTGCTTCTTGGAAGTTTATTTCCAAAGCAAACATCTAAAAATACTGCAGTTCTCAACCAGCCTGAACAGGTCTGGTGTTCGTTCAAGATTATTTTTTTAATCATTGCATGCCAGTTATTCTAACATCCTAGATACATCTTCAGCTGATTTTTAGTCCCAGTGACACTGTAGAATCACAGAATGGTTTGAGTTGGAG
This sequence comes from Calcarius lapponicus, assembly GCA_039654755.1. Classification (NCBI taxonomy): domain Eukaryota; kingdom Metazoa; phylum Chordata; class Aves; order Passeriformes; family Fringillidae; genus Calcarius; species Calcarius lapponicus. Next base: position 100,037,075 of record CM077462.1, read on the forward strand.
GGACCTTAAAGATCATTTAGTTTCATGCCCCTGCCCATGGGCTGGAGCACTTTCCAATACATCAGATTGCTTAAAATCCCATCTAGCCTGGCCTTGAACATTTCCAGGGATGGGTCATCCACAGCTTTTCTGGGCAACCTGTGCCAGGGCCTCATCACCCTGTAAAGAGTAAAGAATTTCTTTCTAATATTGAATCTGAACGTACTTTCTTTCAGTTTAAAACCATTCCTCCTTATCACTACACACTTTGACAAGTCCCTTCTCCTCCCTCATGAAGGCCCCCTTTAGACAATGGAGAGCTGCTATAAGGTATCCCTGAAGGTCTCCAGACTCAAGAACCCCAAATCTCTCACCCTGGACTCACAGAGGAGGTGCTCCTATCCTTTATCATCTTTATGGTCCTCTTCTGCACACACTCAGGCAGGTTGATGTGCATCTTGTGTTGGGCCCCAGAGCTGGATGCAGCACTGCAGGTGGAGTCTCACCAGAGCAGAGCAGAGGGACAGGATGCCTTCCTCAACCTGCTGTCCATGGTATTTTGGTTTTTCATTCACCAGGACACTCAAGTTCTTTTCCCAGGGTTTCTCTCAGTCCATTCATTGCCCAGCCCATACTGATTTTGGGATTGCCCCAGCCCTGGTGCAGGAACCCACACATGGCCCTGTTGAACTTGAACCTGTGGTTTTCCCAGGCCTGCCCCTCAAGCCTGTCCAGGTCCCTCTGACTGACATCCCTGCCCTGTAGAGTATCAATCACACCACTGACCTTGGTGTCACCTAACTGAGATTGCTCTGATTGCTTCTGTCCATGTCCTCAACAAAGATGTTAAATGGTACCAGTTCATGTATTCCCTAGATTCCACCATCTCTACTACAGTGTGTGGGAAGCCTGTTTCCTTCCTTAAAACTGTCCAGTTAATAGAATTGCCCCCCTCCGTTGTAGTCAGGACTCTTTGGAGAAGTTTAATGATATTACCAGAAAAAAGATCAAGACTTAAGTGTGGAAAAAAAGCCCTTGACAAAGATAGACAGGCTTTTGGCACAACTGTGACCATTCTCACTAAGCCAACCTTCAGGCAAGTACCTCTGCTGGCCTGATTGTTCTGACCCAAATGCCTGCCATAAATCCTTCTCTTGCAGATATGCTTTTGTGCCCTTGTGAAAAAATGGGAATGAATGAATTCTGCTGCTTCAATACATAATAAAATGTTTGTACTTAGCATCCCTTAATAATGAATGACATTTTCCATACTGCCTCTTTCCCTCTTACTGTCCCTTAAAGCCCAATTTCAAAAAGCATCTGCCAGGCTGTAAGGCCTGAGTTTTGAAGAAGTTTGACTTTGAAATGGCTTGCTTCTTGTATCTCAATCAGAAGCTGTTATTTTCCCTGTACAAAGCCTCCAACCCTTGAAGAGCCCTAAATCTGTATGTTTTTCAGCATAGGTCTGTGCTGTTAGCAGAGGAGAATAGGTTTGTAAGTGCAGATGCCAAGTTCAGCCTTCTTCTGCACCTGTGTAACTGGGGAATTTTTTATCCTCCTTGCTCTTTGGGGCTCTCTGTAGCACTTTGGCTTATTTCTCACTCACAAATCCTTGAAGTTATTACCTTTGGTGGGAGCAGGAGTTCCCTGTGCATGGTAGCATGGCCCATGGATAGCTGCATCTTGAGTTGGTTAGCACACACACGCAGATGCTCTCAAGCATTGAAGTCTTCTCAGTTACAAAAATCTGTCACTCAGGTCACAGCAGTCTTTACAGGAATATTGTTTCTGCAAACAGTCGCGTAATTCTGTTTTTTTTCCAAAACCTTTCAGTTTTGTGGCACCAGAGCTGAACTCTGAGGCCACTAATTTACATCCCTCCCAACTAACTGTATAGGCTGTCAGGTTATCATCCTGCCTTCCATGCCTCAAAAGATTTAATGAAATAAAATGGACAAGAGATGGACCTGGTGTAGCCCAAGGTCCTCTTAATCACATTACCCACAGTGCTTATTTTTGTCATGCAGATTAGCAGAGGGTTGGTTTGGGGGATAAAGATGGCAAGGCAACTCTTGTTCTGAAAATCCATAATTGCTCTTTCAGAGTAAAAAAATTAGGCAGATGTCAGAGATGTGATTTTAAGACAGAAAGGGAGAAGAGGAAGAAGAAAATCATAAAGTTGCTAATCTAGGCCAATGTTCAAGCTTGAGCGCCTCATTGTAGTTAATGACATGGCTTAATGCCATAATTTCTGGGCCTTCTGTAAGTTCATATCCTCTCTAATCACAGAGGAGGAAAGAGAACAAACTCTGTGAGTAAAGCAGAAAGAACCCTGAATATTCATTCAAATATTGGCTCAGATATTCCCCAGAATGGGATAAAACCCAGAAGTGGTTAGATGTTGATACCAAAAAATTGATGTATTTTATTTGAAAGAGGAAAGAAAAGAGAGAAGAGAAAGAGGGAGAGAAGAGAAGAGAAGAGAAGAGAAGAGAAGAGAAGAGAAGAGAAGAGAAGAGAAGAGAAGAGAAGAGAAGAGAAGAGAAGAGAGAGAAGGAGGGCAGACAGACAGGGAGAGTGGCAGAAATGAAGTAGAAGCAAATCACCCTCCATGGGTCCCAATGGCGTCTCATTGTTCCCCTCTATCTGATCTTCTTGGTGGTGAGGGTCCCCTGCTGAAAAGCATAGAATCCCATGGATTAATATATATTTGGGCAGGTGGGAACACTCAGGGCCAGTTAGACACTGTCCCTTGCAAGACTGTGGATCTGTTGCATCATGCAGTATCACATGCAGTGCTCTGGTGCAGGGTCTTGGGACTCCTTTGGGGGTTGTCATGATCTGGCACAACACAGGAGACCAAAGCAAGCTAAGCTTCTGTGAATAAAATGGATCGGACCCGGGACGGTTTTAAATATACTCAAAAACATGATTAAAACCAAACGAGGTTAGATGTTGTTGCCAGAAACACTTGATATATTTTATTTAATAGTAAACGAGGCAAAGAGAAAGAAAGACGAAAGAAAGAAATAGAAAAAGAGTTGTGTGTGGGGTGGAGGACCAGGAGAGAGTGACAGGGGTTAGATAGAAACATATCATCCATCTGGAGGTCCCAATGACATTTTGTTTTTCTCCTCCATCCCATCTTTTGGTGGTGAGGATCCCCCACCCTGACGGTGCCAAAAAGTATAGAATCCCATGGATTAATATACATTTGGGCCAGGTGGGAACGCCCAGGTGCCTCCTCTGAGGGGTCTAGCTTTGACACTGTCCCTTGCAGATTTGTTGCATCTTGTTGCAGTGCTCTGGTGCAGGGTCCGGGGAACCCTTTGTGGGGGGGCTTTGATGGGCCATGACACCTCCTCAGCTGTCCTTCACGTGGATGCAGCTTTTCCTGGAGTGAAGGGGCCCCTGGGCTCCTCTGCCCAGTGGAGGACTTAGGAGGTTTAACTCACAGTTCAGGGTTTTCAGTCAGGAGGCCCATCCAGGGTGGGCTTGGATGGTCTTCGGTGCAGCTTTTGTTATGTACTTTTGCTATAATAGGCAAAATCATAAAATTTCAGTCTCTGACACATCCTGCCATCAGTGGCATCTCTGGTCTCTGGAAAGATGCTGCCTATGTACATGAATTATTTTCTCAGCCCCCACAGTCATATGGCCTAAGCACAATTAAGAGCTGAGTGCTTAATGCACACTGAATACACAGCAGCACTCTGAGAATTAATGTTTTTTCCAGAACACATCACTGTGCTCTAAATTGTGGTGTCAGTTATTGTCATCTAGTTCTGTTTTGTCAGAGAATCAGTGAAATCTCCTGTGCCAAAGTATTGCAATAGTAGTAGGTGGGGGGTGACCTATAACTTCAGTGCACTACCCATCATGATCTCTGTCATTAGATCCTTGCTACAACTCCTTGTAAATTTTGTTTTCCTGCTGCCTTAGAGCTTGGCTTCAATTTAAACATCAATGGGTATTGTCTGATGAGAAGATAATGTAAACTGAAGAGGCAGTTTTAGGCTGACAGTTACATTGGTTGGAGTACAGTTCTTGGGACTTAAATTTCAGCTTAGTTTTCAGTAAAAGAGTGGGGTGAGATAAAGACTGTGATTTTAACTATGTACTTTCTGGTTTCTGCTTTTAACTGCTGCCTAACCATGCCCCTTGTGAAGCCAAAAAGCAGGCAAAACAATTTCTCAAATTTCACCAAAAAATTTGAAGTTTACAGCACCCCATTAGCTTCCCAAAAGATAAGTCTCCATTCTTTTGGGCTGTTATTGGTGCCAGAATCTCTTACAGATAAATAATTTTGCTGACAATTAGTTAATATTTTTTTACCATAACTGATATATTGCTGTCTTGTGATAACACTCTAGGGTTTGGGGTTAAAAGGAAGATTAATACTTGGCAACAAAATCCCATACAGTGAGTTGTTTTGGAGTGTAGGTTTCAGCCTGCTGGGTAATCCTACAACCCTGTATAGAACTGAGAGATACTACATTTTAAGGCCTGGGACTTGTAAAGGTCTCCTTTGAGCCCAGGTTTGTGTGGGTTGTTTTTTCTCAAAGGCACGGGCTCAGCCAGGTACCTTAGGCACTACCAGAACTTTCCAGTCTGCTCATCAAAGAGCCTGATTAGTGATGTTTGGTGTGGTGTGTGGGAAAACTGGGAAGCCTGAGATAGGAGGTGAGTGCTGGAGGGTCAGCTTGCAAATATGAGACACAGCAGGTGTTACTTCTTATGCCTTTGGTATTGGTCTTGGTAAAATTTCAGTTGTCCATGTGGACTCTGAGCTTTTTAAAAAATTATCTTGACAAGTTTTATTAAATGGTGTGAAAATGTGTTATATTGAGAAGGGAAGGAAAGGAAATGTACATTGTGAGTAATTGCTTATAGGTTTCTCACCATGCTAATGCTGCACATAAATAGTCACCTTTTTGCACACTTTTGCATTTGTGTGCACTTCATTCAGTGGGAACAATTGTTCCTATATAAAATGTATTATCCGAGGAGATTGCTGCCTAGGTGTGAAATGAGTGATGCCTACAGAGGACAGAAAGGTTTCAGATCTCATGGACAACTACCTGACTACTGAAATACTATTGCTCTGTGTTACAGGAAGAGGAGGCTTCTCAGATCTCCTATGTTATTTTTCTGACAGTATTGTACTTGAGATACATAGTCAGTTCTTGGAAGTGTTTCTACAGCCCCTGTTTCTGGACAAATAGCTGGACTAGCACAAATTATGTGTAATTTTTGATCTGCCCTACTCAGGTCAGTGATCCAGTCTGAATAAATTAAAAGCTTTTGTGGTGCCAAAAAAGGTGGCATGATTCAACTGGAATGAGTTCAAGGTGTGAAATTTACACCCTTGGACAAAAAGAGTGGAATCTGTTTTCTTTGTGTCTGAGATGAAAAAGAGTTGGTGTGTTTATCCATGGAGATCTCCACTTCCCCTGCTTGAGGGCTGGTTAGTGTGTTCCTTCACCACAGAGTTGTGAGAGCTTAGCACACAAGTACTGTCTTTTTTAATTTAATAACAGGATCCTATCTTCATAAAATGTTGTAACTGCCTTTTTATTTAGAGATAAAAGGAGGAGAGGAATGTAAAAATATGACTCTTGGAGCTGCAGTGCTTGGCTGCTGCTAAGCTGTGGGACAAGGGAGGAAAATAGCAAAGTCACACTTTTAATTTTATTTATTAGGTCATGAGAGAGTGGGAAGAAGCAGAACGCCAAGCAAAGAGCTTGCCAAAGGCCGACAAGAAAGCTGTCATCCAGGTAAAGGAAAATGCAACCACAACCTTACCATCTGGAGCCCCAATTAAGATACAAGGGGTGCTGGGTGTGATGAAATTTAATAATCTACTTCATGGAGATTTCATGTTATTCTCTACTCTTTTTTTTTCCCATCTGTGCTGAGGTCTTCTCTGTTTCTGTTGTGATTGATGGTTTTTTCAGCATTTCCAGGAGAAAGTGGAATCACTGGAACAGGAAGCAGCAAATGAAAGACAGCAGCTTGTGGAGACTCACATGGCACGGGTGGAAGCCATGCTGAATGACCGCCGACGCATTGCTCTGGAGAACTACATCACAGCCCTGCAGACTGTCCCACCCAGGGTGAGTGGGATACCACAAGCTCTGCGAGCTGTGTCAAAATCATTGCAGTTGCCCTGGGGGGAATGTAGATGTGCCCAGGTGCAGTGTAGCTTTGGATCCAGGAGCTCACTGTGCAAGAGCTGTGACAGCAGTCAGACAGGTACCCTAAGTGCATACACAAGCTCCACATGTTGATGGATAGATGCATAGTAAAGATACTTAAGCAAATAATGTGGAAGTGATTTGGTTGTCAGAAATTGTAGCGGTTCGCAGATCCTGCAGGAGGATGGTGTCCCTCCAAGTAATACACATTAGGATACTTCACCATGACAACACGGAGCTTAAAGATAGGATGGTTGTGATTTTTTGTTTTGTTTGTTGAACTGTTGAATTGTTTGGTGAAGGATCTTGTGAGGATTGTTAGATGACATGAAGTTAGCACACTAGCAATTTGAAGTTGTCTGCTTTTGATGGGTATAAACATGTACATTCAGAATGCAGATTGAGTGGAATTTAATCACTTCATATCTCTGATACTTGTTTCAATACCACAATAGCTGGTCAGTGACCTCCAGAGGAAGAGAATTTGCAAAAAGACTGGGAGAAAGGAGTTTTATGTATCTCTGGCTTCTTGAACACTTCCTAGATGGAAAAAACATTGTTACACTGCTGAGTCTCTTAGTGAATTTGACCTTAAAGGGAGTTATACCAATATGACTAACATTATTACATTACATATTTTCAGTAACTTTCCTTCTGAGGAGAAACCTGTGTATTTGGAAAAGTGATCATTCTCTTAGTTCTTCATCATTGTTATCATAATTGAACTTTTTTTCTCCATCCTGTGGTACAAAACTCTCTTGCTTTTACCATGTCCACCAAGTAAAAATTAAATTAAAAAAAAAAAATCTTTCACTTAGGTAAAAGTGTTGAGGGGTGACTTCAGGATAGTTGTGTGAAGCGTTTCCATGTATTTTGCAGTAGTAATTTGTGGAAAATGAAGCTAGTTGATGTTAAATTGGTAGAGGATGTTACTTGGCCTGAGTATGAGTTGCACGTTATAATCTTTTAACACAGTGAGGGTAGTGAAAGGCTTGAACTCATTAGGAGATGGATTAGTGAGTTATAAGCTGGGATGTGGCTTAAGTGGCTGGAGTCTGGCTCAGAACTGAGGTAAGTGTATGGACTGGCTGCAGGTTTGCCTTCTTGCACTGTGGGTTTGGGTAGTTCACCAAAGGTAGCGTTCCACATTTGGATTTGGAGCCAAGCTTTCCTGCTCTGAAGTTCAGCCTTGTACAAATGTAATCCTGTCTGAAAAGTACCCCAGTAAAATTATTTGATTTCAAGCTGTGTGTGTGTCAGGCTGGAAGCTTTGTTCTTCGGGTATCAGTGGTTGTTGAAGGTTATGATGGGGACCACACATAACAGCAGAAAGGTCTCTACAGCTGACAAAATGTGGAATGCAGAGGACACAAAGTGAACTTCAGCTGCAGGACTCTCTAGGGGGAAAAAATGTTAAGTGACTCTGGGACAAGAAAAACTTGCATTTTGTGCTTGTGTAGCTTGTAATCAGCTCTCAGGACATTTAGATTACTGATACATTTCCTGTGTCAGGGAGGGAGCATCATGCCTGAAAGGTGACATTAGTCCAGTAAAAATAAGTTTTGAAGGTACTGTTTGAAAGATAGAAGTGCATCCTCTATTGAGTATATGTCCTATATATGTCCTACAAAAGCTAATAATTCTGAAAGGAGCAGGCAGCAAGCATGGAGGTAACATTAGCTGAAAGTGCTACCAGACAGAGACTTATCTCAAAATAACAGGGCTGAACAGTTTAAAAAATAATGTCCTTAAAGAAGGCCTTGTTCAGTCTTGTAGATGGTCTTGTCCTTGCCATCTACAAGACAAGGAGAAAATAGAGCATTTTTTGGTTGTGTGCTGATGACAGTTGAGGTGTTGAACTGCGGATCAGGTGCATGCCAAAGCACTTGAAAACACTGACCTTGAATTCAGCAGGATGATTTTCTGGTTGTATTGAAAGAGAGGAGGAGGTTTTGAAGGAACCTAGGAATAAAAAGAGGATGTATCATCTTTGGAAGGAGGGTCAGGTATCCCAGGAAATATTTAAGGTGGTTCCTGTGGTGGTGTTCGCAGAGGTGCCAGGACGAGAGAAGAGATGAGAATCTTGACTCCATGTTTCAGAAGGCTGATTTATTATTTTAGGGTACATATTATATTAAAAGAAAATGATATGTTAAAACTATATTGAAAGAATAAAAGAAAGCATTTCATCAGAAGGCTTGCAAGGATTAGAAAGGAATGGAAACAATGATAATAAAATCTTGTGACTGACCAGTGAGTCCAAGACTGCTGGACTGTGATTGGCCATTAATTAAAAACAACCACATGAGACCACAAGATGCACCTGTTGCATTCCACAGCAGCAGATAATTATTGTCTATGTTTTGTTTCTGAGGCCTCTCAGCTTCTCAGGAGAAAAAATCCTAGCAAAAGGATTTTTCATAAAATTTGTCCACGACAGGTTCCTAGGGCATTTTCTCAGGCCACTAATGGCCTTCAGGGAAGAGGACTCAATAGTGACTTCTGGTTTTGTGTCAGTAATTGGCGTTGAGAGTCCTTCCCTAGGATCATCATCATACACTGACTGATCGGTTTTGGTCGTGTGTTTCTTGCTTCTTTTGGTAGCAGCAACAGCCATTGGTTGAGGCTCACTGTCTGGTTTAGCTATGGGCTTAGGTTTACTGTCTGGTTTAGCTACAACCTGAGTAGCTGGGGTGTTAGGTGCAGTCTGAGTGACTGGGGTAGCTGCTGATTTATCTCCCTGCCCCCCTGCCTCTGTCTGCTGCCCTACAGTATCTAGCAGTATGCGATAAGCAAATGCCAGGACCCAGCTTATTGCAATGATACTTTTCTCCTTAGAGTCACCATGACACTTCTCTTTCAAGTATTTCCCCACCTTAGCTGGGTTCGATATTTGTTCATGTGGCAAGTGCCAGGCTGTAGGGTCAGAAAATTCCTTCAAGGTTTGGCCCACATCCTCCCATTTCCCACACCACTCAGGATTTTCCACATCTGGGTCTATTTCTGGGTCAGTCATCTCATCAGCTCTTTTGGACATCTCAGCCCTCATTCTAGACAAACTGCAGACCATATGAAGAAAGCTTACCAGATTAAATACCAGGACAGTGGTATCTTTAACATTCAGGGGAAACTGAACATTCTCAAAAAGTGACGTAACAGATTCAAAGGAGAAGAAGGAAAGGAAAGGCTAAAAGCCTTATCCCCTGCTCCTCCTCTAACAAGCTGGGTGCAATTGCTAATAAATCCCCAAAACTACTAGGAACTGGAACTAGGATGCAGGGTAGGATGAAGAAACCATAAACCATACATACCTAGAACATACTCCAGTACCTTTGTAAACGCCCTATAAGTCATTATCACCAAGCCCAGCACAGTAGCTATTGTAATCCATGCCCCTCTACTGTAAAAACTACATGTTATGGGCAACACTGGAGCTATCTCTGGATAAGAAAATAAGCCTAGGGACCAGAAAGGTATGGAAACCTCAGAAATGCCTATCAAGACCAGAAACACGTGAAGGCCTCCACCCAGAGAGACATCGTGAATTCAAGCAACATGGTTATTGACTGCTTTATCCCAATACAAAGTACAACCAAAATGCAATCAGTACAGGTTTTTTCCACTTCATCAAGCCACGTGTTGGGCACTAAAATTTGTATTTGTCCTGGTTTAGGACAAATATGGGAGAAAACCTCCAAAGAGGTTCCTCTAGAAAGCAGATTCAAGCAGCACCTCCCCAGCTGGTTCAGGAAAAGATTTCCGTGGAGAAAAGTGGAAAAAGACTGTTTATTTAACCGGCAAAGTATTCACCTGCACAAAAAATGAACAATATTAAACAATAAAACCTCTTGCTGCTCCAAAAGAGATGACAAACTCAAAGTCCCTTCATGGGCTGTAGCACAGCTCACTCAGTCTCGTACCAGTTCCTCCAGTGCTGGAAATGCTGCAGCTTAGACCCAACCCAGTCGGCCACAGGTGTGAGCTGCCAGTGCTCTTCAGGGTTTTCAGTCCAGAGCAGGTTTAAACAGGTCCAAGAAGAAGAAAAACTACAGTCCAGGGAACCCCTCTGCCTTAGCTAGGTAAAAACTATCTAAAAAGCAAAGAGCTCTGTCCTGCTGTCTGTCCATCTGCAGACACCACAGTCCAGGAGCAGGAATGTGTAGGAGTGAGTGCAGTTTCTGAAAACAAATTGTGCATTTCTTCTCTCCCCTTCCCTCTTCATTCTCAGAACCAGTCTTAAAGGTGCAAAACTAATTTCTGGGCTAAACAGATGAATGGGGATTAATTGTAATTCAGCATCATAAAGTCACATCAGGACAGGCATGTAGAAAAAAAAATTAGAGAGACCAAAGCTCAGTTAGAACTTAATTTGGCAACTTGTGTGAAAGATAATAAAAAATGTTTTTACACATGTATTAATGGCAAAAGGAAGGGTAAGAACATCCTCAATTTTCCACTGGATGTGGGAGGCAATTTAGTGACTGCAGATGGAAAGAAGGCAGCGGTGTTTAATACCTTCTTTGCCTCGATCTTCAGTGGAAAGACAGCTTGTCCTCAGGACAACTGTCCTCCTGGGCTGGTAGATGGTGTCAGGGAGCAGAATGAACCCCCTGTTATCCAGGAGGAAGCAGGCAGGGGACTGTTAAGCTGCTTAGATGTTCATAAATCTAGGAGATCGGATGGGATCCATCCCAGGGTGATGAGGGAGCTAGCAAATGAGCTTGCAAAGCCGCTCTCCATCATTTACCAGCAGTCCTGGCTCACTGGTGAGGTTCCAGAGGACTGGAAGTTGGCCAATGTGATGCCCATTCACAAGAGGGGTACAAAGAAGGATCCTGGTAATTATAGGCCAGTTAGCCTGACCTCAGTACCTGGTAAAGTTATGGAATAGTTTGTACTGAGTGTTACCATCCAGCACTTACAGGATGGCCAGGGTATCAGACCCAGCCAGCACGGGTTTAGGAGGGGCAGGTCCTGCCTGACCAACCTGATCTCCTTTTATGGCCAGGTGACCACCTGGTGGATGCAGGAAAGGCTGTGGATGTTGTGTACCTGGACTTCAGCAAGGCTTTGACACTGTCTCCCACAGCACACTCCTGGAAAAGCTGGCAGCCCAGGGCTTGGACAGGAGCACTCTTTGCTGGGTTAGGACCTGGCTGGATGGCGGGGCCCAGAGAGTGATGGTGAATGGTGCTGCATCCAGCTGGGGGCCAGCCACCAGGGGTGTCCCTCAGGGCTCTGTGCTGGGGCCTGTTCTGTTCAATATTTTTACTGATGACATGGATGAGGGGATTGTGTCTTTCATTAGTAAATTTGCAGATGGGAGCATGTGTTGATCTTTTGGATGGTAGAAGGGCTCTGCAAAGAGACCTGGATCAGTTGGATGGATGGGCAGAGTCCAATAAGATGAAGTTTAGTAAGTGCCGAGTCCTGCATTTTGGCCACAATAACCCCCTGCAATGTTACAGGCTGGGGACACTGCAGTTGGACAGTGCCAGGCAGAAAGGGACCTGGAGGTACTGGCTGACATGAACACGAGCCAGCAGTGTGCCCTGGTGGCCAAGAAGGCCAAGGGCATCCTGGCCTGTGTCAGGAACACTGTGGCCAGCAGGAGCAGGGAGGTCATTCTTCCCCTCCACTGGGCACTGGTGAGGCCACACCTTGAGTGCTGTGCCCAGTTCCGGCCCCTCAGTTTGGGAAGGACCTTGAGACGCTTGAGCGCGTCCAGAGGAGGCAACGAGGCTGATGAGGGGCTGGGAACACAAACCCTGTGAGGAGTGACTGAGGGAGCTGGGGGTGTTTAGCCTGGAGAAAAGGGGACTCAGGGGTGACCTTATCACTCTACAACTTCCTGAAGGGTATTTGTAGTCAGGTGGGGGTTGGTTCTTTTTCCAGGCACCAACTGGCAGAATGAGAGGACTCAGTCTTTAGCTGAGCTAAAGAAATTTAGGCTGGATGTTAGGAAAAAAAGTTTTTTTACGGAAAGATTGATAAAGTACCAGAACGGTCTCCCCGGGGAGGTGGTGGAGACGCCATCCCTGGATGTGTTTAAAGAAAGACTGGATGTGGCACTCAGTGCCATGGTTTAGTTGAGGTTGTATTAGGGCATGGGTTGGACTCAATGACCTTAAAGATCTCTTCCAACCTTGTGATTCTGTGAGGGTGAAACCTGGGGAGTGATTGATGATAGCTGAATGACCTAATGAGTTAATCCAGTCCACTAACTGCTTTGCTTTGAATACACTGTGAATCCAAACTTCAGCTGCCTAGCCAAAGAGAAAACGGGCTTAATGGAAAATGCAACTTTGATACCCTAACTGTGTTTCACTCTGGCAGTTTCCTAGTAAACTAAAAGTGCATTTGATGCAGTTGTGTTATCTTTGGGAGAGTCATTCATAACCCTACTGATACCTTGTTAAGTACTATTAGAAAAATCGTGGGAGTGGGGAGTTCTGGAGTTCTCAAATTATTTTTAAGAACTCCCTTCATTGCCTGCTTCAAGTTACATGGTTTGGTATTAGTATGTTTACTACAAAAATAGATTCTCAATATTTTAAGTGATGGAGTCTCTTTCTCTAAAGTTGTGAGGAAGAATTTGGATTTAAATTTTAAAATGAAATTAAGAGTTTTTTATGGAAGTGCTGCAGTTAGGAGGGTTAAAAAGTCCATGAATCCTTTGTGAATAGCTCCTGTATCAGATCCAAAACTAACTGCAGATTTTTTTCATGTGTTACATGGATGATTGCCCAGTGCAGTGTCAGAAGTGTGCCTCTGAGTACAACTCAGGGCAGCAAGGGAGAGAGAGAGCACACAGAGATGAAATTGGATCGTTTCAAGGTGTACAAGAAAATAAAATTAGGCAAAACCAAATATTTATACTCTTGTTCTGTTCTCAGAAGCACTGTCATGCAGGCTCCTGGGAAACTCAAAATTTGATCCTGATGCAGCTTAGCTGTGCTGTTGTACTTCACTGTACTTTGAAAATGGGGTGCAGCTGCTCAGTATCCAGTGTCAAAACAGTATATTGTTTCATCATCCTTGGTGGGCTTACTGCAGGAAAGGAGGATTAGTGGCAGCTGGAAGCAATATGCCTCTAGTTTTCAAAACTTTTGAAAATTTTCCCCTTAATTTTCCCCTAAATTTGTAAATAGGGGAATTCAAATCTATCATTCTCTGTGAGATTGATTCTGTAATTTGCTTCGATTCCCTCTTTCATGTGCATGTCAAATTTTAGTGTATTTATGTATTCCTTTCTAATCTTTGATGGTAAGAGAGGTACATTATCTGTGGGAAGGTGGTGGTGGGTGACAAAGACAAGCAGAAAAGAAAATTGATGAAATAAAGGGTTTCAGACAAGGGAAACATACAGAAAAACTTAGAAAGGTAATTAATTAACCTCTTCACTTTGCACATAAATAAAGTGAGCGTATAATCCTTAAAATCAGTTTAAAATGCTTCTCCTCTAATTCAGCACTATTTTACTGAAATAGAAATTCTTGCTTAGAAGAGCAGGATCATTAGGATCAACCCCGTAATGTAGATTAATCCATCTGATTTTTTTTTCCATGTTTTCTTTTTCTTCAGAACTTACTCTGGGACCTGTTATTCTTCAGAGCAGTGCCTGTTCACAGAGAGAGCACAGGGCAGGTTGAAACTAGTCTGGTTTGGGTGTTTGGACAGGGAAGAAGAATCAGCAGGGGGCCCATGCTCAATGTCTCAGAATTTGGGAAGCTCAAAGCATTTCCTGAGTCCAAGGAGGTTGCTGCGGAAATATGCAGCTGGAGGCAGGCCAAAGTGTTGCTGCTGAATTGGTGATAAAAATCCTCCTGTGCAGCAGGAAACAGCAGTCCAGCTCTAATACTCCACCCTTTAGCTCTGCTTCTCCAAACCCATTAATTTCCAGCTGTGGAATTCTTCACATATACTTAATTTTGTAGGTTTTTCAAGAAATAGCATGGATTTCAGCTCTGTTTTTATACAAAGTCAGATTTCAAGAAATGTGGTCAGCTAATGCCGTTTTCCAGAGTGTTATTTTAAACCCTGGCAGGTTTGTTATATCTAGAACTAGGAGTTTTAAAGTAGTGAGCAGAAACAAAATTTGTCTTTAATTTGTCAAAGTTCTGTAAGTTGAAATACTGAAAAATAAATAATGAGATGGAATCAAATGGTTTTCATTTTATTTGGTCACCCGAGGAGTCCTTGAGAGGGGAGGCAAATGTAAGTCTTGGGCACCATTATAGCAATGTGATTTTGATGTGTGAAATAACATGTTTTATTACAAATTAGTAGAAATTATGAGAAAGCATCTTTAACTCCAAAGAACAGATATCTGGATGGGGATTTATTTGTCTTGCCCATGAGTAAGTGTTTGCACTCATCCAGTTCAGCTTTTCTTGAATGTTTCTAAAATGAGCTACTTCTCTGTGATGAAAAATGACCTGCAAGTTAATAATGTAACAAGTGAAATATGTACTGAATATGATACACAAGTTATTCAGAATAGTGAATTAAAAGAAGCAATTGTTGCACATTGCAGGAGCAGTAATTGGAAGGGACTGATGATTGATTTTTCTCTAAAGGCAAGGTTAAATAGCACTGTGAAAGTTTCCTCTCTGATTTAGAGTGAAATTTTATCAAAATGACAAGCCAGCTTTGAATTTCCCATGGAAGTTCCATGGCACAAAGCCAGGAAGTTGTATTTTCAATACACAGATCTGCTTTCTAATGGTTTTAGTGTGGTTTCTTTCTAGTAAATATTTTGGATTTCCACAAGAAGAGATTTTTTTTTCCATGAGGAGAGATTTTAGCCGTGCAAACTACATGTGATGTTTCCATTTTCCAAGCTCAATGAAACGGCACTGTTTTATCACTCCCTTAAAATCTGAAATGGCAGATTAGGATCAGTATAGGGACATCTGCATGTTTATATATAACATGCTAGAAAGTGGATTATGGGCATTTTAGATCTCATATACAAGACCACAGAATGACTTATCTTTCAAATAAGAGGCAAGGCGTATTCTCTACAGTTCTAGGTAGAACATTAGTTCTTAATGGTGCATTGTCACCCTAGGTAGTTTGTGTAGCCCAGATACATTTTCTGTGAACCTGTCCACAGGTATTGAATGCATGCAAGTCCCCAGGTACTCAGGAAAGCTATATAAAATAGTATTTCAACAACATTCTCCAGCATAAATGGGATTTTAAACTAACAACTAAAAAATACCCAAAGCATGAGCACATCTGCTGGACGGTTACAATAGCTTGTAAGAAGGACCACGATCAATCTCAGTTGTAGATAAAAACAGATGTTTAAATCTGCTGAGAGGGGAGCTTTGGAATGAGTTTGATGGGAGCAAATGGTGTTACAGTATGTGCTTAAAATAATTGGTAGTTTCACATCTTATTAGGTGTGTCTTTTTTGCTGCATTTGCCTGAATAGTATGTGCCACGAGACTCTGGATTTAAGCTTCTTGCCAGCCAGTCCAGAGTTTTGGAGTACACAGTACCCATATTATTCCTAACTAATCAGCATAGCCCTAGCCTGTTACCTGGACGTATCTTGGGGGCAAGAAAAGTTGAATTATCAGCTAAATTTTCTGTATTCAAAATTTTCTTCTTGTTATTAAACTTTCTGGTCTTGTAGCCTTCATTTCAATAGAGCTTTACAGTTGATATTTCAGTTGTTTGGCCATTCCCACAAGATTGTGAGGATTACTCAGTTTCCAGCATTTGTTCAGAGTTTCTTGCAACTTCATCTGAGAGTATTTGGCTTTGGGGACTTTGAGTTATTTCTCTCATGAATGAGATTTCAGCAATGGAGACACTAAGTTTAATTCTCTGGCAGGATATGGCTTCATATCTCTATTTCTGTCTGACATCTCTTCTTCAAATAACCTTTGGTTTGCTTTCCTCAGACATTTTTGAATCTGTTGCTTCTCTTAAACTGAAGAGATTCTGAAATCTTTGGACTCCATATCTTAGTATTCATCTCTTGTGTAAATGTTACATCAGTTTAAGCTCTATATTTGTCCATGAATCTAAATATTTTTAAAATTTCACCTTCACCCACAGCTCTTCCTGCTTTGGAACGCTGTGCACAGAGCTTCTGATACTTTTTTTATCACTTCCATACCTTCTTCCCTGTGTCACTCTCTGTGCCTAGACAGGCTCTTTATCACTTCTGTTCATTCTTTAATCTGCTGCACAGTAAGGTCATCTTTCTGTTCCTTCTCACTGCTCAGCAGCTTCAGGTAGGATGCACAAGCACAGCACCACAAGTGGGAATGGAGAGAAGGGGGACTGCATTTCCAGAATCCATATAATCTCAGTGTTAAAGATGGGTGTCCTAGCTGGATGCTGGAGATCACTTCCTGGTTTTGGCACTGTATTATTGTGCAGAGCAGGAAAGTACCTAGGAATACATGTCTTAGCCTTCAGTGCTCTGCCATCATTGTGTATATTTTCAAGTTCCCTTCAGCTGCTTCTCTTGCTTTTCTTGCTTTTTCTTTCTTTGTATTCAATAACCTGCCTGAAGGCATATATCCATTAGGTTTTACTAATTAATATTATTTGCAATAAATTTCATATTTTTGCAAAATCTGGCATATAAGCTGAGAGCAATATATCCATTAGGTTTTACTAATTAATATTATTTGCAATAGATTTCATATTTTTGCAAAATCTAGCATGTAAGCTGAGAAACTTCAGAAAACTGGGCAGACATCTCTTTTTACTTACAGGTTTTCAGTCAGTTGTGTGTTTTGGATGTGTGTGTTCTGGATGTGTATGTTCTGTACCTCAGCTCCGTGGTTCTTCTCCTCTTTTTTCTCCTCTGGAGGAGTAGCAATAGTGACATTGTGAATTTTTATTCCTTAAATTTTGCAGGAACATTGTGAATTTTTATTCCTTAAATTTTGCAGTCAAGTCTGGAGATTGATTATTTATAGAAACATAGAAGTCTGAACACCCTTCTCAGGAACATTATCTGCTGCCTACAACTGCTATTTAATGGTGCATCCTGATGGTGTTCAGTTGAGAGGATCTTCCTTATAGTAGTCAGAGTTGGCTTCAGAAGAGATAGCACCAAGGGCTTTTGGCTTGGGATGCATGTCCAGTGCAAGAAATGGAAACATGTATCATTCTAAACTGATGGTTTTTTGGTTCTTTTTCTTTCCCTGTAGCCTCGTCATGTATTCAACATGCTGAAGAAGTATGTGCGTGCTGAGCAGAAGGACAGACAGCACACTCTCAAACACTTTGAACACGTCCGCATGGTAGACCCAAAGAAAGCTGCCCAAATCAGATCTCAGGTAATCCCCACTGATGGTTAGTGAGGTTGTGTTAATTCATAACTATTGTGAAATTTTTGTCTGCCTGTTTTTTTATAAAATACCCAATTCCTTTCCATGGACAGCTTTAAATACAATCAAAAACAATCTGTTTTCCATCAGAAGATTAAGGCAAAGTGATAAGAGTAATGTCGGTATGATTTTTCTTCTGAGAAGAACTGAATACAGTTTTTTTGTCTATCTGGATCATGAGTCAGTCTGAGGACCCTTCCAGAGCATTAATGCTGAGAGCCTTTGTTAGTGCTTTGGTAAATAATACCTCTGGAAAAACATCAGTATTAGATTTAGCAACAGCACATGGTTGTGCTTCTCTCAGCTGAAGTGGCAGAACCATAAGTGGTGTAGCCATCTGACTGTGACCAACCTTTCTATAGTCATTGCAGAGGCACTTGTAATGTCTATAAATGTGATTACTGTGATGCATTTGAGTTTAATGTGTTCTTTTAAAACAGACACTGTCCTTCATGGCATTTAACTGCTGAATGTTACTATAGTCCTCAATGCATATGTTTTTGGAACATCTTTTATCTTGTCTTCATAAGTCATAGAGGGCAAGAAAGCAGAAAGAAAACACCCAAGATTGAAGATGTATTTGGCTTTCAAAACAGCAATTAAAATTGGAGTCACAATGGATAAGCTGTAAAAACAGTGTGCTGGAATCTGTGGAATCTGCTGCTGTTCCCTCTGTAGGATTCAGTGGCAGGCACTGTTCCAGCCACAGTTTTTGAATTGGCTGACATCACAAAAACAAAAATCAAAACCATGTAACTCCCTGGATAGCAGATTAGATTTTCAAACATCTGTTTCAGCCAAATGTGTACATTGAGATCATGCTGTCTTGAAATTGCTGGAGTGAGAAATGCACACTTCTAAAAGTCTTCTGCAGTGACTATTGTCTTTGCCTTGTCTTAAGCATCTCTAACTTTTTTCCAAGTCTCATTGGATTATTTAATGACAAAAATCAGTGAAATTTTGCAGAGTGCAGGTTGTGTTGCAGCACTAGTGAAGAATAGAAACTGATGTATAAATACAAGTGCAGTGTATTGTCTAACATGTCACTGTAGGAATGAGTATTGATGTAGCATCTCTGTGTATAGAATTGGTCAGATGGCTAGGGAAACGTGGCCTGGGAGTTCTGTTTATGAAATGTTTTTCAGTGAAAAATGGAAAACAAAATATTTAGTTCAATAGCAAAAATATTTAGATTTGAAGAAATAATGCTTCCGTTTCACTAAAATTGCTGTCTGCAACTCTTTTTACTTGTTAGGCCTAATTATCTTGTCAGTCTTTTAAGATGCACTTCAATTTCTTCTTCTACTGAAGAAAGGTGATAGCAGCCTGGGGGGCGAGGACGTATCATATCATATGATCACATCACATATCATATGATTTCATAACTCAGCCCATAACAATGTGAGGGCACTTGAGGCAATAGAGCTGTAATTGAATGAGAGAATGCAGTAATGCTTCTGGGTGGAAATATTTTTGTTTGCAGCTGAAACATTTGCAATTTGTAAATGCCGCTTTTTTTTTTCTTTTTATTTGGAGAGCTGTTTCTTTTTGCAGTATTTGGATTAGGAAGCAAATAAATAAATAAATCCAAACACCTGAAACATTTTGATGCAGCAATCACTGTGCCTCACTTGGTTTACATGTTATGTGAAAACTTACGAGTATGGGCAAATGTAAACTTTGCTGAAAGAAGAATGAAGCTGTGGATTTCTGCCACAATAGCTGCTTGTGTTCATGTTCTGCCCCACAGCAAATGTAAACCCCTACTTTAAATTACTGCATTTCTATGGGATTTCAGGTGGCTATGGAAGAGCATCTAGAATGGTATTTTTTAGCAGCTGTAGGAGAGAGGTGAGTTTTGTAATAGGTTTGACAGTTTTGATACATAGAGCATATTGAAATCTTATACCTGCGCAAGTGAAAATGATCTTGCTCCCTATAATCTATGAAATTTGTGATAATGTCAAATTATCCATAGTATCCCCCTCCTTCGAATACTTTTGTTTCCATAGGTTATGACACATCTACGTGTGATATATGAACGCATGAACCAGTCTCTCTCCTTCCTCTACAATGTGCCTGCTGTAGCAGAGGAGATCCAGGATGAAGTTGGTATGCAAACTACTAATGTAGAAAAAGACATATATTTCTGTGATGAGAAATTACCACCAAAAGCAAAAATACTCACTTTATAGAAGAGTAAACCTGGCAACATTCTTAAATTTTGAATTAAATTATAATGAACTCTTGGAAGACAAATCCTGTATATATCCCATGAAGTGGCGTCATCATACTGCTGTAAATGTCTTCCCTGAAATATATTAATTGTCATTTGGAGCCTTCCATGCTATAGGGATGCAGCAGTTGACAATGAAATTTAGGCAAACCCTATCCTTTGGATGTTTAGTTTACCTGGTAAGTATTTATATGATACAGACCATTTGGAAATCCCACAGCTAAAAAATTGGTTGCAGAACCAAGGATCTGAGAAAAGTGTAGGTATCAACTTGGCAGTATCCTAGTGGTCATGCATTTTAGTTCTTGGTTAGTTATCAAATTGATATCTCTGCTCCTCCCATTTTTTCCAGCATACAAGCTGGACTGTGGATGAAACCAGTAGCAACAGACCTATGTTTGCCTTTTCCCTGAGAGCTGTAATGGCAGATAGCTGTGAGGGAGAATGGCCTTTCCTTCCATCCAGATTCCTGCCCTTGGCTCTGGCATTGCTGCAGCGCAGAGATCTCCAGTACAGCCCTCACACTTTGCCATTTGCTGCTATTGCAGCAAAGCAACTGCACTCAGTTTTGGACATCATGTTGCTAATGTTTGTCTTTAAGAAAAATAACACATGGTTAAATGTAAAGGTCAGAGATGGGACAGTAATTTTTGCACAAGTTGTGGCAGTAAGTGGCAGTTAATGTATTAATTTCACTAGTAAACAGGTTCAGCTAAATAAATAAGTCATTGATTTCTTCAAAACACAAGGGAGGGAGGTGTGCCACTGCAGTAAGGATTAGGATGCATTTAAGACACAGGGAGGGATGGACAGGGAATAGTGGTGGATTCATTTGCCCAAAATATGAATTATGACAGAGATATGCTTCTGCTTGAGAGGGCTGGAGATGAGATCAAGAAATAGTGGAAGGGACTGAGAGGCAGCCAGAAGATAACTGGTTAGTAATTGTCCTTAACTGTGTGTTTCTGTGCTCCACAATTATAAGGCACAATCAACAGTCTCAGTCTATGGATGTAGAGTCATTCAGCGAGGAACAACATCTTACTGATAATTTGAAAGCATATAATTTCTGTAGAAAGAAGATATCAGTACTGTGAGGTCTTTGAGATGCTCAGCTAGTTTTCTTTTTGCACTGCAATCATTCCCTTGGGGTTTTTGCTTCAAATTTCAATTTCTTCTATGCTTGGTAATGTTAGTGCTTGTTGCTGAAGACATTCTTGTAAATTTTGTTCTCCTTTCTATGTACTGAAGTGGAACAAGAATTCCAGAATCTTTGGAGTGGCATGAGACCAAAAGTGTAGTAACTGCTGAGTGTTTTACAAGAGTCTGACTCCTAATCTCAAATGTAATACTTATTTTTAGGGGCAAAAAGAGCTGAAAATTACTAAGGTATTATTTCCTAAAAAGTTGAGAGCAGCTAAGAAATCACAAAGAAAATGCTTGTTACAGTCTCTTGAGCAGCTTTTCCTTACCTTGATTTTTTTTTTCTTTTTGCGGTTTAGGCTGTGCTAAAAACTGTTCAATGCATTGCAAAGTTTAAAGCAATTAAAACAAAGTTCTCATAATTGGGAGTTACTAAGCAACACAAATTAAAGTACTGTCTTTTCTGGGTAAAATACTAGATCTAGATAAAATAGTTTTCCATAATGCAATGTCTTTCAGTGTTCTTCTTGTTAAGAATATTGTCTGCATACTTTGTTTTATATGTTTGTTTAAATGAAAGTTTGTGGAGCTCATTCCCATGAGTTCAAGAAGACAGTATACTTCTAGCTGTGAGCCTTCTAGCTCTGATCAGCCTGTTTCAAAATCTCTTCTGAAATTACTGAATTTCTTAGTCTCCGTACTCCTTCTAAACCCATGGAAAAGGACATCTATTACAGCTGCAAAATCTGTGGAGAAGTAAACTTCTAATAAAACTTCACTTTGTAGCATTCCCAAGAAATATTACAACTCTCAGTAAAAAGACAGATGTTTGATTAAATGCCTTTTGTTGGAACCATTGACTTAGTCTGAGTCAGTAGAAAATTTAAAAAATAAATGAGGTAAGAACATCTCACACAGAGTGTCTAACTGATAAATTACATCTAAGGAGACATGGTTGAAAATAGTTTTAGTTAATTTTCTTTCTTGATTATAGTTTTAGTTTCTAGTTCCACTCTGCTGTAGAGTTCTTCATTAAAAGTTTTTACCTTGATGAAATGGCTAATCTTTGCTTTAGATAACAGAGCTCTGACAAAGGTCGTTTTTTCCCTGAATCAAACAAGTAGCTCTATAAGCAGCAATACAAATGTAATCCAGTTTGCTATGAATTTGTCCCATGGGTTTAATTCTTCTTACAGATAATGTGATACTGTTTTTCACTCTATTTTTCCTATTGCTAATAATATTATGACCTATTTTTGCACCGTTAATCTGATAAATCACAGTCTTGCTGTTGGACATTTGGAGTTTCCTTAAAATACAGACCATGTTTGAAGTTTCTACCTTAAAAGGCAGGCTTACAGCCATTGTTATAATGTGCAAAATCCAAAAAAAAAAATCCAGCTTCTATGCTTAATACAGGCTCTTATGCCTTTTAAGAGCAGCCTTTTCTTGTTACTTTTGTAAGTCCAGCAAAGATGGTGCTAGGAATTTAGGGTAAAATTTAACAGAGTTTTAGTCCTTACCTGTAGGTGTCCATCACCAGCTGACGTCCACCAGCTTTAACAGTGGGTGTCATAGGAGCATATAGATAGTTGGAAGACTCACAGCACTCCAGAGGGTAGAAAACAGCACTTAATTTAAGTGAGGGCTTTCATCCTCAGCTTTTGACCAGTGTGTAATGTGCAAATGCCCCATAAGGGTTTCAGGCACTGTAATGTAGCAGCAAATTCCAGATGTGTGAGAAAGGATATTGCTGGCTGTCTCTTGTTCATGTTGGGGCAAAGGAAAAGGAGCCAGTCTGAAAGTTGCAGAAAGAGGTCACCTGACCATGGTTGTTCTGAAAAAGCTTAGAAAGAATAAGCAGGTCATTTGGGTAGGAGGCTGGATTCTGGCGGCAAATGATTTCACAAGGGACAGTGATGCAAATGTGTTAAAAAGAGGTTGCTCTTGGCAATTGATGTAATTCTTGGTGATAAATGGAGTTTCTTATGAGCAGGAGTGTGCCCTATGAATAGGAGAGTGGTACAAAAAGAAATCTGAGCACGTTATTTGCCTGCCTAGGTGTTTGTACTTACCTTTTCTCTCTGATATATCTCAGATACTATTTAACATGTATGGAAACCCAGAAAAAGCAATAGTAGGTTTTAAGAAAAATCAGCAGTTCCTTCAAGCACGTCCTGCTATAAATCCTTATTTGATAGATTGCTTATCCATCTGTGTAAAAGGCAATTTATTGCAGAGCGTGGCACAGCAGGCATAGCTTCTGAATCAGAAACTACGTCAGAGCTTTGTGCATCAGTCATGTGGGTAGGCAGTGATCTGAATTTTTAATTCTGTGTTTGCTACTTGTTTCCAAATTGATGTCCTCAGCTTCAACTTTTCTAGCCCACCACTGAGGAAATACTAAGCGCTGTAGTAATACCACAGCAGTATTGTACCTAAGCTCAGAAGCATTCAGTTATGAACAATAAGTAAAAGAATATTATTTCAACTGTCCCTTGACAAATAAAATCAAAACTGTTGTTATTTTATTATTCTGTTCCACTCTGCCTGTCCTGTTGTTCTGCAGCATTTTCTGGATGCCACACGCACATTACTCTCTAGAAGAGAAGGCAAACCCAAGCTGACCCCAAATCAGTGCCTGCTTTCAGATATATATAGTGTACTGTGGGTCAGGTGCTATTTTAAACATTTGTGTGCTCCAACTTAGCGTGACAAAATTTGAAACAAGAGACATTTGCCTCTTGACATTTGCCTTGCAAGTTCCTTTGAAGGTTTTTTTAAGTATTTCTAGAAGCAGCTGCAGACTCAAGATATCTGAAGACTTCCTTTAACACTTCCTCTTTAATCGTCAGGCCCAATACCTATCTGAGTGGAGGGCAAAGTTAGCACTTCCTCAGCTGGTCCCGGTCTTTCAGCATTTATTCAACTAATTTTTGAGTCTTTGTTTCTAGCTTGTAATTTTGACCTGTAGTCAGTCCACAGCCTTTCTGCATTTCTTGCCATGAGTCGCATTAGGATGCTGTTTCCAGTCATTCTGTGGTATCCTTCTTAAGAGGTTTAATGGTATTAGTTTCTTGCAACAGGCTGACAGTTCAAAACCACAATCAGAGTGGTCTGGGGACTGATACTGCAAAACCAAAACATGCTCTTGGAGGCTTTGCAAAAGCAAATTGTGTGTCTTGTCTTGTTTGGTGCTGTTCCTTTTGTGATTGTTTTCTTCTTCCTCTCCCTTAAAATGCTGTTTTGAATATGTTATTAGTAATGTCTGTCAGACTGCAATGGTCTTCTCAGTGTCTTGTTTTTTCTGTAACTCCTCCTTGTCATTCTGTCTTAAAATTTATCTGATGGGAAGAATTCCACCTTCAAAAATGTTAAAGATGCTGAAGCAATACTTAGGATTTCTGAACCTTTATTTGAACTTGGGTTGTGCTATCAAGGTATCAGAATAATTAAGGGTAGTTGACTTACATTGACTGTGTCAAAAGCTTGTTTAAAGGTTTACAAGAGTATTGTAATGGGATCATACAGAATGGTGTAGTTCATATCAAGTAAGAGCAGTAATTACCTTGTAACTCAATTTGAGAGTGTTATACTAGAAAATTCTTGAAATTGCTTTTTGTTTGTAGAGGTGGCAGCTCTAGGCTGCTTAATAGGAACCAGTTCTAGTCTTCCTTTAAAACTAGAGGCAAAAATACTGGTTGCATCTGATTGATGCTATAATGTCATGCATTAGAGTGCTTATAATGCCTTATTTTTTTTCTGGTATAGTAAAATAGTGTTGCTGAGGCATGGGTAAATGCATTAGCACTTCACAATTTATCTGTGAGACAGACCATGTTCAGTGAACTGGCATAGAGAAAAATAAAGAATAGTCACCAGTGGTACTCATCATCAGGTCAGCTGGGTTTTGCATTAGTTGACTAACGTGCTTCATCCAGACTGTAAATAGAGTGAGCATTTGCAGTAGTTGCAAAAACCCATAGCTGGGGAAAGTTGGACAATTTCTGTTCAGTTTCATACTTTCTGCCATTCTGGAGATCAGTGGAATTGTCATTTTTAAATTGCCCCAGGCACTTGGCTAGTACTGTGTAGGGGAGTGTTCAATATTGGATACAACAAAACATCATCTTTGCCAAAGCAGAAGTATTGAATTTCCACCCTCATCTCTTTAAAACCAGCACATTTTTCTGTGACAGCAAGTATTCCATTGAGATTTGTTGATATTTACGCCACAGAGAAACTTCTCAGCAAACTTTAAGCAGTTTGTGGAAGTAGGACAATAGTATGTAGGTCTTACCAAAGGTTCTGTAAAACCTGCCGTCTAGTTTTAAATGGCCTGTTTGGTGTGTCTGGGCTGTATCATACAAGCCTATGTTCCTGCCCTTCTGCTCTGCCCTTTGTGCCCATTAGTGTAATGCAACTGGAACAAGCAGTCAAAAGCAGCCTTTGGAGAATGTGTATTTGCACAGGTATGCTGAAGTGACTTCCAGCACTAAATACACCTGTGTTTTCTCCCCATAATTGATTTGGCACATTTATGTGTATCCAGTAACCTCAGCTTTTCAAAGAAAAATTTTAATTTTCTGTGAAGTGGTTATTGATCTTTAATATTCTCCCTTGAAGGCCTATAGCATTCAGTCAAAAAGATGGTTTGTTAGGATTCTAGCAAAATATATGTTGTTGCATCAGTGGTAAAAATAGCAGAGTCCTTCCACAAAAGCAAATGAATTCTGTGTTAAACTGTCCACAGCAACATTGAGATAGATTTTGTATGCTTAAATATTGACATATGGCCCAGGTGGAGAGCCTGATGAGCAATTAAGACCTTTTCCACCAAAGGACATTTGTTTTTAAAGCATTTGACTAATTCATATATATATATACACACACACACACTCTGAAGCTTTTCTTTTTCCCGAGTGTTGTTTTTTTCTTTAATCATCACAAGCCTATGGCCTTTAATAAGCTATCCATTTTGCCACTTTGTTATCTCTATAAAATATTCTTACAATTATTTAAATACCATAAATAATAAGATGCCATTTGTTGGAGCAGGGTGATGTATGACATTCATGTAGGGAATCAGACAATGTCACAGATGCACAGAATGCCTGAGGTTGGACAGAACCTCTGGAGGACATCTGCTCCATTCCTTCTGCTAAAGCGAGGCCACCCTGAGCCAATTGCCAGTGTTTGGTCACTCTCACAGTGAAAAAGCATTTTTAAGAGACTCAGCTCTGTCTGCTAGTAAGATAGGACCTTTGCTTCAGCATAGGGGAGAAGGAAAAAAATCCTGGAAATAAATCCAACATTTTCTTTCTCTAAGCATCTCTTATTTTTTGTCAAATTTATTTAACTGTCAAAGAAATGGTGGAGAATTGTAGATGATTCAAATAGATATAAATGCACATCACTGACGCTGATGTTCTGAAGTGCTTTCATTAGCAGTGTACTATATCCTCCCCATCTTTTTATAGCTAAATGGGCTATTGTGTGCTCTCATGGGCACTAATGTTCTCCAGAAAAGACAAGAATCGTGATTTTTGTGTGCACAAGCCCTCTTTCCATCTCATAAATGTTGTGAGCATGACTTCAGTGAGTAAAAGAGCCAGTTTCCTCCAGGGTGCACAGATACTGGGAAAAGGATAAATTACTCCAGGTGGCTTTGTATTGAGGTGGCTTTTTCTTAAAGGAAATATATGGGACGTCTTGTTTTTCAGTTCAGAAATATAGTCAGAATAAAAAGTTAATAGAAGTGACTAAGTTTATTGAGAGAATATTTTCCTTTGGTTTGAATAATGCTGTTCTGTTTCACTTGCACCTTTAAAAAATCTGGTCTCATGATCCACATGTTAGAACTGAAAACTGATAATTATTGTGGACTTGTAAATTATAAACAAAGTGATTTTAAAATTTTCTGAGCATCTGCTGTTTCAGTGAGTATTTAAATCTTTCACTCTAAATAATTCATCTATTTGCAGGAGAGGTTTAAAGGTGTTGCCTTGGCTTTTTTCAGGAGCTGATGGTGAGAGCACTCTGCGCTGCATTGATAGATCCTTCTTGATGACCTTATTCTGTGACCTTTCCAATACTTTAGCCTGAAGTATTTTTTCGTAGACACTTCTGTTTTAATAGAAAGTTGCCATCCTCACTACAGATCCCACAGGGAGTTCATGATCATGAGACCACTCTGGGCTCACGGTGGCAACAGGATGAGGCTGAGACAGTGTCCACTTAACAACTTCTTTTAATACCCCTCTGGAAGAATCTACAGTCACATTGTGCACAATGGAAAAAAATGCATCAGACTTTGAATTGTCCAAATGTCCAGTTATTGGTTGTATTTTTTCCTATTTTTTCTTATTTTATTGGATACATGTGGATTTGATCAGGATTTTCTCCTTAATCACCAATCATTTTCTGGTGTCATGAATACAATAGACTGGGAAATTCTCTCTCTTGGAGAGCCTTGTTTCTGTGGGGAGTAGGGTTACAACTATATGAAAATGTTGCATTTAAAGGGGTGTGTATGTTATTTTAAATTGGTATCCTGGATATATTTGATTTTTAAAAGCATTATAGGTCACGATTACCTTATAGCTACAGATTTTCTCATAAACATCCGGTTGAATTATTTCCTGTTCTTCTGTGTCTTCAGTAAAAAGTCTAAAGCCAAGCACTCATTTTTGAGATGATGCAGATAAAGCATGTGGTGATACCAACATGTTCTCTTTAAAGCCTGAACCGGCATGTTCTTTCTAAAGACTTTTTTTAAGTCTGCTTTTAGTCTTATGAAGCAGAATGTTTTCTCAGCCTTTCTCATTAGTATTTCCTGATAATTGCTTCTAGTGTTATGCTTTAAGGAGCTCATATGTTTGTTTATCACATACCCAATTTAAGATGTCATTCTTTTTTTTTTTCCTTTGTTATTTTGGATAGATAACCAAAGTCTGAAAATGTCTTTCAGTTGTCCAGCTTTCAGATATGATCTGAGAGCAGGTGACTTTCCAAAAGCATAGCTCCAGTCAGAGGGGAGGCTCTGGCTTTATAAAATGTTGCCTGCTTACAGAAATCTCATTATACTGATCTATTGGAGATTTTTTTTATGCACTGAATATATGTGTAATTTTTTTCATAACTATGTCATCCTAAATCAAGTTCATTATGTCAATGTCTACAACTACTGAAACAGCCCAAAATTGTGGGATCACAAACACTCCAACATCTTCTGCTTCATTTCTGCTGTTGAATGATGGATTTTCTTTGCCTAGTTAAAATGTTTTGGAAACACAATTGTGTCATGCTGTGTGATTCACTCTGAGATCAGATTCCTAATAGGAGGTCTTGGAATGTGAAAGAAACAAAAGAATCCTCCTAATTCTTACCTGCTGGCAATTTGCAAGTCTCCACTGACAAGTAGTTACAGACTGGTTATATTAGCACAAGGTAATACAGTTTTATATATAATATATTACAGAGCTAGTGTGTCAGTCTCTGGAATTGTTATCCAAAGGGATTTAAACACTAAAGTCTGAACTGCATCACTGTGGGCAGAGTATTCTGAGGGGGATGGCAAAATAAGCCTCTGATGCCAATGGTGTACTGAATTTTGTTTTGAAGCATAGCTTGTTTCCAGAAGTGCAGAGGGAAAATTCACAGCTGTTTATTATGGTCAAGAGTATCTGTGGTGTTCTTCTTTGGCAAGTTGTTACTGTTGGGATAAAAAAGGAAAAAATTACAGAGGATATGTGATTTAACAGAATTGCTGGGTTGATGGAGATGTTGCAGTAATGTTCTGTCAGTTCCCATGCACATGGGATTACAAATGATCTTTCATCAATGCAGCTTTCTCCTGCCTGTGATTTTCATATACCCAACTTCACTGAAATATGCATTTTTCTGAATAATGGTGCCGGGGCAATGTTCCAGTTCTTGGTCTGTTCTGCTTCCTCCTTTTAGATCATGTGTATGAAAACCAGCATAAAAGACTGGCCACATTCCACTTAATAGATATATTTGGTAAATTTAATAAATGCATCTCTTTAGATTACTCTGTCAACCTAGGATATATCTGGCCTATCAAACACTAAAACTGCAGTTAATAAATAGGCAAAATACTTATTATCTGGAGCAAGCACTGCACAATTCAGTTCTGTAAGTTTGGATTTAAATTTAAATGTATTCCCTTTTGACCAAGAGTATCAACTGCTAATGCCTATTTCAGGCTTACCTAGAAACAGAGGCCAGACAAAGTTAAAAGGAGAAAAACAGATATATTTAATGAAGGGCCTTCAGGTACATTAAGGGCAGACAAAGCCTCCCCAAGGGGCTACACCCAAAATGGACGATGGTCATGAGTTTTTCAGACAGATACAAGTTTGGTCTATTAGCCTATCAGGTGTTAATCCTCCAATTACAGCTTCAGGTAATGAAGTCATATTCCCCCAGTTTGCTCCCCTCTCCTTCAATTCATTTTTGTTTATACTTTTTGGGGCTTGAGGTCCAAATTCACTTTTGTTTATACTTTTTGGGGCTTGAGACAGATGGTGTCCTTGGATCTCAGACCTAGAAGGATTGCTTTGTCTGACCAAAATATGAAGAGAATTAGCTAACACTCTGTATGGACTTCAGAGTTATACACTAATGCAGTACAGGATATGAAAATACAAAAGCTAAAATCTTAAAGTATCATTGCAACAAGTTAATGTTAGATTGTTATTTTTTTATGGATTATTGAGTGTTTCCAAGATGACAAAAATTGTTGTAGTATTCACAATCTGATCTTCAGAAATGTTTGTAGAAAATAAAAGGTAACTGACTTGTTTCAGGTGGTAGTTTTCTTTCAGTCAGAAAGTGGTAGTTTTAGGTCCTACTGCAGTCTTAAATTGTATTGTGTATTGTAAGTTTGGCAAGTAAATATAATTATTTTTATCAGTAAATAAGACCAAAAAATAATTTATAAATAAAGTAAATAATTATTTTCAGAAAATTAGACAATAAAATTCTGTGGCAATATTTCGTATAAATGTTTTTTGCAGAGTAGTTTCACTTATAAGCCTTATCAGGTACTTAAGAGGGAAAGGTATTGGCTTTCTTTTACTTTACACAAGCCTGAGCAGGAATAATGATTGCTGATTCATCTGACTTAATGTCAGTGACAATTGGTCAGGTTGTTTGTTTGTTTTAATTTAGATTCTTCAGCCTATTTTAAAGCACTTAATGATATGTTAATTCGGAATTAAATGTGGAGTTGAATTTAAACTTGGAGAGTTTGTCACAGTGCCTTCTGTGGATCAGGATGATGATACACAATATACATTCTGGATTATGGTATAATTTCAATTCAATTTTTTCCCAAAGTATTTTTTAATATTATCTTGTCTACCTTCATATTAGGTTGTTTCTATGTCTTACTTGGAGACGACCTGTCTAATTTAACCAAATTGAATGAGGAAGGGATGAGAGGAAGGGAAAGATACAACAGAAATTGACAAAAAGGCATGTTGTAAAAGGGAAGAGCAGGGTCTTTAATTTCTGTTAAATAACTCCCAGAGATGACACAAGCTTCAATACTCTCTGCTTTGAAGTGAGGAGGAAATGCAGTTATTAATCAGATGACTGGCTGTTAAATACCAAAAGATTATTAATGTCCATTTAGCTATAGCCATAGGTTGAGATTTAATTTTAGTTAATAGATAGTTTATGTAGTTGTCAGATAATTATGGATCTGTAGTAATTAAAGTTTCTGTCACTGAAAGCAAAGAGTGTCATACCAGGCTTCTAGGAAAATTAGAAAAAATTTCAGACCATGAGGTTTGTAGCAGGCTGATGAAATGGTGTGAAAATTGTCATGAACCTTTGCTCAAAGTGCTCAGTAATTGCATACAAAACTAAATTTGCATTGAAGTCCATCCCTAAGGAAAAGACACTGAGTTCATTTTGAAATCCATCAATTACTTGGTGATAAGTTTATATCCTAAGCTTGAAAGACTGAAATTTCTGAATTGGATTACCTAAGCTTCAAAGACTCCTCTGTACCAGAAAACCTGTGATTTACCTGCACAAGGACAATGTCTATATATTTAGTTAAATATCTTTGGGGGTTTTAATGATATAAGACAAAATGTCTGCAAGGTAGATTTAACTGAAACATTATTCCATGTACCAGCTGACAGGAGGAAACTCACTTGGGTTGTTTTTATGATGTGATTCAGGAAACAGCTAAAATCTACATGTGCTGAAATAGAAGGAGCAAGAAATGGGAAAGAAATGGAAGTGCTAAAGTCATGATTTTCTTTAAAATTTAGTAGAAGCATGTTCTTTTTAGCCTGGTTCCTAATTATTGCAGCTATTCTCAAGTTCAAATGTGTATTTTTTCTAAAGTTAGGTTTCCTGTTAGATTTTCTTAGCCATCAAAGTGTTGTCTAAGGCTATGGGATGCTTATTCTCTTACTAACTTCTAGAAAAAATATTTTAGGTCAAATGTTTCATGATAGCTTAAATGTTCATTTTCTGATATTTAAAAAGGGCCAACTCTCTCAGGCTTATTGAACAAGGTTTTCATACACATAGGAAATTTCTGAAAAGTGGAAGGTTTTGGCTGCTATTTGCTCTTGCATAGTGGTGGTATCTCTGAAGGACAGAAAATAAGAACTATGAAGTGCTTTTTTCCATGGTTCTTGCTCTTTCTGTCTCCCTTCAGCCATGAGGGAGAGACACATTGCAGTGAAAGACTTTCCAGACAAAAAGACCTGTGGCATAATTTCAACAGGCTGTTGAGGAGGTGAGAAGAAATCTTAGATCTGATGGTGTGGTCATATTTCTCTGTCAGTATGGATCTGAGCACTGAAGGTTGGGCTCATTTCCAGTATTTCACAGGAGTGATCTACCACATCCTCTTTCATCATCCTCAAAGCATGCAGGCACTCTCCACCCTCCAGCAGGCAGGCTCACTTTCAGTAACATTCTCATCAGTCTCTATACATTGTATTTGATTTGTACTATACAAATGAATTAGTTCAGCGCTGAATACCACAGAATTGTGTTTTGTAGCTTGAGAATGTTATAATTATGACTCATGGCAGTATGCAACATCATGATCATACAGTGTTTGATTCAGCAAAACATCTAAAAATAACAAAATACTTGAAATTCAGTGGAGCTTCACTCTTTGTGGTAAGGCAGAGGTCTTGTTTTCATATTTACCAGCTTGGGAGAGTTTTGATTCGTACAGCTGACAAGATACAGACACTCAAAGTTAGTTCAAACCTGACTGCATTACATCAGTGCAACTGCTTTAGAAAATAACATTGAATTAGCCATAAAGTAAGCATACAATTGAAATCTGCAGCTAAACATATTACCTCTTGCCACATGTGCAGTAATAAATTATTGTGTTGCTGTTCTTAGTGAATCCTAATTGTGAACATCCAACATGTGCATGATTTAAATTGCCTTCAGACTGGGTTAAAGGCAGTTATGTGTGCCAGTGCAAATGAAGCTGTTGCTGTGACTCAATTGCTCTGTAATTTCTGCTGTTAAGAGGAACAGGGAGGTTGCTGACACTAAAAAGTCATTTTGAAAGCACTTGCTCAAAAGCAAGTAACTTTGGGAAAAACACATGTTCAGTTCAGACTGAAACATCACTGATGATAAGTGAGGCATTTGTATGAGTTTATTTGAGCTGATTCCAAGCCCATCTCTGTTCAAATATATGTTCTACCATGTAAATGACATTTTTACAAAGGAAGTTAGATGTTGGGGTCAAAACTATGGCATATCATTTGGTGGTATTTTAACTAGTCTTAATTAGAGGTGGGTTTGGTGTGGTAGCTTAACAGGAAATAGGATTTCTGGGATGCTGTGGTCGCAACCACCAAACCACCAGTGGATGCTCAGATTTTAACATTGGCACTTGATTTTGACCACTGAAATTTGGATCCGCCTCTGAGAACACACAGGGGGTTAAACACCAGAGCTGCTCACCTGGGAGGTCCTCTTTGAGTTTCCAGCGGAGGGGAAGCAGGTCAGACCTCCCCTGCCCAGCTGTCCACTGCTGGGTGGGGGAGGGGAGAAAGCTATGCAGTTGTGGGGTGGACTGGGCCTTGGGTAGAGATGGGGGTTAGGCCTGGCCCAAGGGTGGAAGAGAGAGAGAGAGACCCCGGGAGCCATCGGTCAGCGCCCCCCCCCCCGGAGACAGAGAGAGAGAGCCGGTGCTGGGGCCGGTTATCTTGAAAATTGATACCAGCACAGCCTGCCAGTTGAGAAGGGGGTGAATGCCGTCCGGCTGCTTGGAGAAGTTTTTAACCCCTTTGTGGATAATGAAAACTTTGCTGAGCATTGACCTTTCCTGCAGAGGAGTAGAGGATGAAGAAGGAACTGAGCAAGTGAGATGAAGGTCCAGGCAAGGGAGAGAGAAGAGCCTTGGTGGGAAGAGATGATGGAGTGGCCTTTTGGCTGGACTTTTCTTGTGTGGCCATGGACGGAACCATTTTCTTCCCTGTGACACAGAGACTGCATTTAGGGGGAGGCAGTGCCTCGGAGCCAGGAGGGTTCAGTGTGGTCCCAGGAGGTGAAAAATGTGAGGGGGACAGGTGTCCCGAAAAAGAGACTGTGCCCTTGTATTTGGAATAAGACGAAGCATCCTAGTGGTGAGAGCACTGCGCATGGAAGGAAGATGGCACCATGGCAAAGGATCTCCAGGCGGTGCCACGGAGATGGCATCCATCCTTCCAGTGACATGGAAACACAAGAGGTTTCGAGGTTTCAACTGTGTTTCCAGGGGAAGCCTATGGCACAAAGAAGGACTCCTTCACCTCTTGGTGAACTGAGGATTGAGTAATCTGAAGGGTGGTTGCTGGACCAAGAGTTGGTGATTTGGAAGATGTATTGTATTGGGGAATTTGGCTGGGGCGGGGGGGGGGGGGGGGGGGGGGGGGGGGGGGGGGGGGGGGGGGGGGTGGAGAATGCTTTTGTAAGGTTTTCATTTTTCCTTGTGTTTTTTCTTTCACTTGTAGTCTGGTTAACAAACTTCTCTTTCTTTTTAAGTAAGAGCCTGCTTTCTTATTCCTGGTCACATCTCACAGCAGACACCAGGAGAGTGTATTTTCATGGGGGCACTGGCATTGTGCCAGTGTCAAACCATGACATATGGGTACACTTCATTTCTAATCTGTTTTAAGAAATTGTTTCCTAGAACTCCACAATTACAATTGCTGATTTTAAGGATGCTTTCAACTAAATTCTATAGTTCTAGCACTTAATAGTGATTGCAGAGCTTTTCATCTAGTAGGTGGGCTCCTTGAAAAACACAACAAATGTTATAATTATTTTTTGAAATTTTAAACAAGCTATGAACTAAATAAAAGTTACGGTTTGAAAGTTATGGGTTGTTGGCGCTCCAGGACAGCAAGAGAAGCTGTTCCATATTAAATTCTTGTCATTATATGCTGGGCCAATTAAGGGCTGGGAAGTATGTCCCAGAGTTCAGCATTGGAAACAGTATTGTGTGACAGTAAAATTAGGTAAGGTTTTAACATAACATGGGTTTGCCACTCAGAGACTTCATCAACTTTGTTGGGATCTGTCATGATATCTTTTCTAGCACAGTGCTATCTGCAAAGATTTGCAAATAGAACTGTGGCTCTGGGGCACTGTAGACAAATAGCTTCTAACAATACAGTATCTACCAGAAGATTTTGTAGTAAATTTATTTCTTTTCTTCAGCTCTTTCTTTGCTTTTGGCTCCGTTTTGCCTCTTTGTGGGATAAGAGAATAGTCTTGAAAGTAATTTGGTTGGTATTACACTTTTATCCAGTTCCCCAAACATATTTCACTTCAGTTTTTCTAGATGCTGTTGTTGAGGCCTTTTGACCCATGAGGAGGCCTGCAGTGAGTCCAAGAATTAGTGAAACTTGCTTAGGTGCTATGAGAAGTCCAAGAAGCATCTTATTAAAATACTAGAAGTAATCCTGTCTCTCATCCTGAGAAAGAAGTTTAGGTGCCTGAAGGAGAATGTTGAGCGTCTGGAGTAGAAGCAGCAATTGTGTGCCCTCACACCAAATTCAGAGCTAGTGGGAGGTCTGAGGTCCCAACTGAGTGGTCTCTTCCTAAGGTCATGGTTGCTTTTTGAGCACATGCTCTCAGAGGGACACAGAAAGATTTGTCATCCTCTTTATTTTTCTCAATGGCAAGGTTTAGCAGAATGCTACAAGGAGATAATAACCCAAGCAAAAAGCATTTATTATAGGAAGATCCTCAGAGTATTTTTGTCCTGTTGGTTTGATGTGAGATGAAATTTTGAGGAGCAACCTAGGATCTCTCTATATTCTGCACCTAATGATAAGATTTCATAGTACAAATAAATCCTCTGAAACACTTTTTGAATGCACATCCTAGCCTCTAGCTGTGTCTGTACTCCCGGCTTATTTAGGGATTTGTCTTTTGCCACAGTGGGGGAGTTGAGTTGGCAGCTGCAGATGGAGGAAATAACTGTGTCAATGAATAGATGTATGGCTTTCCATTAGTGTAACTGATGGTTCAAGTAGCCATAGATACTTGGAATAAAATCAGCCCTGAAAAATTGATCTTGGACTTTGCCAGTAGTATCAATAACTGGAAATCCTAAGGCAAACTTTTTTAGCAGTTTAACCATTGAAGCAATTGTTTGTGAATCATTTACTCAGTGCAGACGCAGCTGCCTCGGTGTGATGGATTCCAGCAGTTTCTATGCCAGGCACTTCCAATTTCTCACTGTCATTCAGTGTCTGATTCATCCTGTCAGATGGGCTTGACTCATGTAGCCGTTGTTTCCGCCATTTGTAAAATGATGTGATCATAATCTGCTGATTGTAATATCTGTCTGCCTCACTTGAGCTATTGTGCAGGTCAGTTCCTTTCCATGCTGTCTGCGACAGCTGGGTGGAAAACAATGGAGCTGGCAACGATGTGCTCCACTTGGGCAGCCTTGAGAGAGGCTTTGTGTGTGATCACTCCCAGCCCTCAGAAATTTGGCTATAATCATGGTATCATGATGAGAGTTTGGAACCTCTCTCTGTCAGCCTGGCAGGCACAGCCATGCCTGCACTATGGCCTCTCCTGAGTTCTGTACCAGTCCTGATGCTGCTCCTGCACTGCCAGAGCTCAGGTCCTTCCTTCCCCTCTGTGCACCATTTGTCCCTTTCCAAGAGCAGGAGCTGTCCTGCAGGTGACACTGAGTATGTCGAGCAGCAGAGTATGGACAGGAGTTGTACAGGACAGGCACTGCCCAGGGCAAAAGGAGTGCTGGGGCACAGCTCCTCCAGCCACAGCTCTACCATCCCCTGCCTCTGCTACCTGGTCTCTACAGCTGCCCCACACCATCCTCTGGGGATGGGGAGAGAATAGCAGGAACAAGGGGAGCTGTGCCCCGCAAAAACCGTTCCAATGCCCAGGTTTTGAAAGATCTGTGGTCACAAAGATGCTCAGTACTGTAACACTCTCCTGTGTGGTGCATGATGGTGTGGTAGTAGTGTTCTCATCTGTGGCACCCTGCAAGGTACATGGACACAAGACTCCTCCCTTAGGCCACTAAAATCCAGCTCTTTTTTGTAAAGTATTTTCCTATGTATCTAATGAAAATTAACATGTCATGTGATAATGTCTGCTCAGAATATCAAGGTACTTCACCTGTCTCTTCTGATGAAAGGACGTGGTTTAATTTGAAAAAGGAGTAGTGTATGTGCAGTTTGGAGACAAATCAGATTTAACTTCAATGCTGAAGATTTAGTAGGTGTCATAAAATAGTACTGGTTTCAGTAAAAAGAGCATGAAAATAAAAACAATTCCGTGTAATTGACAAAAGGCTTTCTATACTGTCCTAGTAAGTCATTTTAATGGGCAAATTCAATCACAGAATTAAATTTTGTATTCACATTAGTCTTACCATCTGCTCAAGTAATTACTGTTTAAACTGGAAAATTTATTTTAAAATGTTATTTTGTAAGATTCAGAACCCATATTTGCCCAGAGCTGAGGTTGCAACATTCTTTTTATTTTTGATTATCTGAATTCCGTGTTATGGGAATAGGGTGGCAGAGAATTTTGTCAGCTATCTCAAGGTGGCCTTTGAGAGATGAATTACAGAGCAGAGCCCTACTGCATCATCATTGACAGAGGCACTGAAGCAGTCGGCACCTCTAATGCTCCTGAGGTGGTAAGGGTCCTTTCTGAGGGTGCTGCATGGTTCCATTGTACTTCTGTGGTATGAAGCTTCATGGTGTAAAGCTGGAGAAACATAACATTGAGAAGCTTTTGCTGAGGCTTTCTAAAGCTGTGGTGTGTATAGAAACTTAGATGCCCCTCATCACTGATATTACTAGGAAATGGGTGAGCCCCTGTGGAGTGGCATAAAGGGTTTAGCAGCAGAGTGGCTGGTGTATCATGTCCCTGACTTGGTACATGGTAGAGATGTGGGTGTGAAGTAGTGAGGGGTCAGTCAGGGGGTCCTTGATGAAGTGCAGAGAAGACAATCCTAATAAAAGCTGTTGTATCATCTGGTGCCATGTGTGTTCTCATGTGGTCACTTGCACTCTACTACAGTCTCCTATTATGAACTATTTAACTCAGTGGCACTTGTTCAACTATTGGTGCCTTATTAGAAATTACTGGTCTGCATTGCAGTTTCTTGCTTGAATGTGCTCTTTGCAGCAGGTTCCGCTCAAAACACTTGCAAATAGTATACTTTTCCTACAAAAACAGATGTCAGTGAATCAGGGTGAATGAAGAATGGAATAATAGAATAGTTTTGGTTGGAAGGGACCTTTAAAGATCATCTAGTCCAGCCCTCTCTGCAATGAGCAAGGACATCTTTAACTAGATCAGCTTGGTCAGAGCTCTGTCCAGCCTGGCCTTGAATGCTGCCAGGTACAGGGCATCTACCACCACTCTCCTTGGTAAAAAATTCTTTCTTATATCTTACATAATTTACTCTCCTTCAGTTAAAACAACCATCACCCCATTGCTAAAGGCCCTGTTAACAAGTTTGGCCCTTCTTTCTTTTAAGCCCCCTCTAAGTATTGAAAGGCCACAGTAAGGTCTTCAAGGACCTTTCTCTTCTTCAGGCTGAACAGCTCCAGGTGTCTCAGCCTGTCTTCATAGCAGAGGTACTTCAGCCTTCTGATCAACTCTGTGGCCCTCTGGACTCACTCCAACAAGTCCATGTCTTTTCTGTGCTGAGAGCAGAGGAACTTTGATGTGAGAAGGGAGTAGGAAAAATGCAGCACACGCAAGCTCTGAGCTTATTTTTAACATGGAGTTGAAGTCTGTCCTATACACCTGATGGAACTGAAAAGTGCTTTGATTTTTCTCACCTTGCTTCAAGAAAAAAACTCCACAGCATAGATAGTACTGCATAGCTTTAGGTGCTGGTAGCTTGTAAAATAAATTTGCCTGCTACTACTACTACTAGTACCAGATGTCTACTACTGCTTTTTAACAAAGAACTACTTCAGTTATGATGAAGTTATATACGTTAAAAAATCAAATGTTTCTTCAGATTTTATGTGTTATAGTAAACCCAATTTAATACAGTGACTGTTGTGGAGATTTAGGATTTGAGTTGTGATGAACTTTGACAGTGAGCATTTAAGAGGAAGGACAAATTACAAAGACATTCCTTCCTGTGGATCTCTCGCCAGTTGACTTACAGAAGCATGTTGAGATGAAGGGAATTGTTTTTGTTGCTTCCTTTCAAAGTGGTTGGGAAGAGCCAAGGAATGTATATAGCACAGACCTATGATCTGTTATGCAGTGGAAATGTGGGTAGAGAAACAGTACTTGAGCAATTGCTGGTTGATGTTTCAAAAAAAAATGCCTTAGCTGCAGTGCTTATCATGGGGTTTTTTGACTATTTCCAAGCCTTACTATTTTTATTTATTGTAGGAAAAACAGAATCTCACAACAGTGAATTCTTACTTGAGTAGCACTGAAAATAGGTCCTTAGATATGCTGGCTCTTTCATATGGTTTCTGCATTGAAAATTTCCTTGCAGATGAATTACTCTCAGAAAGAACAAAACTACTCTGATGATGTATTGGCCAATATTGATCAGCGAACCCAGAATCAGCTACGGAAATGATGCTCTTATGCCTTCATTGACGGAAACAAAGACCACAGTTGAACTTCTTCCAGTGGATGGAGACTTCAGCCTTGATGACCTTCAGCCATGGCATCCCTTTGGAGTTGATTCTGTTCCAGCCAATACTGAAAATGAAGGTAAGTACAATAGGGGGAGAAACCACAGAACTTTCTGACCTGAGCTTTGTGGTTTCTGTTCACATTATTCCCTGAAAATTAATATTTTTCTATAAGTAAGTGTAAGTGGGATAGAGATTCTGAAATGTACATTTGGAACAGGTCTGCTGTGTCACTTGTGTCTCTTTGATGGAATAGAAAGTCCTGACTAAAATCGGTAATTTAGACACAATAAATTTCAGAGTTGAGCTTACTTGCCTCAGAAATAAACCATAATAAAGTCTAGGAGATTATGAGTAACAGTCTTATAATATACATGACAATGACTGCAAGGGAGATAGATAAGCTGTTAGATTTGTGCCATGATGAAATGAGCGTTTTATTCTAGGTAGAGCTTTTTATTTGCTGGCATGAAAATTATTACAGTTCCAGCATAATCCTAGCAGACAGATAATGTTATTTCACTCCCTACACTGGTTGTCTGGAATGTACTGCAGAAATGCTCCTGCCTGCACGTCAGTAACAACTTGGCTAGTGAAAATGTTTTTCCTGAGGAATATTATATGTTGTTCATGGACTACTTCAATGAAGTGACTGCATGATACTTGAATAATCCATTTAGAATCTGGAATTGGTAGTTCACTTAGGTGTTGGAGGCAATAAATCAGAAACTTGAGGGACTTCAGTCGTGTCATTCAAGTTCCTCCTCTTGCCTTTGTTGTCCTTTCTTCAACTGCACTGTTACTAGTGCTAAGTTAATCACATCAGTAAAAGTTTGATACTGCCAAGCCACAGCACATACAGAGCCTGGAACTGCAGAAGTCTTCTCAGGCAAATCTGTGATTTGTAGCTGAACTGCACAGACATTAACATCCTCCTCAAGTCTTTTGAAACCACTGGCTTAGGCTGTTTCTGCCCTCAGAATGAGTTCTGACATCATCCTTATGCAGTTAGTCTCATTCCAGCATGGTATGTGAGTAACTGAAAAACTGGGTGTGTGGGACATGGATTTGCCAGGTCTGGTGTTGGTGCCAGGTGAAATCAGTGGAATCAGAAATAGATTTGCCATCAAAGTTTGTCCCAAGGAGTCAGAGAAGCCTAGCATCAGGCAAAAGAAAAAACCTGCACAAAGGTCAGTGAGGCAGATACTTAGCAGATCTGAGAGGAAGAGGAGAGGCTGGTCAGGAATAGGGCTAAAATCAGAGTACCAGTGAGTCAGCACTGCAAGTTAGGGACCAAGTAAAAGAGCAGAGCCAGAGCAAACTCAACAGACCCGCTGGCAGGAAGAACCAGAAGGCAGGAGATTGTGACAAGGACTCCAGCTGCGTCTGAAGGTCACTTGCAGCCAAGTGGCATGCCAGGCAGTGAGACCAGCTGGCTGGAGCATGTCAGGCACTGGCAAGGGTACAGATGGCTCGCAGGCTGGCAGGCTGAACCTCATTTTCCTGGGGAAGGAGCTGCAGCTTGCTCTTAACCCTAGTGTATGTATCAAGGCTGTCTGCCAGGAGCAGGTCACAGTCTAGCTCACGTCTGTCCTGCAGGAATTTTGAATTGCAGCCCTTGCTCTAGTTTTTTCCATAGCTGAGGCATCCAGGGCTTCAGTTTCTATACCTTTTGTCTGCTTTCATAAAACATGGCGGGGATTAATTGGTTTTGATGTCTTTCTTCCTGGCTTCCAAAATATATTGATTTCAGTCACCAGGTTTAGAAGTTATTAGGTAGACAGGTACGCCCACACATACCCATAGCCTTAATCACACAAGTGTATTTTTCCTTCAGAAACCTTTCTAAGCTCAGGATCTAATAATGAAAGGTACTTCAAAGTGACACTGGATCCCTGCAGGCAACTATACTGAGCATGGTTCTCCTTTTAAAATGTATGGCAGCAAATAAGAAATAAACTCTCCTACCTGGAATACCATTCTTAATTATTAGGTCTGTGTGTTCAATGCAGTATGTGGTTTGTTGCAGCACTTATTCTTTCATGCCCTCCAAGTTGTTTGGGTTTAGTTTTTGGGTTTTTTATACCAGGATTGTATTGTACTTCTCATGAACTTATTGCAACAGTCAGTTCAGTTAGGCCAACCATTATAATTGTTCAAGTATGCACCAGTTAGAAGTGGAAATCATTTGGTGACTTAAATCTCTTCAAGTCCTTCCTGTTTCCCCTTATAATTATCTGTCCTCTACCCAACCCACAAAGTTCTTAATGTGAACATGCCAAGAATACCTTCTTTCTTTAGAGACCATTTCTATACCTTTGTCCATAGCATCAAAGAGGAATTTCACGCTGCTTTGTTTATTCCTTTGTGTTTGTCTCCCACCTTGTTGTTCCAGAACCCCAGGACTGACTGTGCCGTTTGTCTTCACTTCCCATGCCTGTTTTCTTCTTTGATGGTGTTGTTACTTCAGGCTTTGTCTACTTGCTTCCAAAAACATGTTTCTGTCTTCTTATAAAAATGGTTTGGAAATAGCAAAAAGTTAGTAACAATTGACATACTTATCTCCTCCTTTTTTCTCCCTCTGATGAACTGATGAAGTTAAAATACTGCAACCCCTTCCCCCTAAATTAATTCCCATGCCTGTTTCCTTCCATGGCCATGGTCTAATCTCAGGTTTCACCCACAGATATTAACGATGTATTGGATTGATATCTTGCCATGTAATCTTAAGGTTTCATAAAGTCCAATTTGAAATTTTCCCAATGTAACCTGCATGTTGTTAAGAACAGGTTTAATGCAAATAGCTTATTTTCCTAGAATTTGCTTTTACCGACTAGTAAGTGAAAAACAGACTTTAAATAGACTTTGAAAGTCTAACATTACTCAGTATTTTCTGCAAGTATATTCTCTCTTGTTTCCCCTGAAGTAGTTTCCCTGGAAATGTTGACAGGAGTTGATCTGAAGCAGCACGTAATATACTGTACAGATGTCCAGCATGCTGCAACACCAAATTAGGTTAAACAAAGAAAACACTTTCTAAGAACTGTACAGAGGGACCAGGAAAAATGTCAGGAAACTCTACTTCATGCAATGCAAAATGCATCTTCAGAGGTGACCCCCAACAAACTCCCAACATGCTGTGAAGCTCTGACACTGCCAAGCCCTCTGGGCATTTTGCCAGTGACTAAACTGGGTTTTGTGGTTTACCCTTTGTGTTTTAGCTTGCACGTTACAGGGAGCCTTAATGTCTGTATCTAGTATTTATCTAAAGTGAGATTCCTGTAAAGGTACTGTGATTATCCTTATGAATTTGTTCAGTTACTCCCCTTCAAACAATGTTCTTGATAGGCGAGCATCACATAGAACTCCTCTCCTCGCCGGTCTGTACCAACTTTTTATGTACTTTTCTTTTACTTTTGAAAAGAGAAGTAAACACGTTTCTCCTCTTGCTCTTCTGAGATCTATTAGTATTAGGAAAAGGTGGGAATGTGTGGCTTCCATGAAGCCTGAGCAGTGTAAATAAATGTGTACCAGTTTAGTTTCATGAGTCTATTTGGACAGTGCATTTTCAGTCTTACTTCTGTGCACATGGAAGCATATTCAAGAAAAATACAGTTCTGGAGCTTTGAAATGAATGCACTTTTTATAATAGCATAGGGTACATGTTTGAGTTTTGATTATTGATGAATGCTGTGGTAGGTTTAAAATTTTCCCCTCTTCCTTAGCTGTTGTGATGATGTGGTCTTGGTGACGTGTAGAGGTTTGACTGCGGACCAAATACCAGTGCTGCACTCAAGAGTATCATCTACTCATCTTTCTCTGCTATAACTGAGCAGAGGAGGAGAAAAAAGATCAATTAAAATAAAGCTCATGAGGTTGAGATAAGCTTTAGGAGAAGAGACTTTAGGGCAAGACAGGCTTAAAACTTCAAAAGGTATAAAGAAAACTTTATTAAAACCAGTAAAAGAAGAATGGTAAGAACTAAAATAAACCTTTAGAACACCTTTCCTCCCCCCAGCCCCTCTTTCCTTCCCACTGACAATGCAAAGAGTCAAAACCCGGGATTCTCAGTCAGTTTATCACTTCTAAAAAGAATCTTTCTTTAGTTCACTCTGCGAGAGGAGTCTCCCCTGCTACGCTATGGAGTCCTTCCCACAGGAAGAGCCATGTAAGGAAAACAATTACATGCTATGCTAGTGCCACTCTGAACTGCTGTGAAGGAAAGTGCCTCTGCAGCACCAGACTTGCAAGGTCTGTGAAAGTCTGCCTTTCTGGAGACACAAGTGAGTCAGACATGGTGATGTGCTTTTAGTTTGCAGCTAGTGTAAACCTGTGTTGCTGGGTTTTATTCAAAGGCAGGACCTCATGCAGTCATCTCACATGCAAAGAACATGGGAGCCACTTAGGCTCTCACTTGCAAGCATGGTAGGTTGTTTGTCTAGCCCACAGGAACACTAAGCCAGTGACACAGGCTTCCTGAGAAGATGGGCACTTCCATTGCTCATATCAGCAGTATCATCAGGCTTGTGTGATTTTCTGATGAGCAGTTCTTGATTGAAAACTGTGGGTCTATCAGATTTCCTGTGTTACTGCATCTCACTTACTACTGATAAAGACTCATAGCTGAATCCAGACATTCAGATGAATAAGAATATATGTTAAAAATTCTGAATTCTAGGGAACAGTGTAACACTTCATTTCTGAATTTACAAGGTTAAGTACATAAGGAAGGCAACACAATTGTAACAAAGAAGAGAAACAACCAAAAAAAAATCTGAATCTTTTAATAAACATTTCCAGTATGTTTGAACATACTGAGGCAGTTGGCAGTGACTCAAATAGCTCTAAGTTTTGCAAATGCAGTTTTTCTATTAGTGCCAGTGAGCTACTTCAGTTTAGGTTTCAGCTGATAAAACCTTAGTAGGGTAATAAAAGAGTTTTATAGAACTGTATATGGCATACATTTGGATAGAAATTTGTGTTCTTTCCCTTCCAAAAACTGGAAGATAAATATGCTGTTCACAAATCAGAACATATAGGAATATAGATTGTATTTTCAAAATGCACTTTATTTTTTTTAAACATTATAGATGGTGCTGTAAAGAATCCCTGTTGAAAGGAAAAAGGAGGGGATTCAGGAGGCTTTTAAGTCAATATTGATAAAGAGCAGCTGCAGGAAGAACTCATCATGTCCATTCTGGCTGCCAGTTCTGATCAGACAGTGGGGAAAAGTTTGCATGTAATGAATATGGTTTTGTTCTATTGACAGAAATTATTTAGTCTTACTGGTTTCTGACTTGAAGCAGTAACCAGAATATGATGTAAAAATGATGCTGCCTCAACGTTGAAGCTTTCCTTATGAAGTCTTACACATCCCTTCCTTTTACTTTCAGGATTAACGGAAGGCGGATATTTTCTAGTTGTTGC
Organism: Calcarius lapponicus; assembly: GCA_039654755.1. Lineage (NCBI taxonomy): Eukaryota > Metazoa > Chordata > Aves > Passeriformes > Fringillidae > Calcarius > Calcarius lapponicus. Next base: position 100,081,596 of record CM077462.1, read on the forward strand.
TTTGGTAACTGTTATTCAGTATGTCTCTCCTGCACTGTCCCAACAGAAGAGCCCTTGACTTTGTGATTTATGGGGATTTTGTTTATTTTTGTTTGCTTTTTTGTTTCTTTTCTGCACATGCCTAGTTGAGCCCGTTGATGCCCGCCCCAGCTGCAGACAGAGGACTCACCACACGACCAGGTATATGTCTTGCATGGCTTTTACCTAACCTGTATTTTTTTCTGGCATGCATATGGTCTGCTGGTGCTGAAATGATTTACCTTTGCTTTGTTGTACCCTGCTCACAAAATTTAATACTATTCCATGAATGATTCATTCCCTCACAAATAATCCCCATATGAGTGCTGTCCATATTGAGGGTGTTTGGGATGTGTGCTTGCAGCAGGAATCGGTCCCAGATCCAGAACTGGTTTGTATCAAAGGTCTCATCCTTTTCAAAAAAAGCACTTTGGCAAGTACAGGAGATAGTAAACTTGGTACCCTGTACAGACACTACTTCTGATTTGGGAGTGTATAATAGAGATGTCGAATCCTTTATGTAGAGTGAGCAGGGCTAATGAATTAATGCATACAGTTTCAGAACTGCAGGGGGGAAAGTGATTTTTTTTGCTGTGGTACTTTTATCTTACTTACCTCCAAATACCTAAAAATTGGAATTATCCCTCTGGATTCTGTGAGGATTCCTGAGGACACAACTATTAATTCTGTTCTAAGATAGAGCAGGGTGATTGTTTCTACTCTGTAGGTACTTCTGTCTTTGTATTGATTTCAGAACAATAGCAGATCACTAGGTTGAGTCAGGCTGCAAATGTTTGGAAAAGTTAAAATGGGACAATTCCAGTTTCCAAAAGGAAAAATTATTTTAGTTTTTCATACTTTTTTTTTTTTTTTGCTTTTGGAGTTATTTTTCCTCTGTTTTTTGTTCAGAATTATCTGAAACTGTTAAAGCCATTGAGAGGAAACAGCCTTTTATTTCCGAAGAGGCTACTCTCTGACTCTTTGATGTAGTGAGAATATATATTTTAGGGTCAGGATTATTTCAGTGTCACATCATAATTGTGTTTTCTTCCTTCAGATCATATTAAAATTATTGATCCGTGTCCTTTTCCCCTTTACCTCGTCTTCCAAAAATATATTAGATAGCATCGTGGACAACATCTTCCTAATTGTTTTTAAATCTTAACTCACCCATGTTTAGCAACTACAGAAATTGCTACAGTGGGAGGTAAAATAAGCTCATATATTGCAGCAACTGGGATATGTGTCAGAACTGGCAAGGTAGTGTGCTTCTAGCACTGTTTTAGGAGTCTGACAACTTTACTTATGTTTAGAGTCTTAATTCAGTCCATGAAGAGAGCCTGGAAACTGGTACAGAGCTACAATGCCAAAAATCTTGGATCAGGAAAAAATCCCTTCAGTACTGCATTATCTACCTTCTTCCCTAGGAGCAGTAGAAATATCACAGATGAAACATGCATATGGTTTAATCCAAATTTTGTAATGCTAATTCAGTCTAGCAGTTTTCTGATAATATTAAAATGTATTATTATTTGCAATTTTAATTTCAGTCCTCTTGAAATATTTCCTGTTATGAGGCCCATATTTATTACTGCAGGTTATTCTTTCCTCCTTTCTGTTCCCTCACACATAGATACATATCTCAGAAATCCTTAGTGTCCCTTCTCTAGAGAAAGGATTTTCTCTCACTGCCACTCTCTTGTTTTAGAATGAAACTATGTTTTAGTCAAGTGTGGTGGTGTTCACAGGGATCCCAGGAAGAGGGAAGACATGAGGATCTGACTCCATGTTTCAGAACGCTGATTTATTATTTTATGAGAGATATATATATTATATTAAAACTATACTAAAAGAATAGAAGAAAAGATTTCATCAGAAGTCTAGCAAGGAAAAAAAAATGGAATGATAATAAAATCTTGTGACTGACCAGTGAGTCCAAGACAGCTGGACTGTGATTTGCCATTAATTAAAAACAACCACATGAGACCAATCACAGATCCATCTGTTGCATTCCACAGCAGCAGATAATCATTGTTTACATTTTGTTCCTGAGGCCTCTCAGCTTCTCAGGAGAAAAACTCCTAAGGAAAGGATTTTTCATAAAATGTGTCTATGACAGTCAAGTGCAATACTGTATGTTTTAGTCAAGTGCATTAGAGTGCTTTGTTGGTTGTGTTGATACAAGTAGTACTGAGGTCTATAAGCCTCGTGACAGTAAGTCATGAGTCATCTTGGTGAATGTGTGCAATAGACTATTAAGGATAGGTAAAAAGTATTTCAGCATCTGACCATTATGGCTTGAAATTTGGCAACTGCTGTAACTATTCTACTGTGACAATCACATGGGAAATTTCCTCAATGTTCTGCTAAAGTGCAAAAGTAGTGCTTAACTTTCCTATGTCTTTAATCACCATTTATAGATTTAGAAAAAAATTTTCTTAGTCATACAGGTTCTGTCTATAAATATCCATGGGGTTTTTTATCCTCATTCAAAAGCAGATTGTGTGACAAAATTTCACTCGAACAGAGAAATTCCAATCTGAATATCTTAATGAACTAGGAATAGAGGAAAGCAAATAGATACTTATTTCAACTATGAAGTAGAGAAAGGATTCTGATAGTTTAAAAGTGTGTGCTTTAAAACAGTTTTATTTTACTTGCTAATTACAAACAAAATTTCTATATTGGAGGTTGAAAAAGGAAAATTACTACTTTCTGTGCAGTAACTGTCCTTTTGGGATAGTCTGTTTTTACAGTTCAGGGCTATTATTGAAGAAAAAAATCTAAAAATATAGTAGATTACTGTAGAGTGAGAAAGTATTAATGAAAGACCTGCAGATTAATGCACCCAGCTGCTTGTGACTTTTTGTTTTAATTGCCCAGCTTCTTGTTGGTTTCCTGAAATATTTGCCCTTTCTGTGGGCCTGACTTGCCAGTTGATGCTTCTACCTGCTTGGCTCAAGTGACCTGCTTTTTCAGGATGGAAATACTGGTATCATGTCAGTCTGTTACACTCCAAGCCTGAAGAACAAATGAATGTTTTGTAGCTGTTTGAATTTCTTGAAGAAAATGAGCTCTGAAAGGACTAAGCCAAACATGCAAATGTGCCCTTTTTTCTCTTTTCCATTTTATTTACTTCTTGCTCACACAACATTCTTATAATGATCAGTATATATACTTTTTTCTTACGGGCAGTTTAAATTAAGCAGTTTAAATTAATCTTTGTCACTTTCTTACAAAAGAGGTAGTTTGGTCACAGTACAGAACAGAGTCACAGACTCACAGAATACTGGGTTGAAAGAGGACCTCAACGATCATCCGGTCCAACAAGTATTTAGATGGTAGTAGTATTTGTGATACCTGGGATCCTTTTCCTTCATCACATTATTCTCTTTCAAAATATGAAGTCTGTGAGTCAAGCCAGAAAAAGTCAGGAGTTGTCCAGTTCATAGGGTAGAAAAGTTTATGAGTTAAGGACCAAGTTTAAAGCATTTGTTGAAATTTATGCCATTTTCTAAACCCCCACCTCTATTGTGCTCCACTTTGACTGTCCACAGTTAAAGCTTGAATTGGAATCTGATCTACATCAGTCCTAGGAAAATAATATTGTCTGGATGAATCCCATTTTCTAGTATGGATAAAACATCTGTGTAATTCATGTGGGCATTAGAAAAGAACTCTAGTGCCTTAACTTACTGTCCTTCCACTTCCTAATTCACAAATGGGCAAACAAACATAAAAATTCTGCCTAAAACCATTTCATATCATCTTCTTCCTAAAAAGGAAGTAAATGAGATGGTAAATGGTCAAAGGGAAGAAAAATATCTAGATATACTAAGTAGTCATCAGTGCACTATTTTTTAATACAGCATTATATAAAATAATTCCGTATTTAATTATACAAAATTATAACAGATTTATGACATATTTCTTGCTATTTATAAATTTCTTTATGCTAGGAGATGTTAGATGTTAGGTGTTAGAAGGCTCCAGTCCAGACAGAGAACTTCCATACAAAGAACTTCAGATAGAACAAGTACCTCTTTTCTTAATAAGCTCACTGTAACAACTCATTCAGTAGTATTTCCTTCTCTCCTGTGCTCCAGCAGTCACTTTTTCATGATGAGCACTTAATTTCTTGCAACTGAATTTTGGGTATCTGTTTATTTGTAATTTTTTCTTTGTGTGTGTGTGCACATGTACATATAGAGACAAATACACATAAAAATACATATAAAAACATCTCTAGATGATCATGAGCAAGCACCTTTTACTTGCATTAATTCAACTGCTTTGATTTGTGGAAATTGAGTGAAGATTAGAAAATGTGCCTTCAGAGGAGACATTGCTTAGTATTAGCATATTTTCTGTAATTCAAGGTAATAACAAATGCTCTGTTCAGGGCAGATCATAATTTCATCTGTTAGACAATTGCAGTTGTAATTGTACACTCACGGCTAAAAATACATCACTTACAGGATGCCCATAATTCACAAGGCAAGGATTTTATGCTATGAAGTATGTTACTTTCTTCCATTTAGTATAGTTTGGACTTGGTGGTTTTTGTGTTATTCCAGCTCTTTGTCAGTTGATCATTTTTGCAAACATTTAACTGTTTTGGGGAAACATTGCACATAAAGCGTCTTCTGTGTCTTTGGCCCTTCTGCTAATAAATCCTGACATGTCTATCCTTATTACATTACATAATAACTGAGGGGTTTTTGCCCTCATGCAGAGGCTCTGTGAGCCTAATGGCTGTTCTGCAGAATCATTGGCACATATGCTGTGGTCTGTATGAGGTGAGGGCGTAGAGCAGCTTATTTATGATTTTCTTGTCAGAAACATTTTTTTCCTGTCTTTGTGATGTAAGTTCAATACAGTTGCTTTAAACAAAATAAAAATAATTAATAATTTTTTTCCATTAGGTATTTTTGGTTTATGAGATCGTTGCTAACTGTTAATGCAATTATAGGTACATAGGCACAGCATCTGGATTGACATGCCAGAAAGATTATCAAACCAGATTTTACTTGTTCTGATTATTCATTTCTACACACATGTATTCTGAGAAATAATTATTTTATACTTGATTCCAATGAGATTATTTTGTAAAAAAGAGAACACTTTTATTGCACTTAGTTTCTGATTTTTTCAATTTGAGAGCCCCATAATCATCCATGAAGTACATGTGAACCAGCAGTTCACTGACATCTTAGGAGAGACCAGAAAGTTTTAGCTCCATGCAGTCTTAAAAGTGAATATCCCTCAAAGATGTTTGAGTTAACCTTACAAAAAAGGGTATATAGTCTTCATTTTCATCTTTATGAGTTTACAATATGAAAACTCATCAAAATGAGTTTACAAAGAGTCATATGGAAGCAATAGTTGAACTTCTAATTACAACAGGCAGCTCTCTACTCCAGGGGGTTAGTTCGAAGACTCCATTCCTTCCCTTCCACCCTTTTTATCTTTGATGAAAATTAACCCAGATATAGCTTTTTGCCACATGTGTAACAGGCTTTGATTCAACAACTCTTTTCTTGTTCTTGCCATGGCTGAAGCACAGTTCATGCACATGGAGCTGAATGTTTTCCTGAATGCAGTCAGTACCGCAGTCACTCAGACTGCTACTTTGATTTTCTCTGTGTTGAGAGCACCCAGGTCTAGTTGTTTCAACAGTGCTTTACTTGGAAATTTCATTTTTAACTCTGGATGTAACCTCAGGCACAGCTAACACTCTTCTATCTGTGCAGAACAGTATCACAAAACCTTTCTAGCTGTTTATGTAACCAGTAGACAAAGTAATTGCAAGCAGTTTGGTAGATAATGTACATTTAATTATATCCTTGGTGGGATTCACTGTAACCTCTTTTTGTAGTCTTCTGAAAGCATAAATATATTTACACAAACACAGAAGCTCATCAGTGTTAGTATAGTGTTCCCCAAAGCAGCTACTTGGTTTTTATTTCATATGAGTAGTTTTTCACTCCATATGATTTTTTTTTCCCATTCGGGCAAGGAAAACTTGGGGTTTCATACTCTCCATTTTTTGATGTTTGGAAATGTATGTGTGCACACATGTATGTGTACACATGTATATATAAAAGCAGTTAATAATGTTAATTAAAAGCAGTATCAATAAAAAGCCCATCATAGTTAGCTCATTTTGTTGCATTTCACTAGAAGCTTTTTAAAAAGCCCATGGTTTTTATAACAAAAGAGTTTTGTCGGTTTTTCTAAGGAGCTGTGAGTTAATGTATTTTTCAGCTGAATTGAAGCATTTTTAAATTGAAGTGATTAGGATTGCAGCTCCCTAAAGGTGGTATGTAGTTCAAAAGAAAACTGGTAGCAATTATCATTATTTGTTGTAGTAAACCCCATAGGATTAGTGAAGGCTCCCTGGAGAATCGAACAATAGGAATGCTGACACAGCAGCAGATAAGTTCCTGTCTCTGACCCTCCGACTCAAAAACCAGCTTTATACCCTTATATGGAAAAATCATGTTAACCCTTAGCTGTTGGTCATTTATGTATACACCTGACCTTTGTCCAATTGGTCAGTTCTGGATCCCTGCCAAGGCTATAAAAGTAGCATACTGCACTCTATTAGCCAGAGAAGAAGAGTTGAGACCCTTCGTGGACCCCCAAATAAAGCCATCTCCGTGGAACAACTCGTGCCTTCTTCTTCCTCCTCTCTCTCGTCTGCTGTAGCCTTGAGCCAAGGGCATACCGACCCAACAAGCAAAGAGCTGAACTCTAAGAAAGCTGAGATCACTAGCTGACAATCACTGAGCTTGCTATGGCTTTTTTTGCCCATGGCCTGGCCTGAGCTAGCCTGGCTCCTGGGCTCTCTGTCCCCCTGGCGACTGAGCTCATATACCTCTGCTCTATGATAAGGCCAATAAAAGAGGTTTTTAATTTGTGAATTTGCAATGAGGCTGTTGCTCTCACTTTTCATCTCATATATTGGCTTTTATGTTTGGCTTGTGTGTTTTAGAATTGGTAATGGAAAAAACATTATTTTTTCCGAGGCCAGGATTAAAGTTCTTGTCAGAGAGAGAATTGTTCTTTGTGTGCTTGTCTTCAGTGCAAGGGTAAAGAGGAATTAGGAATCCCTTGACTGTTTGCATCTCACTTCTGATCAAAGTTTTAGAAGGACCCTGAAGTTTTTCCTGCTGCAGTTACTACCCTTGAAAAGTATATCTTTGATTTTAGCATGCAAGTCTAAATGTGTGGTCACTAGGACAGCAAAATGAATGAACTGGTAATAGAGAGAATCTTTTCCACAAAAAGTCTCAATTGTATAACATTGTGGAAAGGTGTGGGTAACCTCATGTATATTTTTATCTCATACCAGGTATTTAATTGATTCCAGTGCAATGTCATACTTCTCCTTACTATATCATCAGTTATTTGCAGAAGATGAGCAGTTTACCCTAGTTGAAGTCTTTTTCCTCACGTGTAAGGGAGGTAGAAGGAAGGGAAAAGTTGCTATCAGGTTTGTTAGTGCAACAGCTAAAAAAAAAAAAAAGATTTCTCTGACTTTTTTCTGGTGCAAGTTGCCAACAATAAGTTTCAGTAAGTCTCAACATCATTAACTTCCTCATATCAGATCCTACCTTGTGTTCAGATTCCATGGCATTTTTGTGGGGTCTTGGTCACTTGGCTCAAACAAAATTATTTCTGCCTAATCCCAAGGCAAAACCCCATTGTTTAACCTGCTGTATGCTGAAAGCATGGCTCCCATGCTACTGTTTGAATGGAATTGTCAAAAGCAAAAGTGCTCATATCTATTTTCCTACCTCTAGCAGTGGTACAGACTATGTACAGATTTCACCTCTGCCTTATACCCCCCAGCACATCCATTGAGCATTTGGCAGCTAGCATTTGATAGGTTCCAGGACTGAAAACTCTATTTTCACCATTGTGTTCAGTAACCCTGAAGGAACCTTTCTTCTTTGCATTTGTTCATTTGTATTTTGAACATCCTCATGATTTGTGCCACTGAGTTCCACAGTCCAATTTTGCATTGTACTGAATTATATATATATGTACACACACTTTCTTGTGTTACTTTTCAATCTGCTGTATCATAGCCATGTTAGTGTCCTGTATTTCTTAGGAGAAATAATGAATGACCATTTTCTGTTGACTTTCCCCTTGTCATTCACAGTCACACACTCTGTTGTGTTTCACCTCATTTGCCTCTTCTAGTGTGAAGACTCACAATTTCAGTCCTTCATGTACAAAAGCCAGTCCATACCTGTGATCACCTGTGTCTCCCTGCATTATATCTTTTGTAGTTCTTCTGCCTTTGCATGAGGTGAGGTGACCAGAGCAAATAGCCAGATTTAAAATGAGGATGCATCATATATACAGTGGTGTAACAATGTTTTTCTATTTTCTGTATTTTCTCATAATTGCTCCCACCTTTCTCTTTGCTACTGAGCCCACAGAGTTACCCACTGTGACTGCAAGGTGTCTGTCCTGGGTGGAACAGAGCTAAATTAGAGTCTATATATGTGTAGTTAGGGCTGTGTAGCCCCACAAGCACCACTTTGCATTATATCAACACAAAATATAATTTCCCCTTTATTGTTCTCTTGGAATATGTAAGATCCTTCTGCAGTTATTTGCAACCTGGTTTTACTTTAACTATCCTCTTTTTTTCTTGAATTTTTTGTCAGTTAACTTTGTCATGTCACTATTCACTCTCCTATCCAGATCACTTTGCAAACAGCACAGCAGAGATCCTTTTGGGACCCACTGGTAATATTCCTCCATTGTGAAATACAGATGTGTTCACTTCATTTCCTTTCTCTTAGTTGTGGAAAGTAATGTAGGACTTTCCCTTCTATCCTTGGTTCTTAGCTTCTGCCAGAGCTTTGATCAGGGACCTTCTCAAAAGCTTTTTGGAAATCCAGATTCACTCTAAGCAGAATCCCTGTTTCCCATGTGATCCCTAACTCTTCCAGTGACTTCTAAGAGTTTGGGAGGTAGGACTTCCCTCAATGAAAGACAAGCAGATTCTTCACTGATTTATCTTATATGTGTGTGGATATGCTCTAATCAATATTTATAGCTTCAGTGAATTTGCCAGCTGCAGCAGTCAAGTTGTACAGTTCCTCAGGCCTTTGCTTTGGTAGAATCTCCATGTGCTGCTTTTGCCAGGGTATCTGCAAGGGCAGTGAGTGTGGCCATGGACAATGGTGAGCAGCTGGGAGCAGCCACCTCTTCAGCTCTGCAGCCAAGAACAGTAAAACAAGTCCTGGGAAAGCCCTTTCCCCCAGCTACTGCACTGGTACCCCACTACTGTAATTTCTCCCCTTCCCTTTTAATCCTAAAACCAAAAAGGCACGAGGGGTTGAGAGGTCAAGCTTCCTTGCTTCCTTGTTCTCCTCTGTTGCAATCCGTTCTAATCATAGAGGAGCAAAGAGAACTAACTCTCTGAATTAAATGGAACAAACCTGGATGTTTCAATAGTCTCCAAAATGCAATTAAAACCAAAAGGGGTTAGATGTTGATACAAAAAAAAAATCTTTTATTTAATAGTAAGAGAGGCAAAGAGAAAGAAAGGGAAAAGAAAAGAGAGAAAAAAATAGAAATGAGGGGGGTAGGGGGAAGGGAGGACAGGGAGAATGACAGAGACAGATTAAGTAGAAGCAGACCAACAATGACGTCTCCTTGTTTCTCTCCATTTGGTCTTCTTGCTGGTGAGGGTCCCCTGCCAAAAAGTATAGAATCCAATAGATCAGTATACTTTTGGACAGGTGGGAGCACACAGGTGCTGAGGGGGGCCAGTTTGACACTTGTAAGACTGTGGATCTGTTGCATCATGCAGGATCATGTGCAGTGCTCTGGTGCAGGGTCTGGGGACCCCTTTGGGGAGGGCCTTTGATGGGCCATGACACTCCCTCAGCTGTGTCCCATGTGAATATCCCATAGATGTGGCTTTCCAGGGGTGAGATGCCCTATATATCGAAGTAATAGTTGAACTTCCAATATGGAAGAAGTATGGGCCACTCTGCCCAGTGGAGGATGGGTGTTCACTGCCTCTGACCAGAGGCTGTTTTGCCATACACAGGAAACCTCTCCTCATCCTCCCTTTGATGTAGTGGTCTGCACAAGCCTGACAGCAGATAAGCCTGGGGCTGTAGCCTGCACCCCTGTAGGTGCTGGGCTTAATCCTCCTGTGAAAGTATTCTTCCCAAACCAGACCTAATAACAGGGTCACTTTATCTTACTCCAAGTAATTTACAGCCTAGGGCATCAGTCAGGAGTCTTTGGTGCAGTTTTTGTTATATGGTTTTACTAAGATAGGCAGTAGTCCTTTGTAAAATATTTAAGCCATAAACCATAACATTTCAGTCTCCAACATGCTTTTCCTCATTTCCCATTGATGCAGGTGTAGGGAGTATTTTGAGATTATACATAAAAGAGAGTAAACTGTGGTCTTAATTTGGAAAACTAGCCACAGCTGCTTCAGAGATAGAAAGTTAAACCTGTCTGCAGGTACCACGGGGGTTTTATTTCCTGCAGCTTCACTTCTTCCCTGCATTTCTTTGACAGAATATCATTGCTTGTTTTTAGACTGCAATTCCTTAGGTACTTTGCAGTTCTTGCATTTTAAAATGGTCTCCCATAAATGTCATAATCTATTTGTGTCAGTACTGTTATGTAGCATGAGAAATCAGGAACTTAATAGATTTGAGGGGTTGAAGTGCTTGATTCCTTAAAAATAAAGTAAGGTAAAATTTATGGGGCAGTCAGACTCTTCAAAAAAAAAAAAAAACCATAAATTCTTTATAGCATGAGGATGATTCTTGTTCTCTCCTTTGCATGTTTTCCTATGAAAATAAAGATCAGAATTTTAGAGTGGGTTATCTGTACAGTCCAGAGGAGGAAGATCTATTCTTGCTGGTTCATAATTCAAAAATAAACCCCCACTTAATGAAAAAAGAAATTGCACATTCAAAGGAAATAAAAAATAATTATTGGATTGGGTGCTATTTTAGGCTGTGGAGCTCATTAACACATGGAATTCTTAAGGAATTATTATTGAGAGTCCAGCAAGACAGTGGAGCACAGGAGCAGTCAGTAGTGTTGAGAATTTTAAAAGAGGTTCTTTCTCTTAATCAAAACTTAAGTTCAGTGCAACATTCTAAGAATTAAGCCTTGGAGAGAGGAATTGGGAGTGAAAAAATGCTGAAATAAAACACAAACAAATAATATGAACTAGTTTGTTCTTACTATATTCAGTAGAAGAAGGAAATTACATCTCATAAACACCATTTTTCTGCAGTGTTTTATGTCCAAAAAATACAAATATCAAGTACATGGAACTGAGAAGGAAAACAATCCGCTCCATGAATATCCATACAGTCTCTCTAAGCCAGAGCCATCTCCTCAGGATTCACAGATATATACAGGACTCACCTCTCATTCTCCTAAGGCTGTTTTCCAGGAGGAAATTTTGGGCTTCTTTCTAGCTAGACGAGTGCAGCACCTCCCCTTCACACCCCTAAGATAACAGGACTGTAAACTGTGTGCAATTATAAATGTTGCAAGCTGTAGTCACTTGCTTTTCTGTATGTTTCTAACAGAGAGACAGTTATCATCTTTCAGAGAGAAGACAAGAAGAATCATTAATTCTGAGCAGTATGAAATCTGAAAACTCTGTAAACTCCACAAGTATTTTAGTAAATTGTGCATGTTTCTGGAAAAGGTACAGACTCGCAGGAAGCAAGAAAATAAGAGATCTGGAGTTCTTATTCACACCATGAGTATTTTGTTTTTTCCTCACAGCAGCCTGAGCTGAGGGAGGAGGAGGATTTTGGCCTAAAAAGACAAATTTTCTTGACATTGCTAAAGAGGCTGTCCGAGCAGATCTGTGTGCAGCCTGTGAGCCAGTTCAGGAGGCCTCTGTTTGTCCCTCACAGCTTTGTTCATGCAGTGTTCATGCTGGAAGCTTTTAATGCCTGTACTAATATAGCTGCTGGGGACTAAGGATCATTTACAGAGGAGAAACTTTACTAGCTCATTCTGCGTCACCTCAGTGGGACTGAAACACCAGATGTACCTCACTTTGCTCCCAGTTCCTTTTCACATTGCATCACACCTCCTCCATGTGAATGGCACTGCTTGCCTTCTGCTCTCCAGCAGCGGGGTTAAGCAGAATCTTCCTGAATCTGAATCCTGAACTTAATGAATTGTCTTTGTGGTGTAATGCAGGTTCTGGGTTGACCAATGTTAAGACAGAAGAGATATCTGAGGTGAAGATGGATGCAGAGTTCCGGCATGACTCAGGATATGAAGTTCATCATCAGAAGCTGGTGAGTGACCAAGCAGTGCTTTCCATGCATGCATTTTGAGATGCTGATTCAATCCTGAACTAGTGAGTCACTTATGGCCATGTTTTGCTTGAGTGATGTGGACACTGAAAGTACCAACAAAAAGTTAGCATGTGAAAGATTATTATTTTTCTGGTTCTCTCTTCGATGAGAGTAAAGCTGGAACAATGTCAGCAGAGAGAATGGAAAGTCATTGAGCCTCACATGAGAGGAAATTCCTACAGCTCCTGTCCTTGCACTACTGTGGTATTTTTGGGGTCCCCAGGATGAAGGAGGAATTAATGAATCTGACTCCATGTTCTTAGTTTGTTATTTTATGTTACTATGTTATATTAAAGAATACTATACTAAAGGTATACTAAAGAATAGAGAAAGGATCCTTACAGAAGGCTTAACAAGATACTAACTAAAAACTCATGACTGACTCCTCAGAGTCCGACACGACCTAATGGTGATTGGTCATTAAGTGAAAACAAGTCACATGAAACCAATCAAACAACCACCTGTTGGATAAACTATCTCCAACCATATTCCAAAGCAGCAAAACACAGGAGAAGCAATCAGATAATCATTGCTCTTATTTTTCTCTGAGGCTTCTCAGCTTCCCTAGTAGAAGAAATCCCAGTGAAGGGATTTTTCCAGAAAATATGACAGTGAGACACTGCCATGCCACTGGATGTGCTTATGGAGAATATTTGTCCCACAGTTCCTCTGTCTCATAGTCTCTCTGTATCATACAAGGGATACAGAGGATGGAAAATGCTGACTTTAAAAAAAAGAAAAAGAGTTTGAGATGCATAGCAAGGTGCAGCAAGAAATTAGAACTACACCATTTCCGGAGTATAGTCCTTTCCCATCAAAACAGATGGCAGTGGTGTATGCATGGAGCATAACCTTTCACAAGAATGGCTGCTTGGGATAAAAGGAGATTCCCTACTGGCCTTAATTTTAGTTTGTGTTTGGCTGTATCTGTGTGTTTTGTTCCTTAAGGTATATGAAATTATTATTAACAGGGGAAAGGCAGGTAGGAGCAAAATATTGTTCCCCATTTGAACTGTGCTTCTTATGAACATAAAAGTGACAACCAAAAGCACTGTAGGCAAGAAAAGCATCTTCTAAAAGCTTTTTTTTTGGTAGCTTAATAAGCAATGAAGAACCCAGACAGCAATGTTGCCTATAAACCTGTTCTGTTTCTTCTTTGTAAGGGTATATTATGTGATAAGGTTTCAGTTCCATAGCTTTCAATATCCTGATATTAAACTTGAAAGCTTTTTTTCCTTAATATATTTTTAAAGCTAAGTAGTGGTGAAAACCAAAATTAACATGGGACTCAAATTTGCATTTGAACTAGACAGTCACTCTGTGAAAGGATATTCTGCCATCTCTTTGGTGCCAAGAACTGAGAATTAATAATTTGATGAGTTAATCCAAAATGCATTAGCACTAATTTGGGAAAGTCTGACGTGCTTAGCTCAGATGGTTTAAACATGCCAATGGAGCAGACCTGTGCAGGGTGTAGAAGGGAAAGAATTTGCAGGAATATGGGCTAGACACAGTAGTTACTGGTTGTCATAGTTTCCAGCAGCACCCTTTAGTGTGGAAGTGGTTTTATACCATCTCAAGGAATTAGGTACTGGGAACTCCCCATACCTGACGGGGAGGGCACGCACATGGTAATCTTTGTCATGCTTAAAATGGGACCTTTCTAGCTTTTCACAGTGTTTTTTGCCATACTTTTTACTGATAAGTACAACCACTATTAAAAAATTAGTGAGCTGTCTTCTAGGTTATCTTTTCAGTTGAGACTGAGCAGGGATTCTGGTATTGCTGAGCAAGTACTGGCCTGATGCTGACAAGGCCTTGCTTCCCTGCCACACACCATGTCCTGTCCAGTGCCTCTCTACATTTAGCATTAATTCAAAAGCAGGGAGCAGAAAACACTTTGATCTGTGCATCCATTCTATGCCATGGTAGAATTTCCTGAAACTAAGTCTCCTAAGGATATTGCTCTGAATTCAGCTGCACATTGTATTTTACTTGCAGACCTCTGAATTGGGTTGAAATTGCATTTATTTTCTTCTTTATGGAGGTTCATGTTTGAACTGTACATTAGGTTGATTTTCATGGCTCGGAGTGCTTAAGGCCTTCCTCTCTTGCACATGTATATTAGCTGGGGCATTTCAGTGCTCCTGAAATAGTACAGTAACAGAATTTCAGTCCTAGGCAAGTAAAACTCATGGAAGAAATTACTACTTTGCACTGGTTGATGCCAACACTATCCATTGTTTGTACTTTCAAGTAGATTTTTAACTTTGCTATTACACGTTTCTTGCTTGTGACTAGGAACAATATAAATATTTATGCTGCATGCTTTAATATCTTTCTGACAAAGGTTATGTTTATTAAAGAGTGCAAATGTTGCACAGCTCAGTATAATTCTCAGCTGGTTTCTTGCTTCTCACTACATTTTTGTTAAATACTTGTCAAAATATTTATTCTTTCAGCATGAAGCAGTCATACAATTCTGTGAATGTAATTTATTCTCTAATTATTTTTGCCCATTTTGGTTTAAATAATGATGATGATGATGATGATGATGATGATAATAATAATAATAATAACTAAAATAGCCTACTACTGGCATGCAGACAAAAGAATTGTAATGTATGCTCAGATGTGAAATAATCCTATGTATTCTTTGAATATGGAACAAGGCAATGAAGGCAATCACCCATTTTTCATACCTGCTCCTGCTTATAAAAGCCAGATTTATTATATGCACAGTAAAGCATCTTGCTGTCCTCTGTTTTGCCTTATCAGTGGACAAAATTCAAGTGGATTTTCTCTGGTTTTCACACAGCTATAACCTCCTATGTCTCTCAGTAGTACATCATGCAGATACAGCTTATTCTTTTTACCCTGCAAAATCTTGAAGCACTCCTTTGTGGTCACTTAAATCAGTGATAGCTTTTGTTGGCTCATCTCCTTTGGTGTGAGAATTTTCTCCCAGCTGGTTGTGTGCAGGTTTCACTGTAGTTCACAGGTCCTTCACTACTCTTTGATAGAAAAAATGCATCATAGTCCAAACAGGCCACACAGATGTAAATGTATGACCACATTCATGATAAGCATTCTGAAAATAAAAAAGGGAGCTACTATCTAAGACCTGTGTAAAGCTGAACATGGAGCTGAGTCCCCTTTTAGCACAGCACTGCTGCACCACAGGCCATACACATGGCCCAGATTGCTCCTCTTCAGCTTTCAGAGCTTTGTGGCACAGCAATCCCGGTTTGACTAATTCCCAAGACATGCAGTGCCATTTAATTACTGATGCTTCAATAGCCTTACTATTGCTGTGGCAGCTTGGCAGGTTAGTCAAATGTTCAGTGAGCTTTTTATTAGTCATCTTCCTTTGTATTTCTTTTGTAGGTGTTCTTTGCTGAAGACGTGGGCTCAAATAAAGGTGCTGTCATTGGACTAATGGTGGGAGGTGTTGTCATAGCAACAGTGATTGTCATTACTTTGGTAATGCTGAAGAAGAAGCAGTACACATCTATTCATCATGGGGTTGTGGAGGTAAGACTTCCAAGCACAACTGGTGTCACCTGTGCAACACAGTCAACACACTGCATAAATATCAATTTATGAAGGAAGAAACTGTGGTTTTAGCATTGTTACATCCAGCAGTGTGGAATCAATTTGCTTTATTTAATAAATGCAAGCACAATGTAAACCATCTTAAAGTGAGTGTAAAACCACAAGACTTTCTTCTGCAACTATTCCAGACCAATCACTTAATGTGAAAGTTCATTTTATAAGAAATTTGACAGCAGCCGATGAGATACTGTGCAAGAGGAAAAATCTGGTTTTACTGTTGGGAAATCATACACCAATTTTTTTATTTAGCTGTAATGTTTGAGACTGGCCCTCCCATAGCTTGTGCTGTGCACTGCAATAATTTTCCCTAAGAAAGGATTGTTCTCTAAATAACATTTTTTGTTGTCACAAACAGTTTTGGATTTATGGCTAATCTGAAACTCATCATTTTGAGAAACAAATAGTATGTAAGACTCTTATATAGGACTTTCAAGATGAAAATATTTGTCTCTTCTCAGTCTGCCAAGGAGATTTGTGGTCAATTTACAGTAGTTTAAAATATTTTATCTATTTTATGGCTTTATTATAAGATCCCTGTAATCAGAAAGACCTCATTATGAGAACTGGAAGAGGCTCATGTAACTCCTTTTCTTCCTGTTTAGTTTGCTGTGTGAGCGTCTGGTTTGCAGACAGTACTTGTATTAGTAAGCACTTGAGACACTTGTTTATTTTTGCCTTTCA
The DNA here is from genome assembly GCA_039654755.1 of Calcarius lapponicus. Taxonomy (NCBI): domain Eukaryota; kingdom Metazoa; phylum Chordata; class Aves; order Passeriformes; family Fringillidae; genus Calcarius; species Calcarius lapponicus. Next base: position 100,098,302 of record CM077462.1, read on the forward strand.
GAATTGGTATTTTACATTTTTGATTGAATCTGAAGTCTTGATCAAGTCCATAGTTTGTCGGTTTAATCTTAAGTCAAATGAACCTTGCTTTGTTCTTGCTGTAGACTCACATGATCTATTCCACTGTCTGGGATTACAAAGGGTCTTAAGAATTATTTGTGTAAGCCTTTGTCTTAAGCCTATGCTTGTGCATCCTTGTGTCCACACTAGTTATCCATGTGGTTTGAAACTTTCCAAAGAGACTTGGTCAGGAGATCACCAACAGTGTGGGATGATTTGCACAGATAGCAACCTGTGCAGAATTTTGGACCAAGAGGCAGAAAATAGCAAACAGCAATCTCAACTTTAGCTTTTGATGTGATAGCTTTCAGCCCATTTTGTAGGAAATTGAAGCAAATTTTAATATTAATCCACCAAGCTGGTGGATATCTGGGTATCTGCTGCCAACAGTTGTGCCACCAGAGACTCTCCTTTGGGTGAATTTAGTAATAATGGAAAAAACAGGAATCTTGTTAGGCCAAGCCCCGATCAGACGTTGAATGTAGATGTACCATTATTGCAGAATGTCTTGGTTTGAAAGACAGGCGTCTGCTAAGGAAGGCAGGAGCCTCCCTCAGAAAGGAAAATGTATACCTACTCCCTCTTATATATATATAGAATTACTGTAGAATATAGAATTACTATAATTTTGTAATTAAGGGGCTCTCAGACAAAGATACGAGGATAGGAATAACAGTTCTTTACTAGTATGTATAAATTTAAAAAAATAAAACAACAACAACAACAAACTACAACTTAATAGGAAAATTAAAAGACACAGGGTATGCTGTGAATTAAGCAGGAACGTGACCCTGGTTGTCCCCTCTCCTGACAGGTTGATGCTGCAGTGACACCAGAGGAGCGCCACCTTTCCAAGATGCAGCAAAATGGCTACGAAAATCCCACATACAAGTTCTTTGAACAGATGCAGAACTAGGACATCATAGCAGCCTCATGAATTGAATGGAAGAATAATTGCTTCACTGCCCATTGGTGTTCAGTTATAATGTGGAAAGAAAGAAAAACACTGCTTTATTATTTACTCATTCTCGCCTTTTGACAGCTGTGCTGTAACACAAGTAGATGCCTGAACTTGAATTAATAAAATCGATAATGTATTTTCTCTCTCTTTCTCTTTACATTTCAGTCTTTACACTACATTATTAATGAATGTTTTTTGTGTACTGTAAAGAGATTAGCTGTATTTAACTAGTGCATGGATAGATTCTCTTTCCCAATTATTTATCATGTAGCTCCTTAGCCAGTTGTATATTATTCTTGTGATTTGTGACAAAAATTTGGTCCTAGTTGAAACATGCTTTAAGAATTGATGGGGGATGCTTTTTGTGTCTGTGGGGTTTAGCTGCTTCTCTTTGCTAAGCATTTTTTTCTGATCACTATGCATTTTAAAGTAAACCAACATTTTTAAAAGTATTTCAGACGAGTTATTGAAATTCTTTTTCTCTGCAACTGCATTTTATTGTACGGACTGTTGCTCCTGCTGTATTAGTGATGTAGAAATCATGAGAATACACATTTGTTTTGTTGTGCCTGTTTTATGTGCACACTTTAGGCATTGAAAGGTAAACTTTATTTTCTTTTCCATGTCTCTTTTTGATCTTAAAAAAAAAAGAGTCCCTGTTAATTGTGAGCGCTACTGGGGGACAAAGTGCCTGCTGGCCAGAAGTTAACAGGGGTCCTCTGCAGGATGATTGTACAGAGCCATTGCTTATGAATTGATAGCTTTCTACACTGTGTTACATAAATAAATTAAGAAAAGAATGTGTGGGCAAGAGTTTTCTTTGGAGGCAGAAAACAAGAGTTCTGAATGCCATTTAAATAGGATACAAGGGTGTTCACCCTGAGCGAGTTGGGATCCTACAGAGATTGCAGCACCGGCAGTTGGACTGGAGCAGAAGGAAGGCAGCAGTGAGACAGGGCAGGAAGTGGGAAGTGCCATCTTTGGCACAGCCAGCCTCTGAGATGTCTTTTCCTTTTTTTCCTTTTCTTTTACTTTCAGTTTGTATAACAGTGTTTTAATGTAAATAAATACGTTCCTGGAGGAGCCCTCTTGTAGTAGTGTGTTTCTGTGCCAACCAGCCACCCGTGCTCATGCAGAGGAGCATGACTTGGATGGCTAACCCACCTCCCACTTTCCTGGCCATCCCCTGGCATGATTTACCAGCAAGTTCTTCCCTCTCCTCCCCACACCTCTGCTGGCTTTCTGGTAAGATCTGTGCCTTGCAATGTGCTATATATTGGTGAAGGGAAGGAGGAGCCTCCCAAGACTGCACCCAGCTTGGTCCTGCTGCCTCATAGCAAGTACCCAGGAGGGTAGAACAGCAGCACCGGGAATTTATTTACGCAGGAAGAAGGCAGAGCCATTAGTGAGCTGGGATATATAACCCCCAGCCCAGCATGTTCTCTGCATTGCCTGAGAGCTTCCTTCAGCTCCTGACCCTCCGGGAGCACTCCTGTGGCACAGGGAGAGCACAGTAACTCACCACAGGGCTCTCCTGCCAAGAGAGATGAGACCACAGTGGGTGAGTGGACCTGGGGATCTTCAAGAGAGCTTTTATACCCAGTCCAAAATAAGGACTTGTCTGTTCAAACTGGGAAATGGGTTCTAGAATAAAACTGGAGAGGCTGTTTGTGGGAAAGTAAGTGAATTACTGTTTCTCTACAGTGAATGCGTTAGCTAAAGCAGGACTGAAGGAAGAACTAGGATCAGAATAAAGACAGCATGATCTCTTCAGGGAAAGCCTCTTGTAACTCAGTTTGTGTGCAAGCCATGGCAGCCTCTTCTTCAGCATCACTGGCAGCTTTTGTCTCAGCAAGCAAGGTGAGGCTTGGCTGCAGTGGGGCTGCACAGCTCAGGCAAATGGCTGAGTCACTTCCGACTTCAACTAGGAGAAAATAATACTTTCCAGTCCTATTACTCATTAGTCCTTCCCCATCCATGGTTTTACACAAAACCTCACCTGCTCAGGTGATTCAGCTGCTGGCCTTGGACACAGCCATGCTGTCAAGACTGGCCAGGAGGGATGTTTAAATCAATGAGGGAACAACCAGGTCAGGGAGTTTCAGAAGCCATCTGTGGAGATTCGGGATGATGAGGTGGCACCTCCTACCCTGAACCAGTAGTGGGAAAAACTGCAGAGCTTCCCATTGACTGTTACCAAGCAATTGTTTATTCCCTTTGCTCTTCCATCTCTACTGTGTCAAGGGAATTCATCTCAAGGGATCAGAACACTGGAAGTGGTTGGTGTTATTTGCAGGCCTTGGAGTACCAGAATGTTACAAAAAACTTACAAAATACCCCCAGAGGAGGATTTTACCTTCTCCAGTTTTAAAACTGAACTGACTGGGCCAGAATAATGTGTGATGATAAGCAGAGGCTTTCAGGCCCCAAGCTGCTTTAAAAAAAATTCTTCTACAACTATTTAGGTTTAAGCTTGTGTCTATTTGTGTAGGTCGTGTTATATAGGTCACACGTACTACCTAGAAAGGAATACAAAAGACTGTCTTCTGTGCACATGTCCAGTATCATAGAAAATGATCCCACTTCAGGGGGGAGGCAGGATATAATTCAATTTAGCCCAGTCTCATTAAAGAGGGATTATCAAAATTCCTTTGAGAGCAAGCTGGAGTAATCCATAAGATAGAGACAACCATTGGCCTTTAGAGCAAGTTTCATTTATAATACCATAATCCCATGCAGTCCCAGTTATAGAAAAATGCAATTGCTTTGAACACCAATTCCCAGACAATCAAGCCTCCTGGTGTGGGGTTATGTGTCCAGTGAGATGCTGGTGCTGCTCTTGCTACTTGTGCATGAGCTGTTAATAAATTGCTGTTTTATGCACTGATTAGGTGATCAGGTTTTATGATTCCCTCCACACACACTATCCTGAAAGAAAGGCAATAAGTGCACAACGTGCCATGCATGGAAAGCACAAGGCATGAACAAAGTTCCCAAAACTTCAAGAGAAACACTCCCACAACTGCTCCAACTCTGGAAGCTGATGTTCCCAGGTAAAAGTGGCAGCATCCTGCCTATCTCTAGCCATGCAAGCTCCTTATTGTGGAAAGATTATATAGGTATGAACAAACACAAAGTAGAAAAGCTCACTGAGGACAGTAGCTGAATGCCTTGCTTCTAAGTGTGAAATTCATTTGGTATCACCCTCTTCAGCAATAAACCAGGCAGGGCCACTGCATGCAGCCATGGGCTCAAACAAAATGCTGTTCTCCAGCCCTGAGGAAATTACTCTTGGAGGGGTGGGGGAATAAATAAAATAAAAATATCCCTGTCTGTTGAGTTGATATGTTAAATAGGAGAAGTTTTCTAGCCTGTCCATTTCAACAGTTAGAGAATGTTTGCACTGCAGGCTCATCAGCAGAGCTGGTGAGGGTGGTGGTCCCTGGCAAGCCAGAGTGGTGCCAGCAGGGATGGGACCCAGCCCAAGCCTGCTCAGCCCCTGGGGTATGCTGGAGGTCTTGCTTTGGCTGGCTTGTGTTGGCTTGATCAGGTTAACGAGTACCAGGTGCAAAGTGAAGCTTCAGATATTTTCAGGCACATGTGGTGAAGCCACCATAAAATGTGATGCGCTCTGCATTCAGCGTCTGCCTCCAAATCAGACTGGAGAACCAACACTTGGGGACAGGGTTTAGGGGTGATTATGGTGGTGCTGGGTTGATAGTTGTACAAATGATCTTGAGGGTGTCTTTCCAACCTTGATGATGCTGGGTTTCTCTGACTACATGGTTATCTAGGAAAAGCAAACAAGGCTTTGTGTTGCCTTTGCAGGCAGCACCTCACAGCAGCTGTATTTTCCTTTAGGTCTCTTGTGATCTTTGCACAGCTCCAAAGTCTCCATCCTCATTGTGTCTGCACTTACCAAAGCAACTTTTGAGGGCCTTCACTGTGTGCCCAAATGGCTCATTTTTATTGTTTAAACTAATGGATTTTGCGGGCAGCAGGCAAACTGCTGTTCAAGTGCCTCCAGGCAGTGTGCATGAAAACACCCTAATGACACAATCTCTGCACTTTTTCCATCACTTGAAAATGAGAGGCTCAATTAAGTCAGGCTACAATGGCTCTTCTCTCTCATTGCTTTTCTGCAATTATCTATTCCTCCTCCTTCCTACAAGAAGCAAGCCCTGAATATTCCCCACAGCTTTCCACAGTCCTGGGAAATGTATTTGGCTGACTATAAAGCAAAATCTTTCAAGGTTCCAAATATAAATATTGATATTTATATTGGAGTAATTAAATATTCTGGCTTTAATAAAATTCTTAGTTAAAGCCAAAATTGGACACTGAATGAGGAAGCAAGTCTCCCTAACTAGTGCCTCCCATGTATGGTCTTCAGCATCAGTTGCAGCGGTCAGCGGTCTTTAGATGTTAAACGTCCGGCTAGCAGGGGTGACCAGCAGGCCACTGCAGCAGGGGGGAGTCATTCCCGGTGGCAGGGCCCCAGCACTGCTCCTACAGACACCCCTCAGCGTCCAAAGGCTTTGGGCTGTGTCCGTGGGGACGAGATCGCGCTGAGAAATAATAATCCGGCTGCTAGGAAGGATGAGGCAGGAGAATGGACACTCTGGGGACAGTCAGGTTTTATTTGCCTGCATGGAGTCAGCCAAGGAGTGACCCCAGCCCACAGGAGCAGGGGGGGTTATAAAGGGGGTGGAATCAAAGGGAGGGGTTTACAATAGGACCAATCCAGGGAGGTGAGGGAGTAAACTTAGAATAACAGATATGAGGGGAAAACCAATAAATACAAAATGAGGGCGGGACCCCAGCCTCACAGCCAATCATAGCTCCCAAATCAAAGAACATTCTGGAGAAACTGGTGGAGTTGGGAGTGATTGACTGTGCCCAGGGGAGGGATAAAGGGAGGAAAATGCTCCCATATAGGGGAGACAGGGGGAGGAGAACCAGGAGTGACTTAACAAAAGCAGGGGATTGACAAGACCTAAGGCGGGAGTAACCATGGCAACTAAATGACTGACATAAAACAGAGAGGGAAAAAACAACTGAGGGCAGAACCATTACACAAAATGGGGGAGCAACCGGACAAACCAACATAACACACTACAACAATCAGTTGTGAGGAGAGCCCATGGGAGCTGGGCTTGTTTAGTCTGGAGAAGAGAAGAATGAGAGGGGATCTCATCAGTACATAAAAATACTTCAAAGTAGGTTTTTAGGACGACCATGGCAGACTTTTCAGTGGTGCTCCATGACAGGATGAGGAGCAATGGCTATAAACTAAAACACAAATCCACCTCACACGAGGAGGAACTTCTTTCCATGGAATGTGGCAGAGCACTGGAACAGGCTGCCCAGGGAGGTCCTGGGTTCTCCCTCTCTGGAGACATTCCAAACCCACCTGGACACATTTCTGTGTCACCTGCTCCAGGGAGATTAGACTGGATGATCTCCAGAGGTCTCTTCCAACCCTGACAATTTCATGGTTCTGTGTTTGTAACCTAGTTTCTCTAAGGAAGATCATTCCTTAGAAGAAAAGCATCAACAGCAGTTTCAGATAGGATATCACCTAAGACGAAGGGTGATTGGTGTCTTGGGGTGATTTTATGATACTTTATTCCCTAATCATCTGCTTTATGCCCAGAAATGGCTGGGGTATCTTTAGATGGAGCCTGGGAATGCAGGGCACGGCTATGTTCAATCTCTCTCCGGTGTTCTCCAGACAGGGCGGACCAGGGACGCTGCACTGTTACTTCTGTTGGATTGGGCTTTTTGCTTGCTTAAAGCAAGAAGTTTTTTCCCTACCCTTCCCCTAGCCTGGAGGCTGTACTGGGAATCCTCCCAGCAGGTTTTTGGGGCTTTTTGTTGCCTTGAACTCTTTTTGGCTTGGCTTGATTTCCTTTTTGGCCTGCCCAGGAAGCCAGCAGGACAGCCCCGAACCCAAGACCTAGGAGGACCTGAAGCAACACAAGAAAGAACATTAAAATCCACCAACTTTGGCTGCTGTGAGGAGGAGACCCACACCAGAAATTCAACACATTTCCCATTCCGTCATTTTGTTTTCCAGGCCACATGGTCAGTCCAAGTAACTTTCTTCCCTGGGCATTTTTGGTTGATTTTGGTTTTTTTTTTTTTGTTTTTTTTGTTTTGTTTTTTTTTTTGTTCTGATGTGGGGATGTGTGGGTGGGTGGGTGGAGAGTAAGTTCTGGGAGTTCATATTCATTTATTCAATCCTTTTCTGTGCATTGTGGGCACATGTCCCTCGCACCTCCCCCTCCCCCCCCCCCTTTTTTTTTCTGTCAATAAACTTCTTTGGATTTTTTTTTCCACTTTCATCCACTTCAACTAGGAGAAAACAATATCAATTTCTCTCATTGGTAGAAGAAAAGGGAGGGAGTTATTGAAGCTCTTTTCTCTTTAGAGGAAATACTCATTTCTCCAGAAATTTGTCTCCAAAACCAAGACAATTGTTTTTTTAAAATACTGCTAATTAATAAATAAATGAAAGACAGAGACAGAAGAAGAAAACTAGCTGGAACAGGGCAGACACATCGCAGCAGGGGCTGACCAGCACCTGCAGGAAGCAGCTACTTGAAATAGCTGTGACATTGCTGCTGGTCCAAAACAGGTTGTGGTAATTATGGTTATTTTGAGTCCCACACCAAGTCCATCTAGGCTTTAGGCTGTAGCTCTGGGGTGTGTGTCAAGCACAGGATCTTTTTTTCTATTTCATTAGGATGAGAGGGCTTGGAAGAAAAAGGCAAAATCCTATTTACCCCATATGTTGTTCCTCTAAGAAGGGTTTATGAAGAAAGGTCTGCATCCCTTCAGCTACTGCACAGGGATGAGAGCAAACTCAAGCAGCAGTCCCTGCCTGGAAGGCAGCTGAGCTCTGGAGTCTTCATTTGACTTTTAGAGTCCCCTGAGAAGAAAAAAACCCAAACCTGTGATAAATATCTTACAGTGTTGGCTTTTACAATTGTTGGAGTGAATACTATGTGTTTTATAATGTTCACTTTTGTAAGACAAGTTTTGTTAAAGTTTTAGAGTTCTTTTAATGCAAATATTGTCTTGTAATACCAATGCTGGTGAAGAGTTGTTGTACTGTTAACATTTAACCAATGAAGCAATCGAAACATGTTGAATGTATCAAAAAGTAACAAATGACCCTGACTAAGGCCACTGCACATGCTCCAAAAAGGCAGGACAGAGGAGGAACCCTGTTAAAATGTTTGAATATATGTGACCATTTTATAAATATGTAGTTGGCTGATGCAATACCCAAGGTATTTAAGAGGTGTTGCTGTGTTCACTGGTGTGCCTCTGGCTGTAGCTCAGCACCCAGTGCTGTTCCTTCTCCTTCACTGAGTTTGTCCCCTATTGTTCCTAATTAAATTTTCTTTAAATTTTACCAGAGTAGTGGGCTTTGTTTCTCACAAACCTAAACCAAGTAAATAATGGAGAAGTGGGGTTTATTTTCTTTTCAACAGCCTTGTCCCTCAACCTGCTTTATGGAAAAAAGAGAGCAGTTTATTTTATTTTTTTTTTCTGAATTGCAAAGAGGCATCCTATTAAACTACATAAATTGTAGTACTTTTTGAAATGCACTTTTCTAACCCTTCCTTGGTCTGAAAACTTTCTTATCTGACCATTAGGAGAATGTGGTGAACAATGCTATGAAAAACAAAGCAATATATTGTTCCTTATAGGCTCATATTTCCTATAGATCTGCCACCAAAAACATGAGCTATTCTGGATCCTGCCTATAAGTGCGACTGAAAGCTCTTGTTTAATTCTATTTATTTGGGGTGATGGCAACAGTAAGATTAAAACTCCTCTATATTTTTGTGTGTTGGGTACACACATAAAGATTACGCATAAAAACATCTATAATTCCCAGGGGCTAGATTGCCTCTCACATCTTGCACAATCATTTACGGAAGTGCAAACTGAATCTAAAATGCTGCTAACACAGACTGCTAGCTACTGTACACCCACTCTGTGTTGATATAAATGACTATAACAAGACACCAGATAATGGAGAATCTGCCTAAACTACAGTAATGACTTTTTTTTTTTTTAACAGCACAATAAGAACACAAATATTACATGTTTCAAAGAGGACTTGTGCAGCAAGATTTTTCACGGTAACAGTTCCAATGAGTCCAAAGTACACACAGCTAAATTTGATGTCAGTAGGAATTAGGTATGAATAGGGAGTGTTACTTAGTTATTTTTGTTAATGTTTTCTAGAGCTTACACATTCACTCTACATTTTTAGCGAACTTTATCATTTTGGCATCATAAAATCAATCCCTAGATAGGTTTGTTCTATATTGAGCAGACACACACATGCAGTTGCTGTTAATAGTCAAATATAGAAGCTTACAATAACCATCTAGCTAACTATTAATGGTTGTTTAACAGTGGTGTTAGCAAGATGGATCTGAAATCTGTCCTCATGTAAAAAGTGGACTGTTAAACTCTCAAGGGAACAAACTCTTCAAAAGGCTTTATTTTCACAGGTAGAAGCCAAAATACTTGGGTGGAATTGGATCTAGAAAGCTGGAGGAATTACCTTAGAGACAAATTCAGAACTCATGCAGTGGATTTGGAGTCCACTGAAGCTGATGATTTTCATAAGCAAATCATTTATTTTTCATAACAGACTGAGAGAATCTGCCTCGATGATTGCACAAATAGCAGAAAGGAAAGGAAGAATAATTTTTCCCTAAGGCAGATGTTTCCCCTTCTTGCTCCTGCCCCTGAGGTCTCCCTGCAAGGGAAACTGCTTAGCCCAGAATCAACTGGCAAAACACAGCAGCATCAGTCACAGACAGCAGCCAGGCTCGAGTCCCTGAGTCCAGAGACCTCATCATTTCAGTGACACAGTTAGTTCATGCCAGAGGTGTCAGGAGAGTTAGATAACACAACTTCCACTTCTTATACTACTTCTCATAAAGGCAAAGAAAAAATAAGTTATGCTTGACATGAAAATAAATATGCCAGTATAAAATCTGTATATATCTATAATTTGTATTCAAAACATTACAGTACCTTCCAAATACTTTAAGCATTGGACTTGACTAACTTTTTGGAAGAGCTGCTCTCTCTTAATCCTTCCTTGTAGGAGCCTTGGGGGGAGTCACACAGTTGGGACGGACGGAGATGAGATCTCTTTGAAGCTAAGTTGTATACCTTGCAGTTTATTGCATAGGGCATGGGTTACCGGGCCAGCTGTGGGCTGCACGCTGCAGCCAGGAGCCAGCCCGATAGAAAGAAAGGAGAGAGACAAAGAGCAAGAGAGCAAAAGCAAGGAAAAGAGTGCAAAAGAGAGTGAAAGAGGCCGAAGTTCATGTTACAATACAATAAAAAATCTTCTGTGTTGAATATGCAAATTCTAATTAACCAATTTATAACAGCATGCATATCTTATAACATTTCCATACAACCTATAGGAATCAATACATTAGCATACTATGTTTACATTTTAAACCCTAAATCTTACTTAAGTCTCTTCGGCCAGGGTCTGCCCTGAACTTTGGACCTGCAGACTTGCAGAGAGTCTTGTTTCATCCAGGGGGGATTGCATTCTGCTGGCCACACTATTGTTTTCTTGTTGTTCAGTACCTAAGGGATCTCAAAGGTTGCTTTCATTTCAATCTCGCTTATAGTTTCTGTATTTTCAAAATCTTTTGCCAGGCAGTCATATTTATAGGGTTTCCCTGATTCATCCTTCCCAACATCTCCCCCGTCTCGATGAACAATTAAAATATTAGACACTGTCTTATTTGTAATTTTTTGCACACACTGGAGTATGCAGGGTACAGCTACTAAAACTACAATTATTACTACTAGAATAATCAAGCCTATTTTACAGAGTTCCTTTAGCCAAGGTGCAAAGCTCCATTCCTCAAACAAACTATCCAGCCAAGATGGGTCATTTACTGTAATTTGATTAGTCAAATCCTTCAGGTTTTGTAGCTGTTTATGAATGGAAACAGAGTGATCAGATAAGTTCATACAACATAATCCTTCAAAATCTTCACAGCCATGCCCATGTGCTAGTAAAAGAAAATCAATGGCAGCTCTGTTTTGTAAAGTGGCATGTCTAACCGCTTCTTCATCGGTCAGCAAATCACTGATTGCAGTGGAGGTGGCATTTACCTTGTTGCTTAGAATTGAGATGCAAGGCAGCTAGGATCTCAGTAAGTTTTTGGTCTCGTGCTTCTGCTTGTGCTGTTTGCGCTGTAAGAGCCCCTTCAATTTTTTCTCCTAGAGTTTTTCCAAGTTCATTTGCCTGGATAACTGCCACCTGCTGTGCACTCCCAATTTTGTTACAGGCATCAATCATTTCAGGCACTGTGGGTTTTTCTTTTCCTAGGGCTTTGATGACCCTTTTACATTCTGCATTAGCATTATTTTCAATAATGTCCCTTATCATTATTGGACGAGCTATATCATCACCACACTGTCTTTCTGCTGCCTGGATCACCCGGTCCACAAATGTGGTAAATGGTTCTGATGGCTCTTGGCTAATCAGATTGTATGCTTTTTCAAAACTTCCTGCGGGCTGAATTTGCAAAAAGGCTCTGCGAGCCATCTTTTTAATGTCATCCAGCGCTGTTCTGGGTAGATTCACTTGATTATCATTCTGATCATCAGGAGGGTCACCAGTCAACTTAGACATGGTAAGGGTACGAAGATCTACATCAGTACTTTGTCTAGAAGTGGCTAGGATCCCTGTAAGCAGTCTTTTCCATTTGAGTTCCCACAGCATATATTGTGAGTCTGTGAGAATTACGCTAGCAAGATTTTTACAGTCATTTGGTGTAAGTGTGTGTCCTTCCAGGGTACTTTTCAGCAGTTGCTTAAAATATGGAGAGCAGATACCACTGTCCCTTATTGCTTTTCTTAGTTCCTTAATTTCATGAGGTGGGATAGCCGCCCATGTTCTGGGACCGCCTGCTTGCTGGCTAAATATCACAGGCATTGCTAGAGGATCCAAACTTTCTTCTTTGCAAATCTGGCGTTTAACTTCTTGCCAGTCTGTTAATTGAAAATGATCAAAAGAATTTTGTGAGTTTTCTAATTTTTGGATTAATGCTGGCGAATTTTCAGGGTTTAATAACTGACTCGTGTTATTATTCCTCGGGATGTTTTAAACTGAGGCGGGCGCCCTGTGGCCGAGGGACACGGGGGACAGGTGCCAGCTGGATCACAGGCCCTTCCCTCAGAGCAGTGCTCTGTCCTGGGAGCTCCTGAGCACGGCCGGGCTGGAAAACATTCCCGAATGTGTCTGATGGGAAGGGCCGGCTCTGCAGGGCCACACCAGCAGCGGCCGAGGGCCTCTTCAGCCTGGAGGGGGCCGAGGTCAGGGCTCACCGGGCTGCGGCTCCTCCTGAGGGGCAGCTCCGGGCTCTGCTCCCCGTGACCAGGGACAGCACCCAGGGAAGGGCTGCAGCTGGGTCTGGAGGGGTTTAGGTTGGATTTTAGGGAAAGGTTCATCCCCAGAGGTGCTGGGCACTGCCCAGGCTCCCCAGGGCATGGGCACGGCCCCACAGAGCTCCAGGAGCCTTTGGGGAGCGCTCCAGGGATGCTCAGGGTGGGATTGCTGGGGTGTCTGTGCAGGGCCAGGGGCGGGACTGGATGATCCTCGTGGGGCCCTTCCAGCTTGGGAAGTTCTCTGACTTTGCAGTGACTTGATAAAACGCTTCATGTACTGGAATCCCCACATCCTTTGCTTTGCTTCCATGACCGTACGGGGTCCAAACGCCCCCGGGCGGTGCTGAGGCGGCTCCGGGAGCGGTTCCGGGGCCGTGTCCGGTGTCGCTGCCGCTTTTAGCTTTGTTCTCATAAATTACTCAAAAAAAGCCTTTGTACCTAGTGTCTAGCAATTCATACTTTCCCATTTCCTTTCCCCCCCAAGTCTTATGTACTCCCTTTATTTTACCCTTTTCTGTCTTCTAACTTCAGCTTCTTTTATTTTGTTCTATCCTCTGCTCTCAAAACATCACAGCATCTTCTGTCAGTGTGAAAGCATTTGTTCATCCTAGCTCTCAGAATGGCTGTGAATGTTGCCCTCTTCTGGATCACTTCTTTTAACAGTATTTTTCTAAAAAAAAAAAAAAAAAAAAAAAAAAAACAAAAAAAAAAAACAACGAAAAAGAAAAACAGTTTGAAAAAGCCCAGGAAGATACTAACGTTACCTTTATTACTTGCACATATGGAAAAAAAAATCTGGTTTGGATTTGGATAGAACTTTATTTTGATTTTTTCTTACTGAACTAATCTACTCTATCTTCCACTACTGTTTCAACTGTTGTCATTCCACATGAAACAGTTTACTGGAGCAAGGCTTTTTCCATTCCTCCTTTTCGCTGTGCTTGTCCTGGAATAACTCTTGCTGAAAGCACGGGAAGGGTTTAGATTTTAATTAATCCCTCTGGCAGTGGGAAGCCATTCCCCCTTTTCTGTCACTCCTTCCCTTATAAACAGTCCCTCGCTGTCTCTCCTGTGGGCCCCTTCAGGTACTGGAAAGCCACAGTCAGGTCACCCCGAAGCCTTTCCCTCTCCTGGAGAGAGAGGAGTGTCTGAGGAAGTTCTGTCCCCTCCCTGCTTCCCTGCACTCCGTGCTTTCCCCTTCCACTCCCAAGTTTAAGCCGTGTTGGTCCAGGATCCCAGGGGGCTGCAGTCTGGGGAAACTGGGATGACAAAAGCCTTGCAAGCAGCGATGGATGAGAGACTGCTGCAGACGGGACACTGGGCAGGAATTGTTCCCTGTGAGGGTGGGCAGGCCCTGGCACAGGGTGCCCAGAGACGCTGCGGCTGCCCCTGGATCCCTGAGGGGTCCAAGACCAGGTTGGAGACTGGGGCGTGAAGCAACCCGGGCCAGTGGAAGGCGTCCCTGCCCATGGCAGGGGGTGGGAACGGTTACGGTCCGTTCCAAGCCGTTCCACGAGAACTATTTTTAACTCTTTTTGCCCACCTCGGCACTGGTAGCTGGGAAAGCCTTCCCTCTAGGGCGGTCCGGCTCCCCTACGGCCCCGGGCTGCTCCCGCCCCTTCCTGCGAGAGCGGCGGCGCTTCGGGGCGGGCGTGGGCCGGGTTGGGATCGAGCATGGCCGGGAAGCGGGGCGGCGAGGCCGGGGAGCGGAGCGGGGAGCCTGCGGCCAAGCGCGCCTGTGGCCCGCGGGACGAGGAGTTCAATGGCGCCCGCTTCAAGGCGCTGCTGCGGGAGCCGGCGGCCGCCGCCGAGGGTGAGGGGCTCTGCAGGGCGGGAGAGGCGCGCCCGGAGGCGGCCGGTCCGGGCTGAGGGGGCTCACCCGGGCTGAGGCGGCTGCCCCGGGCTGGACCCTGCCCCTCTGTGGCCCAGAGCGGGCCCCACACGTGGCGCTGGTGGCCCGGGTGACGCTGTGGCTTTGCAGGGCTGGAGACCTTCGTGTCCATCGCCAAGACGCTGCCGTCGCCCCAAGTGTACGATGTCGTGCAGGGATACGTGAAAATTTCCATGGAGTGTGCTGAGATATTCAGGCTTCTCGATGGAGAAAGGAAACCTGAAAGTGAAGTAAGTTGGATATGGGGGCTGTCATTCAGGGGCTGGTGGCTGCAATCCCGACAATCCCACTCTGGAGAAGAACCAACAAAAGGTCACTAGGGAATGGTCACAGCTGCCAAGGCTGACAGAACTCCTGGAGCATTTGGACAGTGTTCTCAGGCACAGGGTGGGACTGTTCAGGTGTCTGTGCAGGGCTTGGAGTTGGGCTGGATGATCCCTGTAGGTCTCTTCAGGCTCAGGATGTTCTGTGGTTTTATGAAAAAATAGTGCTTTGTGGTGTAAATAACACTGTAAATTTTTGGTTTGGGTTGTTTTATTTTTTTTTTCTGGAAGTAGCAATGGCAGAAGCCCCTACCAAATGGGAGATGCTCCTTTCTGTTCATAGATGTTCTTGGATTTAATGACACACACAACCAATAGTCCTGTCCCAATCAAGCTGTTATCAAAAGGCCTTTTAGGAAATAAGGGGATCAACAGAAGCAGTTAAGAAAGCAAAAAAGTAGCCTAGTGAAAGTAAATGTTTTTAGATATCTGCCTGATACATCAGCATTTCTAGGATGCCACTGGTAAAGTCGACTTCATTTTTGTTATGTCATCTGGACACAATTTTGTCCTCCTCAGAATATGATGAATAAACAGAGTTCAATAACTTTTCACTGTGAATGCTGGTGCAGTATTGCTTACAATGTAGTGTTGCTTACAATGTAGT
The DNA here is from genome assembly GCA_039654755.1 of Calcarius lapponicus. Taxonomy (NCBI): domain Eukaryota; kingdom Metazoa; phylum Chordata; class Aves; order Passeriformes; family Fringillidae; genus Calcarius; species Calcarius lapponicus. The sequence goes on from CM077462.1 coordinate 100,113,601, forward strand.
ATTGTATTGTGTGGCTTTTTAACCATCACTTGCTGTTCTTTGCCTTTCAGTATCATTTTTGTCTCTGTAATGTTCAGTGACAGTCTTTCCTCAATATCCCATTGCTAGCAGGGGCTGATGTTTGTAATGGGCACAGTCCCAGTGCTGTATGGATTCTGAATTCTTCTGGCAGGAATTAATTGCAAGATTGGAACATGATACTTTTCTCCAGCACATTTCATTTTCGTCATCCGCTTAGGAGCAATTGTCTCTTGAAGTGTTGATTCCTTGAAACTTCATGCTCTCGGATGTGATCTTTGCAAAGAGGAAGCATAATTTGGGAGAGAATCTGGAAGTTAATGTCACTTTCCTATGTGGAAGATTTCCTCTTGGAGTGGGGTTGCTCTTTTTATTAATGGTGGTTATTACTGTTTGCTCAGCTGATAATTTCAAGTTTTACCTGATATTGTCAGGTACTAACATACTTTTTTATCCTGCAGATGCTGTTAATCTTTCAAGCTCTAGAAGCCATTTTACTGAGGACAGCCAGCGACCTCTCACATTTTTCTGTTGTGGGAATGAACATTGTCAAAAAGTTGATTCATTCCTATATGAAACTGGTCTATGCTGCTTTGTATTCTGAAAATCACAGGTAAGTCTTCTTGGTGCTCTGGTGGAGAATCTCTGTCAGGTGATCTGGAGGGACTGTACTAGATGTTGCAAAATTCATCTTGACTTATTGCTAATAATGCCCCTTTATTTCATAATCCTTTCCCACTTGACATAAAATAATTGCCTGTGGAAATCTTTGCAAAGCGGAAACTGCTACATCAAACAATCCAGTGCGGTAGGATACTTTCCGGAAGCTGTAGTTTTCATCACCCGGGCCTGTGCTGATGACAGCTAGCATGGGTGGTACCTCGAGTGCTGTTATTTCAATGCTGCTTGATTTGTGGGGTGAAATGTACGGTGTGGAACAGGCCTGGGCAGTCTTCCCGTGATGGCAAAAAGAGCTGCTCTCGAGTGCTTTATTTCCCTGTGTTTTTTGGAGTCAGGTTTCCATGTTTATATTGGATTTTTCTCTTTCAGACTGACTTCTCTTCTGCAATTTTTTCAGTCTCTTAAGTCTGAGGTCATTTTAGGTTGTTCAGTAATTGTGTTATCTATCCATGATCTCATGCTCGTGTGGATAGGGGAAAGAAGTTGCAAATGTCAGACATTTCAGGACAAAGCTGGGAGGAAGAGGAAAGCAGAGGAAAAAGCAGACTGAAATTGGCTTGTCCAAGGCCAGTGACTCGTCTTTCAGTCTTGGAGCAGAACTGGAAAAGTTTTCTGTGCTTTCCCAGTTCAAAGACTGCACTCTGCTTCCTGCACCGTGCAGTTGATGTTATTGCAGCAGGAATTTTAACGGGACAAAGAATCTCAAATAGGTACACTAGAAACAAATTCTGGGGCTGTGCAAGATCTGCACTTCTGATTAAGTGTTCAAAGGTTGCAGCTTCTGGAGAAATCCTTCTAGAACCTGCCCAGAGGAGGCTGCAGATCTCTGATGGGAGATGCTCTGCATTTTCTGTGCAACCTCTTTGATGTGCAGAGGTATTTTCTTTCCTGTATGTCTAGATGGGATCTGTGCTTGAGTCAGGTGGCTTTTTGCAGTTTGTCCACGACAGAAACATGATGGACAGATTGCAGAGCTGTTCATGGCAGTGGCTGTTCAGATGGTGCAGGTCTGCAGTCTTGTGCATGGTGGCCCTGACACATTCCTGCTGAAATAAATGGCAAACCTCTGTGAGTTCAGGAGTTCATAGAATCATGGAATAATTAAGCGTTCTCTAGTCCAACTCCACTGCCATGAACAAGTCCAGCCTCACATTACAGCTTAATTTTGGGGAAGAACATAAAAAGGCATTTCCTTCTCCTTTCTCCCCTCGCCCCTCTTTCCCAGCTGCAGTTCTTACTGCCTAAAATAATTACTCTGATAGTTGAACCTCCCTTCTACTTTCTCTTTTAGTTTTAACCTGTTGATTTGGCAGTTTGTGTAGCCATCCTCCTGGGAATGCCTGCAGGTTTGGCTGGGCTTTGTTTTGTTTTTTAGGGTGAGCCGGGGGTGCCTCACCCTGCTGTCAGCCATGGTGGCTCAGGGCCCGGATTCTGCGAGGGATGTCTACAGTCATTTTGATTTCAACAACAAGTACCTGCCTGGCTTGCTGAAAAGAAGATGTAAGCAGGTAAATTGAGGTGCTGCGTGCCATGGCGTGCTGTGCCATGGCTCCACCAGCTTTTTTAGCTGTCTGTTCAGAACAAGGCTGTTGCCAATGTTTGCTCTATTTTCATCTGCAAGAGCTTAACTCTCCCTCCTGTGTCAGGCTGAAGCCCTTGATTGTGCCCAGCTGGACACATGAAAATGCCTCATGTGTTTCCAACCAGGTATGGGGAAATAGAAATGTACAGTTCCTGTGAACTGCCCTTCTAATGTCTGAAGCAGAGTGAAAGTGACAGTAAACTCCTGAAAACAAGTCTTTTTTTTTTGCAGTTTGGTGCCACTGAAAAAGATGGGAATTGGAGAGGGGATACTGAGAGTAATTATACAGAGTAATTGCATTTGCAAACATAAACAAGAATTCTAGATAATCTGTAGCTGGAAATCCTTAAGAAGAATATGTGAGTCAAGAGAAAAAAGTCACTGTTTTTCCAGAAGAAACTATCTCTTTTCCCTCCCCGTTTGCTAAAAATAGCCAGGATTGACCCAAACCAGTGCTTTAGAACAAGAATATTTGTGTCATTCCAAATGCAAGTGTATAATAAATCCAGTGTTGTTTGCAATGTTGACATATTGTTTCTGGATTTTAAAGATTACTTGCAGAGCAAATGTGTAGGTTTGTGTTGGATTTGTGCCATCTGAGATGAAAATTCAGAGTTTTTCTTTATAAAGCAGTCAAGTGGAAGGCAAAAAACCAAACACATCCCTTTTTCCCTGGAACCACTTTGATAGTTTGGAATTGTCAGATTCCATGGATTTTGACCTCACTGCAGGAGCTGTCCACAGGAGTACCTCCACCCTTGATTTTAAATGCTTGGGTGTAGTCTTATGACCACAAGCTGCCTAAATAAGGTACAAGGAAACTAGCATCCAAAAGGTCTCAGTCTTGTACAGCTTTCAGTGAAAAAATGTCACAGCTGGCTATCAGAGGTGAGATTTTAACACAGAAATACCAGGCCCAAAGCTTACAGCAAAATCTTGTTTGTTTCTCTCTATTTCTTCTTTCAACCCTTTGGTGAGTCCCTGCTGCCTTATCTTTTGCTTACTTAGAATCTTCTTTCAGGCTCCTTTACATGCAGCTTAATTTTGCACAGCAAAAAGGTTTTTAAAAAAGGTTTAAAAAAAGTTGTAAATGATGGCAGGACTCTGTCAGGGGATGGAGTGGTGGGATGAGGGGTGACTCTTGGGAAGAGGTGTATTTACACTGGATATTGGGAGGGGATTCTGGGCAATGAGGGTGATGGGACGCTGTCCTGCACAGGCTGCCCACAGAAGGAACCGCCCCATCCCTGGGGCGTCCAAGGCCACGCCGGACAGGGCTGGGAGCAGCAGGGCTTGGGATGGTGGAAGGTGTCTCTGCCCCTGGCAGGGCGTGCAGGGAGGGGATCCTGGAGATCCCTTCCAGCTCAAACCATTTTGTGATTCAGTGTTCATGTCCTGTGGTGCTGTTACAGGCCAAGCTTGCGCTGCTTCCGCTGTGCCTGAGCCGGCAGTTTTATATTCCCCCCTTCTCACGGGCATTTCTGTGATCTGACCAAGCGGTGCACAGGTGGGGAGGGTCAGTGATGCAGGGTTTGCCACGAGATGGCTGTTAGCGTTTCCTTTTTATTTAAATCTGTGGCCTGGTCTCGTACGTTGAGAATTGAAAAGCGCGTGAACCGGTACATTTTCCTTTTTATGTAAAAGTGCTCTGTTTAATGCAGGAAGTTTTTTAGCTGAATTGCATGTAAATGTATGTCTGTGGCTGCATGCAACATTCTTATAAAAGTTGTTCCATTCACCCATTTATGGCACTTCTAGGGATAATCAGCAGTTGCAGTATCAATTCTGCGGTTGTGTACAATCTGTGTGCTAACAACAATTTTTAATTTTAATTTTATATTTTTGTGTTGCCAGGGGAGACCAGATGTCCGCATGGCCTACATTCAGTTTGCTCTCTCCTTTCTCATTGCTGGTGACAACGCAATCTTGGCACAGGTGCTGGAACTAAAAGGTACTTCGTAACTGCTTGGTGGGTTTTTGTTTTTAAGGCACAGTCATTTATAGGTGATAATAAATATTACCTAATTAAAAATGTGAACCGGGTAGAGAGCACTAATGAGAAGCAAAAGATATATTTTCATCTTATTATCTGAAAAGCTTTAAACTTCTTTGGTAGTGTAGTAAATAAGCCTCTCCTGCTTGAGAACAATATGCTATCTGCTAAAACTTTGCAAAAATAGAGTCTTTGCTGACACAGGTTAAAAAACTGTAAATCTAATAGAAAACTTTGAGGTCATAGAGTCAATAAACAAAAAAAATTCATGGCTTCCAGCCTTGCTCATAGGACAGTAACAGTGGATATGTTGCATTAATTTTCTTTTGAAAAGGGTGTACCTCAGTTGCCTTTCTGCCCTGTGAATTGTGACCCTTGGAAAAGTTATGAGACAATTCAGGAGGGATCTAGAAATATTGTTTAAAAGAAAGTGCCTAAGCCACTAGCTGGCAGCAGTAATGGCAGGGGACTGAGAACTGGCTGTAATTACTGACTGCTCCTGCTCCTGCTCCCCAGGGCTGCTGGTTTCCTTTAGGTGCTGGCAGGGGTTCAGTTCTGGCTGGCTGGGGATTGCCCACCTCGGCCCAGGCAGTACAGATGGCTTTCATTCCCCTGCTAAAATTCTCACCCTCCAAAATTCATTCACCCTGCTAAAATTCATTCCCCTCCTAAAATGCTCACCGTGATTCTGTGTGGAGCCAGAGTGAAGGGTGATGGAACAGAGCTCTGTGCTTTCGAAGGAAATCTATTGAAACCTGATCTCCACACAGAGTCTTACTAATTTCTGGTTTTGAAATGCAAAATAAGTTTAGGAAGTGTTGGAAGTTAGTATTTTGGCAAAGGAATGGCAGTTCCTCGAGACATTCCATTGAACAGAGGCTCTCGGAACGATTCATTTTGTGGCCGCTGTAACTGCAATCAGTTGGTGGTTCAGCATTGAAATGTGCACTTGCCCTTCTATAAAGCACTGTTTCATTTGCATTTCAGTGCTATGAGTCTCGATCAATTGGAGAAGAGCCCAAGAGAAATTCACCAGCCTGAGATACAAAAGGTAGGAAGTGACTTTTTTTTTGTTTGGTTCTTTTTCTTTATTATTTTCTGGAAATAGAAGTAATTAAGTGTAGATACTACTGGTTGGTTTCTTCCAGTAGAAGGTAATAATAATAATAATAATAGTAATAATAATAATAATAGTGTAATGCTACTTAAACTGTTTTTATCCATTGAACTGGCCATTTCAAATCAGAACTTCTAAACACAAATAGAACCATCATCCTTGTAGAATCTTTAATAGGAGAGGGCTAAAGATACTGGTATGGTTTACAGGATTTATTGGTCCTGGAAGAACAAGAGGTAAGTATAAGCCTGACTACTTCTAGCTCACAGACCCGTCCAGTGAATACAGCTTTGTATTTTGATGGGTTTATGAAGACTTTGAAATCATAAATTGCTCATTACAGTAAAAAAAATTTAATGTCTTTTTGAACGTGACAGCAAAAAGAACTTGAAGCACCAACTTAATAATAATAGATCACCAATTTAAGTTAATAATGTTATGCTGTACTATCAAAGTTTAAAGGTCAATTATTGTGTATGAGGAGACGGTATAGAGTGTATGTTCTAATGCGTAAGATATATACAAAGATACGTACATACTTGAAAGTCCTTAGAGGAAGCAAATTTTTATGCCTGCTGTTGGACTGTTTATCATACAATGTTTGGTTTTAGTTCCTAGGGATCGGTGAATTTGAGCTTTGGAGTCCTCTCTGCTAAGGATGGCCAGCTTACAGATGATGAAGTGTTCAGTAATGGTGAGTTTTTCACCTTCTCCTTAATTGTTTTGTTCGTCTGAATTTAAAAAAAAAAAAAAAAAAAAAAAAAAAAGCAAGATTAAAGGAAAAAATTAAGTAGGTTTATTTTTTTTTTGACCCTGTTATGTCTGGTTCCTCAGTATTTGCTGGAGCTCTGCTTGCCCAAGCTTTGGGTTCCTTCTGTCCCACCGGGAGTTGCCCAGTTTGGTTGCATCTGGTGAAATTCACCCTGCTGAGACCTTAGAGAAGCAGCTGAAACTAGGTGAGAGCCGTTTGCAAGTCTCTCCAGACACCTGGAGAATGGGTGACGTTTCTGAGGAGCTGGCAAGTGTACTTGTATCAAAACTCAGTCTGTGAAATCTCTGGGCAAAACCCTTCTGTAGCCTGAAGGGCTCAAACTCTGTCGAGGATGCGGTTATCAGTTGCTCACCTGGGTGGTTCCAGCTCCTAAAGTTAACACTTGTACTCTTGCCCTGGAGTTCGTATCTCTGGTCTTTTTGTTATTTTGCAAGATTTTATGGCTTTGCGAGATACCGTGCGTTTCGCTCTCTGGAACCTCTCGGATCCTTCTTTGGTGCGGCACCGCCCAATGGGACGCTCGGCTGCTGCACCGAAGGGCTTGCTTACTAGGATTGTAACTCCCGGAGGCTCTGGAAGTCTCCTGTCCCCAGGCAGGGATCATGCTTTGTTTGCTTTTGCTCTGTTTGTTAGGTGCTGCTTCTCATTGGAAGCATTCATTTCAAACTACCCTGTTCTTTTTTGAACTTTTTTCCCGGTTCTCTCCTCAGGGCAGGGAAAGACTCTCGTATCCTTGTCTTCAGACTCAGTGCTGTCCGAGAAGATGCAGAGACTAAAAAAATCATAAGAAGCAAATAGGACTGCAGAGAAAACAAAGTGGAGAGAACAGAAGGTGGTATTGTTATCCTTACCCTGTATGAAAAGCATCCACTGTGCTTTGATGCTGGTAGCTGCCAGGGGCTTGTTAGCTCTTTCTAGGCAGCTGTAGGTGTTCACTTGTAGGTTTTTTCTCTGGACAAGTCAATTCAAACTTTGCTAAGCTTCTGTTTGAAAACTACTCTCTAGTACAGTCCAGCATGACGTTTTTGAATGTTGTAAAAGAACCCAGGTTCCTTGGAAATTGCTAATGATGAGAAGCTTTAGGGAAAAAGAAGATTTCAGGGTTGGGGGATAGGAGAAGAATTTTGTGGGGACGCTAGACTGAAATAAAGCACGCTTGAAGCTGGACCGGCACGCTGGCAGATCCCCTGTTAAAGAGCAGTGCTTAGATTAGGCCGGCTGTTGCCCATCATTTCTGTAGAAATCAATGTTTCCTGGTCTTCAGAAATAAGCCGCTTTGAAAAGCTGCAAGTTGCAGCTTGGGATTAAAAGTAGATTTCAGAAGGGTGATAGGCTTCTGTCTTTTCCCCCAGGGCGATGGAATCCTATTGAGGAGCTGTTCATGCTGTGTTGCCAAGTCATCCATCGGGGCCCTGTTGTACTAGTCGTCCTACAGACGCAAAACAAAAAATCAGACCCTGTCCCAAGCGCTTAGAGCCGAGAACACGATTTCCTCGGGCTGCCTTTTGTGTGCCATCAGTACTCGCCACGGAAGGGAGCTGAGGATCGTTGCAGCTGTTGGGAGCAGACCGCTTCTCGTCACAAGGAAAGGGAATTGGGACGACGCCTGGCTCAGCCCCTCTCTGCCATCCTCTCCTGAGTGTCCAGCAGAGGAGTCCCCGTCCACCCGGGTCCGTGTCGTCCGGTCGGCGACGATCCGAGCGCGCCGAGCGGCGCTCGGCTGCTGGGGGGGGGGGGCTCGGGGAAGGCAGAGTGTCCGTGATCATCTTCCTGAACCTACAGACAAAGCCAAGGGAGAAGCCGTGGGGTGGAAATCAGTCCCATCTATGCTAAATAAAAGCTGCAGATGTTTCTAAGAATTGTTTCTGCTTGTACTTTGTTGTGCTTCCGTGCTTAGAAAACATCCCCTGCAAATCAGTTGAATGCATCAGTTGGAAGTCTTTTTGCAGAGCCTGGCTGAGCAGAATTAGTTGCAGACTCGGTGCCCGCTGTGCTGGCCTCCTGGGAGTGTGAGGAGCCTGGCGTGTGCTGCTTTTTGCTTTAGCACACTCTGAGGTGTTTATTCCTTTTGGGATAGACGATGAGAATTCCCGAGAGAGGTAGGTGTAAGGTACGACACTGGGGAAAAGCCTGTGTCGGTGGAATGGTGTTGGTGTCAAAAGTTCATTTTTTCTTAGTCAGGAGTTAGCTTTTGGCTTTTTAATTTTGTGGTGCCAGTATTTTATTGTTGAAGAAATTGCTTGCAAATAACTTCAGGGGTTGGCCACCAGTATACCTTGTTCAGATTTGCCTGTAGCTCGAATGTTTCCATCTTGTTTATCATTCTGTTGGAGAAACTGCTGCCCAGGCAACTGATAACCGAATACCTAGCCCTGTCTGGGACACGGGGAGAGGATTTAGGCAATGTCTTCGTTTCCAGAAAAAAGTTCCAGTGTAGTGTCTAAAGAGAGGAAAAGTGGGTGAAGACTCGGGGCTCTGATGCCATTGGGGGCACCCCAAGGTCACAGCCAGGAGAGGGAGCCCCCCCTGCGGTGCAGGAGCAGGTATGTTATCATGTGATATGGAACAAATCATAAATATAAACAGGAAAATTATAAATAGAAACGTATTTTTTAAATAGTTAAATAAAGCGAGGGTTTTTTTATTTGTCAGTAGGCAGGGTTTTGATTATAAAAATGAGAAAGGCAAATAGTATAAAGGTAGAAATTCAAGTACAGGAATATATCATAAATACATACAGATATATAAAATTTAAAAAGAGAAGAAGAAATTAGTTGTAGCAGTAGATATGATACATAATTTAAATAGTAATTGATACCTATTTTTAAGATTTTATAGATGTTTATATATAATTCTTAATATCATGCATCAAAAGAAACGATCAATATAAATGTGAATATAATTAGACAAAGGATAAATAAAAATATTTCAATGTCATTTAAAAGAAGGGGGTTTTTTGTATTTACTTGGTTAGAGACGGGGGTTTTTATTTGGAGTACTATTAGTATTCTAGAAATATAAATCTAAATATCGAAATATACAATCAATATATAAGGATATTTATAACAACACAAAAGATCCATAAATATAAATAATAGGAATAGACATAATATATTCTATAAATTCCATAACAGAGCAATGTCCACTATAAATAGGCATGTGCATCTAAATAGGAAAAATAGAAAGATAAAATTTCTTTCAATATGGTTTGCGAGAAGGGGGGCTTGTTTTGTTCTGGTTGGCTAAGAGGCGGGTTTTTGGCACTTATTTCAGAGGAGTTTTTGGCGGGGACGGCCTCCGGTCTTTTGGGCCGCCTTGCCCGGCCGCAGCCGCGCGGCGCCCCCGGCGGGGGTGGGCGGCAGTGCTGCCACCTTGTGGGCGGAGCGCGGTACTGCAGCCCCGCGCCGAGAGGCCGCCATGTTGAGTGTGGCGTTTCGCGAGTGTCGCGGACTTTGTTTGACCTTCTCGCAATGGCGGGCAGAAGGGCGCGAAAATCGAGGGCCCCCGGTGGGTGTTTATCCGGACCGCCTGCGCGGCACACCGACGCCGGCGCGGCTTCGCGGGATTTTCTCTGGCATTTCAAGCGTACCCGACACGGGCTGTGGGCTCAGCGGCGCCGCGGGCGTGCGTAATTTGGCGGGTTTCTGACCGGCACCGGGGCAATCGGCTCTCTGTGCCGGGGTCCTCTTTTGGCCGCTTCCCCGCCCTCAGCGAGCCGAGCCGGCCCGAATTGTTCCGAAAAGAGCCGACTGGAGCCGAAGAGCCGAGCGCAGCCCAAAAGAGCCGATTTTACACGAAGAGCCGAGCGCAGCCGAAAAGAGCCGACTCGAGCCGAAGAGCCGAGGGCAGCCGAAAAGAGCCGACTGCAGCCGAAGAGCCGAGGGCAGCCGAATGAAGCCGACTTTACACCAAGAGCCCATCATAGCCGAGTGTAGCCGGTGGCCGAGCGGAGCCGGCATGAGCCGCGTTTAGACAAAGAGCCCAATAGGACCGAGTTTAGCCGAACCGCGCCGAGTTCAGCCGAAGAGCCGAAAGAGACGAATTTCCACGAAAATCCCAACTGAAACGACTTTAGACCAAGAGCCGAACCAAGCCCAAGGTAGCCGAGTTTAATTAAAAAGAACCGAAGGACGCCGTAGCACTTTGCGCCGGGGCAGACGCCGCTGTAGAAACAAAGTAGAAAATAGAAACCATATTCCTAAGAAGGAATAAAAGCTCTATGTCACGTGCAGCAGTAGAAAATTTCAGACGCCCAGGGAATAAATAGTTTTCTTTAAATCATTTTAGTTTGGGGTTTTTTTTTACTCCCAGGTAGCTTAAAGTTACTACTGCTGCTTTTTTCTTCTAAAGCTAGAAAGGAAAACCAAGATTAGAAATATAGGGAAAGAAAGGAAAAAGGAAAGGAGAAGGGAAAGGGAAAGGAAAGGGGGCGAGAGTGAAAAAGGAAGAGGGAGGGTGAAAGAGGGGGTGAAAAAAAGAAAAAGTCCTTGGAGTGGAAAAGAAAGGACACTGGGGAGGAGCGGTGCTGCCTCAGGCCCTTCTCCGCCCAGGAGCGAAGGACCCGTTTGATGCCCCGGCGGGACCGCAGCTCCCGGCGGCGGCGGAGGGAGCGGTGGCTGTCAGCCCGAGACTACAGCTCCCGGCAGGCCCCGCTCTCGGCGCGGCGTCTGACGCAACGGCCGACGTGCCATATCATTGGCTGGCGGCCCGAGGCGGCCGCGCGGGGCCGTGCGCCGGGGGTCGGGCTGCGCGCGGGCCGCTCCCGGCGCCTCTCCCGCGCGGGACGGAGCCGCGGCGGCGACGCTGCCGCCGGAGGGGCGCAGCCTCCGTCCGGCCGCCCGCACGGAGCTGAGCGGCGCGGAAGGGGCGTCCGCCCGGTGCCTCGGCCTCGCTCGGCGCTGCCGGCGGCGGAGGGGGCTCCGCTCGGGCGGGGCGGGGCGCGCTGCCGCCCGCCGATGGCGGAGGGCGGGGCGGTGCTTCGCCGCCGCGGGCCGGCAGCTGCGGGAGCCGCCCCGGGCGGGCGGCGCCGGGCGCTCCCGCGGTCCCTGTGGGGCGGCTGCCCTCGGGCTGGCGGGGGCGCAGGAGCCCCCGGGCTGCAGCCGTCTCCCTCGGGCCGCTGCCGCCGCTGCTGCGGGCGGGGCCGGGCGAGCGGCTGCGGAGGCGGCTCCGCAGCGCTTCAGCCTTGCGAGCGGAGAGCGCTTCCGCGGCGCCGCGAGGACACGGCTGCTGACCGCGTCGGTGCTTGCGGCTCTTTCTGCCGCGGAAACGGATGGAGCCGAGCAGGACGCACAGAGGTGGCCGGGAGAGTGGCGAGCGCAAGGAGCGCGCGGGCTGCGTCCTTCCGATGGCGCGGGTGCGATCCGCAAACTCGCCCCCTTCGGCCCCTGCCCTGCCGAGCCCGGGGAAAATGCTTTCCGGCGTCGAGCTGCCGAAAGACAGAACCTGCGATTGGACGCTGGCCTCCAGAAAAGGTTTCTGTTTAGGTGAGCAAATGCCTAAATTGTTCTCGGTTACATCCTGCGATCGGTTTTAGGCAGTGACTTTATACTGCTTTTAGGATTTTTTTGTGCAAGGGTGAGAAAACAGGCAGGTCGGATACTGGTTTCACTTTTTTTCTACTTAATGTTCCATGAGATGGTCTTAACCAAGCAATTGGTTTAAAATTTCACTGCAGGCATTTATGGTTCACTTTCTTTTTTTCTTTGCGGCACCCGTGACTTTTTTTTTTTTTTCGCTAAATCGGCAGTAGATATAGCTGAGTAAAATTACCTTGGTTTTCTTCCCTCTTTTTTAACTTGCATGTTTTTCTTAATAATCCTATTTGAACATGCAGAAAAAGTGGGTATGTCCTGTAATAGATCCTAGCTTTTCTTGTTTACAGGGTACTCAGAAAATATGTCTCCCTTAGAGTCCCCCCAAAACATTCTCAGTGCAATCTCTGTTAAGGAATGTATTGACAAAGAAGCGATCGGTTGAGATATGTGCCTGTGTACCTTTCCCTGTAACTCAGAGCTTGCGTTCTGTGGTTTTGATGATAAACCTATCAAACCTTGGTAAAAATGGTTTTGCAAGCCTTAATCGTTGAAGGCAGCAGGGAGTGGTTTTAAAGCCTGGTCGTGACCGGACAAAGGGAAAAAGTGTGGATTTGATGCTGAACTTGTCATTTTTCATTTGACTTGCCTTGAATCATTTAGGAAGAGAGAGAACTAGAAAAAGAGAGAAATAGAATTGGTTACTGAGCCCTCCTCAAATGCTCACCGTGATTCTGTGTGGAGCCAGAGTGAAGGGTGATGGAACAGAGCTCTGTGCTTTCAAAGGAAATCTATTGAAACCTGATCTCCACACAGAGTCTTACTAATTTCTGGTTTTGAAATACAAAATAAGTTTAGGAAGTGTTGGAAGTTAGTATTTTGGCAAAGGAATGGCAGTTCCCCGAGACATTCCATTGAACAGAGGCTCTCGGAACGATTCATTTTGTGGCCGCTGTAACTGCAATCAGTTGGTGGTTCAGCATTGAAATGTGCACTTGCCCTTCTATAAAGCACTGTTTCATTTGCATTTCAGTGCTATGAGTCTCGATAAATTGGAGAAGAGCCCAAGAGAAATTCACCAGCCTGAGATACAAAAGGTAGGAAGTGACTTTTTTTTTGTTTGGTTCTTTTTCTTTATTATTTTCTGGAAATAGAAGTAATTAAGTATAGATACTACTGGTTGGTTTCTTCCAGTAGCAGGTAATAATAATAATAATAGTAATAATAATAATAATAATAATAATAGTGTAATACTACTTAAACTGTTTTTATCCATTGAACTGGCCATTTCAAATCAGAACTTCTAAACACAAATAGAACCATCATCCTTGTAGAATCTTGAATAGGAGAGGGCTAAAGATACTGGTATGGTTTACAGGATTTATTGGTCCTGGAAGAACAAGAGGTAAGTATGAGCCTGACTACTTCTAGCTCACAGACCCGTCCAGTGAATACAGCTTTGTATTTTGATGGGTTTATGAAGACTTTGAAATCATAAATTGCTCATTACAGTAAAAAAAAAAATTAATGTCTTTTTGAACGTGACAGCAAAAAGAACTTGAAGCACCAACTTAATAATAATAGATCACCAATTTAAGTTAATAATGTTATGCTGTACTATCAAAGTTTACAGGTCAATTATTATGTATGAGGAGACGGTATAGAGTGTATGTTCTAATGCGTAAGATATATACAAAGATACGTACATACTTGAAAGTCCTTAGAGGAAGCAAATTTTTATGCCTTCTGTTGGACTGTTTATCATACAATGTTTGGTTTTAGTTCCTAGGGATCGGTGAATTTGAGCTTTGGAGTCCTCTCTGCTAAGGATGGCCAGCTTACAGATGATGAAGTGTTCAGTAATGGTGAGTTTTTCGCCTTCTCCTTAGTTGTTTTGTTCGTCTGAATAAAAAAAAAAAAAAGCAAGATTAAAGGAAAAAATTAAGTAGGTTTAATTTTTTTTTTTGACCCTGTTATGTCTGGTTCCTCAGTATTTGCTGGAGCTCTGCTTGCCCAAGCTTTGGGTTCCTTCTGTCCCACCGGGAGTTGCCCAGTTTGGTTGCATCTGGTGAAATTCACCCTGCTGAGACCTTAGAGAAGCAGCTGAAACTAGGTGAGAGCCGTTTGCAAGTCTCTCCAGACACCTGGAGAATGGGTGACGTTTCTGAGGAGCTGGCAAGTGTACTTGTATCAAAACTCAGTCTGTGAAATCTCTGGGCAAAACCCTTCTGTAGCCTGAAGGGCTCAAACTCTGTCGAGGATGCGGTTATCAGCTGCTCACCTGGGTGGTTCCAGCTCCTAAAGTTAACACTTGTACTCTTGCCCTGGAGTTCGTATCTCTGGTCTTTTTGTTATTTTGCAAGATTTTATGGCTTTGCGAGATACCGTGCGTTTCGCTCTCTGGAACCTCTCGGATCCTTCTTTGGTGCGGCACCGCCCAATGGGACGCTCGGCTGCTGCACCGAAGGGCTTGCTTACTAGGATTGTAACTCCCGGAGGCTCTGGAAGTCTCCTGTCCCCAGGCAGGGATCATGCTTTGTTTGCTTTTGCTCTGTTTGTTAGGTGCTGCTTCTCATTGGAAGCATTCATTTCAAACTACCCTGTTCTTTTTTGAACTTTTTTCCCGGTTCTCTCCTCAGGTCAGGGAAAGACTCTCGTATCCTTGTCTTCAGACTCAGTGCTGTCCGAGAAGATGCAGAGACTAAAAAAATCATAAGAAGCAAATAGGACTGCAGAGAAAACAAAGTGGAGAGAACAGAAGGTGGTATTGTTATCCTTACCCTGTATGAAAAGCATCCACTGTGCTTTGATGCTGGTAGCTGCCAGGGGCTTGTTAGCTCTTTCTAGGCAGCTGTAGGTGTTCACTTGTAGGTTTTTTCTCTGGACAAGTCAATTCAAACTTTGCTAAGCTTCTGTTTGAAAACTACTCTCTAGTACAGTCCAGCATGACGTTTTTGAATGTTGTAAAAAAACCCAGGTTCCTTGGAAATTGCTAATGATGAGAAGCTTTAGGGAAAAAGAAGATTTCAGGGTTGGGGGATAGGAGAAGAATTTTGTGGGGACGCTAGACTGAAATAAAGCACGCTTGAAGCTGGACTGGCACGCTGGCAGATCCCCTGTTAAAGAGCAGTGCTTAGATTAGGCCGGCTGTTGCCCATCATTTCTGTAGAAATCAATGTTTCCTGGTCTTCAGAAATAAGCCGCTTTGAAAAGCTGCAAGTTGCAGCTTGGGATTAAAAGTAGATTTCAGAAGGGTGATAGGCTTCTGTCTTTTCCCCCAGGGCGATGGAATCCTATTGAGGAGCTGTTCATGCTGTGTTGCCAAGTCATCCATCGGGGCCCTGTTGTACTAATCGTCCTACAGACGCAAAACAAAAAATCAGACCCTGTCCCAAGCGCTTAGAGCCGAGAACACGATTTCCTCGGGCTGCCATTCGTGTGCCATCAGTACTCGCCACGGAAGGGAGCTGAGGATCGTTGCAGCTGTTGGGAGCAGACCGCTTCTCGTCACAAGGAAAGGGAATTGGGACGACGCCTGGCTCAGCCCCTCTCTGCCATCGTCTCCTGAGTGTCCAGCAGAGGAGTCCCCGTCCACCCGGGTCCGTGTCGTCCGGTCGCCGACGATCCGAGCGCGCCGAGCGGCGCTCGGCTGCTGGGGGGGGGGGGGCTCGGGGAAGGCAGAGTGTGCGTGATCATCTTCCTGAACCTACAGACAAAGCCAAGGGAGAAGCCGTGGGGTGGAAATCAGTCCCATCTATGCTAAATAAAAGCTGCAGATGTTTCTAAGAATTGTTTCTGCTTGTACTTTGTTGTGCTTCTGTGCTTAGAAAACATCCCCTGCAAATCAGTTGAATGCATCAGTTGGAAGTCTTTTTGCAGAGCCTGGCTGAGCAGAATTTGTTGCAGACTCGGTGCCCGCTGTGCTGGCCTCCTGGGAGTGTGAGGAGCCTGGCGTGTGCTGCTTTTTGCTTTAGCACACTCTGAGGTGTTTATTCCTTTTGGGATAGACGATGAGAATTCCCGAGAGAGGTAGGTATAAGGTACGACACTGGGGAAAAGCCCGTGTTGGTGGAATGGTGTTGGTGTCAAAAGTTCATTTTTTCTTAGCCAGGAGTTAGCTTTTGGCTTTATTTTTGTGGTGCCGGTATTTTATTGTTGAAGAAATTGCTTGCAAATAACTTCAGGGGTTGGCCACCAGTATACCTTGTTCAGATTTGCCTGTAGCTCGAATGTTTCCATCTTGTTTATCATTCAGTTGGAGAAACTGCTGCCCAGGCAACTGATAACCGAATACCTACCTAGCCCTGTCTGGGACATGGGGAGAGGATTTAGGCAATGTCTTTGTTTCCAGAAAAAAGTTCCAGTGTAGTGTCTAAAGAGAGGAAAAGTGGGTGAAGACTCGGGGCTCTGATGCCATTGGGGGCACCCCAAGGTCCCCAGGAGAGGGAGCCCCCCTGCGGTGCAGGAGCAGGTATGTTATCACGTGATATGGAACAAATCATAAATATAAACAGGAAAATTATAAATAGAAACATATTTTTTAAATAGTTAAATAAAGCGAGGTTTTTTTATTTGTCAGTAGGCAGGGTTTTGATTATAAAAATGAGAAAGGCAAATAGTATAAAGGTAGAAATTCAAGTACAGGAATATATCATAAATACATACAGATATATAAAATTTAAAAATAGAAGAAGAAATTAGTTGTAGCAGTAGATATGATACATCATTTAAATAGTAATTGATATCTATTTTTAGGATTTTATAGGTGTTTATATATCATTCTTAATATCATGCATCAAAAGGAACGATCAATATAAATGTGACTATAATTAGACAAAGGATAAATAAAAATATTTCAATGTCATTTAAAAGAAGGGGGGTTTTTGTATTTACTTGGTTAGAGACGGGGTTTTTATTTGGAGTACTATTAGTATTCTAGAAATATAAATCTAAATATCGAAATATACAATCAATATATAAGGATATTTATAACAACACAAAAGATCCATAAATATAAATAATAGGAATAGACAATATATATTCTATAAATTCCATAACAGAGCAATGTCCACTATAAATAGGCATGTGCATATAAATACGAAAAATAGAAAGATAAAATTTCTTTCAATATGGTTTGCAAGAAGGGGGGCTTGTTTTGTTCTGGTTGGCTAAGAGGCGGGTTTTTGGCGCTTATTTCAGAGGAGTTTTTGGCGGGGACGGCCTCTGTTCTTTCGGGCCGCGTTCCCCGGCCGCAGCCGCGCGGCGCCCCCGGCGGGGGTGGGCGGCAGTGCTGCCGCCTTGTGGGCAGAGCGCGGTACTGCAGCCCCGCGCCGAGAGGCCGCCATGTTGAGTGTGGCGTGTCGCGAGTGTCGCGGACTTTGTTTGACCTTCTCGCAATGGCGGGCAAAAGGGCGCGAAAATCGAGGGCCCCCGGTGGGTGTTTATCCGGACCGCCTGCGCGGCGCACCGACGCCGGCGCGGCTCCGCGGGATTTTCTCTGGCATTTCAAGCGTACCCGACACGGGCTGTGGGCTCAGCGGCGCCGCGGGCGTGCGTAATTTGGCGGGTTTCTGACAGGCACCGGGGTAATCGGCTCTCTCTGCCGGGGTCCTCTTTTGGCCGCTTCCCCGCCCTCAGCGAGCCGAGGCCGCCCGAATTCTTCCGAAGAGCCGACTGGAGCCAAAGGCAGCCGAATGAAGCCGACTGGAGCCGAAGAGCCGAGGGCAGCCGAAAAGAGCCGACCGGAGCCGAAGAGCCGAGGGTAGCCGACTGGAGCCGACCGGAGCCGAAGAGCCGAGGGCAGCCGAAAAGAGCCGACTGGAGCCGAAGAGCCGAGGGCAGCCGAATGGAGCCGATCGGAGCCGAAGAGCCGAGGGCAGCCGAAAAGAGCCGACTGCAGCCGAAGAGCCGAGGGCAGCCGGAAAGAGCCGACTGGAGCCGAAGAGCCGAGGGCAGCCGAAAAGAGCCGACCGGAGCCGAAGAGCCGAGGGCAGCCGAAAAGAGCCGACCGGAGCCGAAGAGCTGAGGGCAGCCGAAAAGAGCCGACCGGAGCCGAAGAGCCGAGGGCAGCCGAATAAAGCCGACTTTAGACCAAGAGCCGAACCAAGCCCAAGGTAGCCGAGTTTAATTAGAAAGAACCGAACGACGCCGTAGCACTTTGCGCCGGGGCAGACGCTGCTGTAGAAACAAAGTAGAAAATAGAATCTGTGATAAACGAGTTCACTGAATTTAAGGATCACATAAGAATCTTTATTATTTTTGCAAGCGAGAATAAGCAAGGACAGCGCTGGGCGGCCTGGAGTCTCCGCTCCGCTCGGCTCGCAAAATTCCTATGCCCTAAGTCCACCTTTTATTGCCTTCTTCCTCAGGTTTAGGGATGACGTGATCGGTCTTCTGCGCTTGCTGCCCAGGCAACTGATAACCGAATACCTAGCCCTGTCTGGGACATGGGGAGAGGATTTAGGCAATGTCTTTGTTTCCAGAAAAAAGTTCCAGTGTAGTGTCTAAAGAGAGGAAAAGTGGGTGAAGACTCGGGGCTCTGATGCCATTGGGGGCACCCCAAGGTCCCCGGGAGAGGGAGCCCCCCTGCGGTGCAGGAGCAGGTATGTTATCACGTGATATGGAACAAATCATAAATATAAACAGGAAAATTATAAATAGAAACATATTTTTTAAATAGTTAAATAAAGCGAGGTTTTTTTATTTGTCAGTAGGCAGGGTTTTGATTATAAAAATGAGAAAGGCAAATAGTATAAAGGTAGAAATTCAAGTACAGGAATATATCATAAATACATACAGATATATAAAATTTAAAAATAGAAGAAGAAATTAGTTGTAGCAGTAGATATGATACATCATTTAAATAGTAATTGATATCTATTTTTAGGATTTTATAGGTGTTTATATATCATTCTTAATATCATGCATCAAAAGGAACGATCAATATAAATGTGACTATAATTAGACAAAGGATAAATAAAAATATTTCAATGTCATTTAAAAGAAGGGGGGTTTTTGTATTTACTTGGTTAGAGACGGGGTTTTTATTTGGAGTACTATTAGTATTCTAGAAATATAAATCTAAATATCGAAATATACAATCAATATATAAGGATATTTATAACAACACAAAAGATCCATAAATATAAATAATAGGAATAGACAATATATATTCTATAAATTCCATAATACATCAATGTCCACTATAAATAGGCATGTGCATATAAATACGAAAAATAGAAAGATAAAATTTCTTTCAATATGGTTTGCAAGAAGGGGGGCTTGTTTTGTTCTGGTTGGCCAAGAGGCGGGTTTTTGGCACTTATTTCAGAGGAGTTTTTGGCGGGGACGACCCCCGGTCTTTTGGGCCGCGTTCCCCGGCCGCGGCCGCGCGGCGCCCCCGGCGGGGGTGGGCGGCAGTGCTGCCGCCTTGTGGGCAGAGCGCGGTACTGCAGCCCCGCGCCGAGAGGCCGCCATGTTGAGTGTGGCGTGTCGCGAGTGTCGCGGACTTTGTTTGACCTTCTCGCAATGGCGGGCAAAAGGGCGCGAAAATCGAGGGCCCCCGGTGGGTGTTTATCCGGACCGCCTGCGCGGCGCACCGACGCCGGCGCGGCTCCGCGGGATTTTCTCTGGCATTTCAAGCGTACCCGACACGGGCTGTGGGCTCAGCGGCGCCGCGGGCGTGCGTAATTTGGCGGGTTTCTGACAGGCACCGGGGTAATCGGCTCTCTCTGCCGGGGTCCTCTTTTGGCCGCTTCCCCGCCCTCAGCGAGCCGAGGCCGCCCGAATTCTTCCGAAGAGCCGACTGGAGCCGAGGGCAGCCGAAAAGAGCCGACCGGAGCCGAAAAGCCGAGGGCAGCCGAAAAGAGCCGAAAGAGACCAATTTCCACGAAAATCCCAACTGAAACGATTTTAGACCAAGAGCCGAACCAAGCCCAATTTAGCCGGGTTTAATTAAACAGAACCGAACGACGCCGTAACACTTTGCCTGCAGTGCTCCGCTGCTGACGGCAGGGGGCGCTGTGACAGCAGTGAGCCCGGGCAGGCGGCAGGACGCGCTGTATAAATATAATATATAAATGTATACTAAGAGGAATAGAAGCTGTATGTCACGCGCAGATTTAGAAAATTTCAGGCTCCCAGGGAATCAATAGTTTTATTTAAATCATTTTAGTTTTGGAGGTTTTTTACTCACTGCCAGTGTCAGCCCGAGACTACAACTCCCGGCAGGCCCTGCTGCCGCCGTGGCGTCTGACGCAACGGCCGACGCGCCATGTCATTGGCCCGCAGGACGAGGAGTCCAATGGCGCCCGCTTCAAGGCGGCTGCTGCGGGACCCGGCGGCCGCCGCCGAGGGTGAGGGGCTCTGCAGGGCGGGAGAGGCGCGCCCGGAGGCGGCCGGTCCGGGCTGAGGGGGCTCACCCGGGCTGAGGGGGCTCACCCGGGCTGAGGCGGCTGCCCCGGGCTGGACCCTGCCCCTCTGTGGCCCAGAGCGGGCCCCACACGTGGCGCTGGTGGCCCGGGTGACGCTGTGGCTTTGCAGGGCTGGAGACCTTCGTGTCCATCGCCAAGACGCTGCCGTCGCCCCAAGTGTACGATGTCGTGGAGGGATACGTGAAAATTTCCATGGAGTGTGCTGAGATATCCAGGCTTCTCGATGGAGAAAGGAAACCCGAAAGTGAAGTAAGTTGGATATGGGGGCTGTCATTCAGGGGCTGGTGGCTGCAATCCCGACAATCCCACTCTGGAGAAGAACCAACAAAAGGTCGCTGGGGAATGGTCACAGCTGCCAAGGCTGACAGAACTCCTGGAGCATTTGGACAGTGTTCTCAGGCACAGGGTGGGACTGTTCAGGTGTCCTTGCAGGCCATGGAGTTGGGCTGGATGATCCCTGTAGGTCTCTTCAGGCTCAGGATATTCTGTGGTTTTATGAAAAAATAGTGCTTTGCGGTGTAAATAACACTGTACATTTTTGGTTTGGGTTTATTTTTTTTCTGGAAGTAGCAATGGCAGAATCACCTACCAAATGGGAGATGCTCCTTTCTGTTCATAGATGTTCTTGGATTTAATGACACACACAACCAATAGTCCTGTCCCAATCAAGCTGTTATCAAAAGGCCTTTTAGGAAATAAGGGGATCAACAGAAGCAGTTAAGAAAGCAAAAAAGTAGCCTAGTGAAAGTAAATGTTTTTAGATATCTGCCTGATACATCAGCATTTCTAGGATGCCACTGGTAAAGTCGACTTCATTTTTGTTATGTCATCCGGACACAATTTTATCCTCCTCAGAATATGATGAATAAACAGAGTTCAATAACTTTTCACTGTGAATGCTGGTGCAGTATTGCTTACAATGTAGTGTTGCTTACAATGTAGTATTGTATTGTGTGGCTTTTTAACCATCACTTGCTGTTCTTTGCCTTTCAGTATCATTTTTGTCTCTGTAATGTTCAGTGACAGCCTTTCCTCAATATCCCAGTGCTAGCAGGGGCTGATGTTTGTAATGGGCACAGTCCCAGTGCTGTATGGATTCTGAATTCTTCTGGCAGGAATTAATTGCAAGATTGGAACATGATACTTTTCTCCGGCACATTTCATTTTTCGTCATCCACTTAGGAGCAATTGTCTCTTGAAGCGTCGATTCCTTGAAACTTCATGCTCTCAGATGTGATCTTTGCAAAGAGGAAGCATAATTTGGGAGAGATTCTGGAAGTTAATGTCACTTTCACGTGTGGAAGATTTCCTCTTGCAGTGGGGTTGCTCTTTTTATTAATGGTGGTTATTACTGTTTGCTCAGCTGATAATTGCGAGTCTTACCTGATATTGTCAGGTACTAACATACTTTTTTATCCTGCAGATGCTGTTAATCTTTCAAGCTCTAGAAGCCATTTTACTGAGGACAGCCAGCGCCCTCTCACATTTTTCTGTTGTGGGAATGAACATTGTCAAAAAGTTGATTCATTCCTATATGAAACTGGTCTATGCTGCTTTGTATTCTGAAAGTCACAGGTAAGTCTTCTTGGTGCTCTGGTGGAGAATCTCTGTCAGGTGATCTGGAGGGACTGTACTAGATGTTGCAAAATTCATCTTGACTTATTGCTAATAATGCCCCTTTATTTCATAATCCTTTCCCACTTGTCATAAAATAATTGCCCGTGGAAATCTTTGCAAAGTGGAAACTGCCACATCAAACAATCCAGTGCGGTAGGATACTTTCCTGAAGCTGCAGTTTTCATCAGCTGGGCCTGTGCTGATGACAGCTAGCATGGGTGGTACCTCGAGTGCTGTTATTTCAATGCTGCTTGATTTGTAGGGTGAAATGTACGGTGTGGAACAGGCCTGGGCAGTCTTCCCGTGATGGCAAAAAGAGCTGCTCTTGAGTGCTTTATTTCCCTGTGTTTTTTGGAGTCAGGTTTCCATGTTTATATTGGATTTTTCTCTTTCAGACTGACTTCTCTTCTGCAATTTTTTCAGTCTCTTAAGTCTGAGGTCATTTTAGGTTGTTCAGTAATTGTGTTATCTATCCATGATCTCATGCTCGTGTGGATAGGGGAAAGAAGTTGCAAATGTCAGACATTTCAGGACAAAGCTGGGAGGAAGAGGAAAGCAGAGGAAAAAGCAGACTGAAATTGGCTTGTCCAAGGCCAGTGACTCGTCTTTCAGTCTTGGAGCAGAACTGGAAAAGTTTTCTGTGCTTTCCCAGTTCAAAGACTCCACTCTGCTTCCTGCACCGTGCAGTTGATCTTATTGCAGCAGGAATTTTAACGGGACAAAGAATCTCAAATAGGTACACTAGAAACAAATTCTGAGGCTGTGCAAGATCTGCACTTCTGACTAAGTGTTCAAAGGTTGCAGCTTCTGGAGAAATCCTTCTAGAACCTGCACAGAGGAGGCTGCAGATCTCTGATGGGAGATGCTCTGCATTTTCTGTGCAACCTCTTTGATGTGCAGAGGTATTTTCTTTCCTGTATGTCTAGATGGGATCTGTGCTTGAGTCAGGTGGCTTTTTGCAGTTTGTCCACGACAGAAACATGATGGACAGATCGCAGAGCTGTTCATGGCAGTGGCTGTTCAGATGGTGCAGGTCTGCAGTCTAGTGCATGGTGGCCCTGACACATTCCTGCTGAAATAAATGGCAAACCTCTGTGAGTTCAGGAGTTCATAGAATCATGGAATAATTAAGCGTTCTCTAGTCCAACTCCACTGCCATGAACAAGTCCAGCCTCACATTACAGCTTAATTTTGGGGAAGAACATAAAAAGGCATTTCCTTCTCCTTTCTCCCCTCGCCCCTCTTTCCCAGCTGCAGTTCTTACTGCCTAAAATAATTACTCTGATAGTTGAACCTCCCTTCTACTTTCTCTTTTAGTTTTAACCTGTTGATTTGGCAGTTTGTGTAGCCATCCTCCTGGGAATGCCTGCAGGTTTGGCTGGGCTTTGTTTTGTTTTTTAGGGTGAGCCGGGGGTGCCTCACCCTGCTGTCAGCCATGGTGGCTCAGGGCCCGGATTCTGCGAGGGATGTCTGCAGTCATTTTGATTTTGACAACAAGTACCCGCCTGGCTTGCTGAAAAGAAGATGTAAGCAGGTAAATTGAGGTGCTGCGTGCCATGGCGTGCTGTGCCGTGGCTCCACCAGCTTTTTTAGCTGTCTGTTCAGAACAAGGCTGTTGCCAATGTTTGCTCTATTTTCATCTGCAAGAGCTTAACTCTCCCGTCCTGTGTCAGGCTGAAGCCCTTGATTGTGCCCAGCTGGACACATGAAAATGCCTCATGTGTTTCCAACCAGGTATGGGGAAATAGAAATGTACAGTTCCTGTGAACTGCCCTTCTAATGTCTGAAGCAGAGTGAAAGTGACAGTAAACTCCTGAAAACAAGCCTTTTTTTTTGCAGTTTGGTGCCACTGAAATAGATGGGAATTGGAGAGGGGATACTGGGAGTAATTATACAGAGTAATTGCATTTGAAAACATAAACAAGAATTCTAGATATGTGAGTCAAGAGAAAAAAGTCACTGTTTTTCCAGAAGAAAATATCTCTTTTCCCTCCCTGTTTGCTAAAAATAGCCAGGATTGACCCAAACCAGTGCTTTAGAACAAGAATATTTGTGTCATTCCAAATGCAAGTGTATAATAAATCCAGTGTTGTTTGCAATGTTGACATATTGTTTCTGGATTTTAAAGATTACTTGCAGAGCAAATGTGTAGGTTTGTGTAGGATTTGTGCCATCTGAGATGAAAATTCAGAGTTCTTCTCTATAAAGCAATCAAGTGGAAGGCAAAAAACCAAACACATCCCTTTTTCCCTGGAACCACTTTGATAGTTTGGAATTGTCAGATTCCATGGATTTTGACCTCACTGCAGGAGCTGTCCACAGGAGTACCTCCACCATTGATTTTAAATGCTTGGGTGTAGTCTTTTGACCACAAGCTGCCTAAATAAGGTACAAGGAAACTAGCATCCAAAAGGTCTCAGTCTTGTACAGCTTTCAGTGAAAAAATGTCACAGCTGGCTATCAGAGGTGAGATTTTAACACAGAAATACCAGGCCCAAAGCTTCCAGCAAAATCTTGTTTGTTTCTCTCTATTTCTTCTTTCAACCCTTTGGTGAGTCCCTGCTGCCTTATCTTTTGCTTACTTAGAACCTTCTTTCAGGCTCCTTTACATGCAGCTTAATTTTGCACAGCAAAAAGGTTTTTAAAAAAGGTTTAAAAAAAGTTGTAAATGATGGCAGGACTCTGTCAGGGGATGGAGTGGTGGGATGAGGGGTGACTCTTGGGAAGAGGTGTATTTACACTGGATATTGGGAGGGGATTCTGGGCCATGGGGGTGATGGGACGCTGTCCTGCACAGGCTGCCCACAGAAGGAACCGCCCCATCCCTGGGGCGTCCAAGGCCACGCCGGACAGGGCTGGGAGCAGCAGGGCTTGGGATGGTGGAAGGTGTCTCTGCCCCTGGCAGGGCGTGCAGTGAGGGGATCCTGGAGATCCCTTCCAACTCAAACCATTTTGTGATTCAGTGTTCATGTCCTGTGGTGCTGTTACAGGCCAAGCTCGCACTGCTTCCGCTGTGCCTGAGCCGGCAGTTTTATATTCCCCCCTTCTCACGGGCATTTCTGTGATCTGACCAAGCAGTGCACAGGTGGGGAGGGTCAGTGATGCAGGGTTTGCCACGAGATGGCTGTTAGCGTTTCCTTTTTATTTAAATCTGTGGCCTGGTCTCGTACATTGAGAATTGAAAAGCGCGTGAACCGGTACATTTTCCTTTTTATGTAAAAGTGCTCTGTTTAATGCAGGAAGTTTTTTAGCTGAATTGCATGTAAATGTATGTCTGTGGCTGCATGCAACATTCTTATAAAAGTTGTTCCGTTCACCCATTTATGGCACTTCTAGGGGTAATCAGCAGTTGCAGTATCAATTCTGCAGTGGGTACAATCTGTGTGCTAACAACAATTTTTAATTTTAATTTTATATTTTTGTGTTTCCAGGGGAGACCAGATGTCCGCATGGCCTACATTCAGTTTGCTCTCTCCTTTCTCATTGCTGGTGACAATGCAATCTTGGCACAGGTGCTGGAACTAAAAGGTACTTCCTAACTGCTTGGTGGGTTTTTGTTTTTAAGGCACAGTCATTTATAGGTGATAATAAATATTACCTAATTAAAAATGTGAACCAGGTAGAGAGCACTAATAAGAAGCAAAATATATATTTTTCATCTTATTATCTGAAAAGCTTTAAACTTCTTTGGTAGTGTAGTAAATAAGCCTCTCCTGCTTGAGAACAATATGCTATCTGCTAAAACTTTGCAAAAATAAAGTCTTTGGTGTCACAGGTTAAAAAACTGTAAATCTAATAGAAAACTTTGAGGTCATAGAGTCAATAAACAAAAAAAATTCATGGCTTCCAGCCTTGCTCACAGGACAGTAACAGTGGATATGTTGCATTAATTTTCTTTTGAAAAGGGTGTACTTCAGTTGCCTTTCTGCCCTGTGAATGGTGACCCTTGGAAAAGTTATGAGACAATTCAGGAGGGATCTAGAAATATTGTTTAAAAGAAAGTGCCTAAGCCACTAGCTGGCAGCAGTAATGGCAGGGGACTGAGAACTGGCTGTAATTACTGACTGCTCCTGCTCCTGCTCCCCAGGGCTGCTGGTTTCCTTTAGGTGCTGGCAGGGGTTCAGTTCTGGCTGGCTGGGGATTGCCCACCTCGGCCCAGGCAGTACAGATGGCTTTCATTCCCCTGCAGGAGCCCCAGGCTCTCTATAAACTGAGGTTGTCTGACTTGGGGAAGCACTGGTGAGCCCAAATGTGATGGATGTAGTTGGAGATGGAACCTCCAAACCTTTGAGAATCACTCAGTGAAACAATTACAAGTGCTTCAAGGGGAGGAGTATGACATTGCTTGAATTTTAGTGTGGCATTTCAGGGCCCAAAATGCATTTAAAGTTGACAGATGCTGTAGCAGTGTTAACCAGTCAAGATGAGAGTAGGTTTGGCAGCATCACTTGCTCATAACCATAGTAATCATCCTTCTGAACTCTGATTGCTGCCTTTGGTTCATCCTGGAATAAAACAGCAGGATAAATGATGTGACATGGAAGAGGAATGGGGATTAATTGCCTGAAGTATTTTAGTAAGAAAAGAGCTTTCACATTTTGACTTACCATTTGAAATGTCCTCTTAGATTTCATTCCAGCTATTCTTCGCTCTGAAATAAAGGAAGACAGAGTTTCTACTGTCAATCTTCTGCTTTCCACACTGACAGCTAAGGTATGATACACCCTTGAAACTGTGTTGTCTCATGTTGTCTATTTCCTCGCTGCTGAAGGCAGTTCTGCAGTGATTTCCCCCACCATGTTCAGTTCTCAGGGCTGCTGGCAGCACTGCTGCTGCACTGTGGGACTGATGATATGTGTTGGACATTGGTAGCTTGGCTGTATTGCTGTCTCAGGGTTGAAAACAGGGAAGCAGGAATTGCTGAAAGGTGTGAGAGTTGGTTTAGTGGTGGCTGCCTTTGCTGTGCTCTGTCACCTTCTGAGCATGGCCCTGCCTCTTTCGTGGGCTGCTCTTGTTGCTTGCAGAGCAGCTGCACCTGAGATGTTTTTTATTTATTTAAAAATGTTTTTAGCTCCAGAATCTATGGCTTTTTAATATCTGTTCTGAGCTGCTGTAGCAGTGTTGCATAAGCTGTTGCATGAAGAGTTGAGAGAATGAAGGAAAAAATAGTTTGAAATTTAGAATGTAGCCCTAAGAGCCTGCCTCAGACTTGGGCTTTTCACAACTGACCAGCCGAAGCCAAAAATATTCTTTGATTTTGCTATAACACGAAAAAGAAGGATAATAAAAAAGCTGTCGTTTAAATGTAAAATAAACCTCCTTGGAACTTTGTGTTTCAAATGAAGCTTTTCCTGTGTGGGAATCATACATCGTGAGCTGTTGTGTTATTGGTGGATCCCAGCACACTGCATGACTCTTTCAGCTTAGCAAGAAGAATGAGAATTAAAACAATGCCAGCAGTAAAGCACAGCAGAAGAACTTTTGAGAAACTTCCTTCCCTTCCGTTCAAACTTTGTTTGTAGCAGGCTTTACTATGCCTGCACCCAGGTTCCCCTGGTCCTGCTCTGTGGCTGTGATGCTCTAAACATGATCTGTGCTCTTTAACATGAACATCTGTCCTGTCCAGGGTGTGCAGGGTGTGCAGAGGTTGGTGCAGGGTCAGGGTGGAGCAGGAGCAGGTGAGAGAAGCATTGACAGGACAGGCAGAGCCTTTCTTCTGCTGTGTGAGGAGAGCCAGCTCTGTGTGTGCTAGAGGAATGAGGTGTGATGCTGTTTTGCCGTGGTTTTGTGACAACTTGCCATAAATAGAAGAGTTTGCATTTTTCTCATTTTCAGGTGGTTCATAACAAAAACATCAGCAAGACACAGAAGGTGCGTTTTTTCACTGCAGAGGTGTTGCTTCCCATTGCTTCCCTGTACCGCTGGAATGGGATTACTGATGTCAGCCCTGAGGATTTAAAGGTCTGGCCATTTATTTCTTTGTTACTCTCAGTCCTTGTGCTGCCTTGATTTCCCCTCCTCTTGCAGCCCGCAGCTTTTGAAACCGCTCCCAGTCGCTCTGAGCTTGATGAGCTCAAAAAGGGGAATCTACTGAGCCTGTTTAAAAAGACCCCTCAGATTTCTGCTGCTTCTCACTGGGTTTTGGCTACAGAGTTTTCACCTTTGTGTGTGCCCTCTTGTATTCCTCTGCCACATGCTTATGACCCTGCCACTCCCATGCTGATGTACTGTAAACACCCTTTGGAGGAGATCTGTTTCTGGTAGGGATCTGCTCGGAGCTGTGCAAATCCCTGACCCCATTCATAAGCATACATTTCAGTTCTGAGTCACTGTAAGTTCTTGCAGTTCCTGGCAGTCCCTGTAAGTCATATGATTCATGATTTCCCAGCCATATAGTCAAGAGTCTTCTCACCCATAGGCATCTTGAGTTGTTCTGGATTTAGAAAGTTAATGGAATTGTAGAATCACAGAATGGTTTGGGTTGGAGGGGACCTTCAAGTCCTGAAGTTTCTCTTTTTCATCTGAACAAAAGCCAAACTTTGTTTTAGTGTTTCTCTGAGAGGAGCCATATAAAATGTAGAGTGAGGCTGATACCTGTGATGCCAAATCTCACATGCCTTTTTTACTCCTTTTGGGTCTTACAGGTGGCTCAAGGTTCTGAGGAGGTGGCAGAGCAATGGTGCGAGAACTCGTGCACAGTTTCTTGATGGACCTGTGCTGCTCTCTGAAACATGGCATAACCTTCTATGACCCAAGTCTTGGCACTTCTGGCAAGTGAGTCACTGGGCAGCTGGGATTGTACAGGGGGTCTTTGCTAGAAGCCAAAGAGACCTCACCAGTTATCGTGTCTGCCCTGAAATGTGTGGTGTTAATTCACTGCTTGTCACGCAGAAAATGTGGAGCTGAATTAATTTCTTACTTCTTTGAGCGTAAACTCAGAAATTTGCCAGGAGGGTGAGAGATCTTGCCTTCAGTTAATAGTTTTGCCTTCAATTAACAGTTAGAGAAGCTGCAGAGTTCACATCCTATATAAAGTATCAAAATAAGGATTTCTTATTCAAAATAATTTTTTTTTGTCCTCAACAGGGGAGGAAATGTGGTACTGCTGCACTTCCTGCTTGGTTTAAAAACTGCAACAGAAGATGAAATGGTTGCTGATCTCGTGGTGAATATTCTCAAAGTGTGCCCAGATTTATTGAACAGATACTTCAAGGAGAGCCAGTGTTCCTTTGTTCCTAGAGTGAAGTCTGCTTGGATGGACAACGTGAAGTTACTCAAGAAGGTGAGAGTGTGGGTGATGGTAAAAAGCCATGCTCAGGGCAGGAGGCTCTATAAACATTTGCACTAAACTGGTAAAGAAGGAATTGGTGTAAGAAACAGTGGAAAACGTCACATCGGGGACATATTTTTTGAGATGCAGCAACATCGAAGCTCAACTAGAAAACCTTTTGTCCTTTGTGAGTGTTCTGCTGCCTCTTTGTTTAGCCTAAAATGGGCAAGTAGGATCTGGAATCTCTTGAAAAGGGATGGCCTTTAGCAGGGATGCTGGTTGCATACAGGGGGTCCATTTAGTTGAGTAGGAGTCTGGAGGATGCTCTGTAGCATTTTTGCATAAAAATTGACATTTAATGTTGCCAATACTTCTGTCAAGTCAAAATCCTTCTGTGAAATGCTCCCCAGAAGAAGCTGTCATCTCCAGAACTGTATCAATGGGCTTAAAGTTTTGTTTCTTTTCTTTCAGATCTTCGAGGCTCAACCAGAGATCTCCAATGCTTTTAAGAGTTCAGAATTTATTCCTCTTCCCAGATTGCTCTCTGTGGTGATGGTAACAACAGTCCCTGCAGTGTGCAGTAGAACAATGTTCACGCAAGGGCTAAATGTAAGAGCAGTCTATTTCAGTGACTTTTAAGAGCAGTCTGTGGTATTTCAGTGACTCTTCTGTCCTAGTTTGTACTGTTTCATTTTAGTGTCTGATCATTCAAGACATTTCTTAAGTTGGTTAATTACTTGTGGTTTATGTTGTCTGCCTCAGCATAAATCTGGCTCGGTGAAGCACTGGAAAATGAATTAAAATCACTGATACTGATTCCAGGTGCCTTTCACAAGCACCAGTTCTGCCTCTGTCCGCTGGTGTTTTAGGCTGGGAATCTGAAAACCTATGGATTTTTTACTGCTAGCTAAGATCTAGAAAATAAGTAATTCAGTGACCAATTTTAGCACACTTTCAGAGTATGGATTCTGTGCATAGCACAACAGGAATCACTGAAATGTCATTAATTCACTTCCTTCTTTTAGCTGCCCAGCACAGAGGTGAAGCAAAGCATCCTATCCCTGGTGTCCATGGTGCTGAGAAGAGCCCTGAGGAACATTCAGCACTGCTTGTCTGAGGAAACCTGGCAGAGGTCACAGATGTACACACTGGCAGCAGTGCAGGAGTTTGTGCAGCTCTACAGAGAAGCTGTCAGCAAGGTAGGAAGAAAGAGACAATTGCAGCAGACAGCTGCTCTCCCTGTACTTTGTCCTGGAGTGGTGCAGCTGAGGGGCCAGGGGATGGTACCTGGGGAGGCTCTGGGTTAAATGGTGAGGGAGGAGCCTGCACTTCCTGACGTGTCTGTCTGATGGGAACGCAGATGCAGTTCTGTGGGGAGACAGAGCTGCAGCATGAATGGCTGTGGTGCTGCAAATGATTGCCAGGAGCAGGAAGCAAGGTCTCTTCCTGCTTCAAGTCAATGTAGCCAGCAGAGGTTACTCACAAGTAACTGGACAAGAGAGCACTTGAGTTGAAAATATGCCATGAGGAAGAAGAACCGAACAAATTTTTCGCAGGAAGCCTTTTCAATAAAATGTTCTTTCCAGTACTTACTTTAGGCACAAGGGGAAGTGCAGTGCTTGATTTGAGGTCATTCTCTGATTGCACACAAGGTCAATTCCAACCTTTGTGAAGAGCTGCAGATCTTCCTGTTGGGTGTTTGGGGATGTATTTATCACAGGAGCTCCACAAAGCAATTTACCCTGTTTGTTTTTAGGTTTTACCAGACATGACCAGCATTGTGTCTGTCTGGCACTGAGAGCTGTTGCAATTTTCCCTGCTCGCTTTTAGGTTTTGCCAGACATGACCAGCATAGTGGCTGTCTGGCAGTCCCTTCTGAAGCAAGAGAGAGAACACAACAGCGGCCCAGCAGAGAAAAAGGGAGGTGATGTCTCCACTGTGAAGGCAATGACCGAGACAGAAGTTGCTGAGCAGCATGGTAGGCAAAGCAGGTGGAGTTACAGCTTCTTATCTCTGTGGGAATGAGTGGTGTGAAACCCTGATCCCACCCTTAACTTCAGCAGAATCTCACTTGTATTTACTGCTCACCTTTTCTTTGTTCAGTTCTTCAGGCTGTTAGAATTGCCTGAGAGCACAGTTCAGCACAGAGGCTGCCCCTGCTGCTAGAAGGTTGAACAGTTTGACTTGGCTGTCCCAGGATCACAGAGTGGCTGGGGTTGGAAGGGATCTCTGTAAATCATCTTGGCCGATTCCTCTGCCTAAACCCGGGTACCCAGGTCCACATTCGCACAGCTTCTGAGCATCTCCAAGGATGGGGACTCCAGAACCCCTTAGGGCAGCCTGTGTGGGTGCTCAAGTCAGAAAGTGTTTCCTGATGCTCAGAGTGTTCCTGTGGTTCACTTTGTGCCCAGTGCCTCTGCTCCTGCCCCCAGGTGCTCCTGGGAGGAGCTTGGCACCATCATCTTTGCACTCTCAGCTGCTCATATGCATTAATAAAATGCCCCTGAGCCTTCTCTTCAGTCTGAGCAGTCCCAGCTCCCCCAGCCGTTCCTCACAGGAGAGATGTTCCAGTCCCTTCACCATTTTTGGGAGCCTAAGCTGGACTCTCCCCAGTGTCTCCATTTTCTGGGGAGTCCAGACCTGAACACAAAGCTCCTGGTTTGGGCTCCCCGGTGCTGAGAGGAAGGGAAGGAGCAGCTCCCTGACAGGGGCACCGAGGGCTGTGCTGGCAGAACTTGCTGCGCTCTGAGCTGTCCCTTGTGTTTCTGAGAACAGCACCCAGCTGCTTTCAGGCTGGGCTGGGAGGGAGGATGCTGGGGGAGCTTTGTGATTTGGGGTCACTTCCCTGAAAAGCTGGAAAAGCAAAATGGCACCTTGTGCTGGTGTCTTTGCCTTTTCCATTTCAAGCAGCCTCAGTTCACCTCCTGTCACGGGAGCTGCCGCATGGGAAGCGGCGCAGCGATGGATCTGAGCTGTCTAGAACATTCCTGCTCCCCTTGCCTCTCCCTCACACCAACATCTCTTGTGCATGCACGGAGTGCCCCGACAGGCCCAGGCAGTGCACCAAAAGTGCACTGGAATATGGTCCCCTGGAGGTGATGGGCCAGCTGCTGGTGAGGATCTGCCTTTAAAATGTGGTTTTCTTTTTTTCTTTTTCTTTTTTTGTTTGGTTTTGTTTTTCAGGTTTCTGGAGAACAAGGTGATACATAGAATTACTTCCTTAGTCCACACGCTGTGGCTAACAAATTTAGGAGACAAGAGACAAAACAAGAATCCATCCCAGGAGAACAGGAAACTTCTTCCTATTCAGCTTGTAAATGAATTTCTGTGTGTTTTGGTGGCGTTAATCAAACATATTCGGTAAGTGCTTTGCTTTGTTTTGTGTTTAGCTGGTTTGCATTTCATCCTCTGCCCAGTTGGAACTTTATTATGGCCAGGAGGATTTCTATATCTCTGCTGGATGGCTTTTTTCACCTTCAGTTTGTGTGTTGAGTAGTGAATTTGGATGAGACTTCTTTGACAGGAGGATTTAAGTGTTTGAATGCAGTAAAGTAAAATGTGCTGCACAGTTGCTGTTGAGTCCTTTGTGCTTAACTCCTGGCCCTTCTGACAGCAGGGATTAGAGCTGTGCTGATGGATTAGCATGCATGGCACTTGTGTTTCCTTTTGCCAGGACTAACATGGACCTGGCCGAGCTGACTGAGCTGTTCAGCACCCTGAGCTCCGTGCTGGAATACCGTGCTGGCGTTGTGGAGGCTTTCAGGGACATGAGGCGATTGACGGTCAATGCCAGCGTCCTCTCCAGCAGGGAGCTGCTGCTGCTGCTGCACAGGTGGAGCCTTGTCAGCGCAGACCTGCAGCTGCAGCGGGATCTGCAGGCCCTGGCCCAGAAGTACCAACACAAAGAATTGCTCAGTAAGTGCTGAAATGCCTCAAGGAAGGTTTGTTTTGTTGGGGCTGTTACAGAGCAGCAGCTCAGGTGAGGCAGACTTCTCTGGCAGTAGGGCCAATGCCTTCTGTCAGACTGATGGACCCTGAGGGAAGAGGAAAGGACATGGAAGGGCATTTTTCACATCTTCCTTGTGGTGGTTTTGAGCCTTACCACAATTTGGAAGCTTTGGAGAAACACGGTTTATGAAGGGAGAGAGCTTTAAAGTGAAACTTAGTGGCAAATCAGGCTTTGAGTTAGGCTTTGAAAAAGGGTATTCTTTAATGAAATCTTAAGAGAAAAAGCAGTGCCTGGAGGCTTTGTGCTCAAAGGCGTGAATCCTTCTGAGCGTGGATGGGGGTCTGAAAGTGATGTGTAAATAAAACCAATAAATAAATAGAGCAAGAGAAAGGTAATAGTTGGCATCTCTTGTTGTCACCAGTTTTGAAGAAAGGAAAAAAAGCCAGGACTTGTAACGACTGAATCCACACAGGAGAGCACCTCACTTGCAGCATTTTGTGCTAGGAAAATCCTTTGGAGTGTCTGATGTTTGTTTTTTTGGTGGTTATGTTACAGAAAATATCAAAGACAAGAGCAAAGCTCAAGCCTCATGTCCTGTGTATGGTCACACTGGGAAAAGGAGCGAGGTGGGAGCAGATGACGCTGCTGCAGACGTGGGAGTGTCTGAGCTGGGGAAATGCAGAGAGCACCTGAATTCCATCCTTGCCCCTTGGGAGCCTGGTTTGCCAGCACTGCCCTGCGCACGGGGAGGGGACGCCCCCAGGGCCGGTGAGGCTGGGGGCGAGGCAGCGGCTGTCACCTGTGCCTCCATTCCCGTTGTCACCAAGCTGCCGGTGAGCTCCCTGGCTGGGCAGAGCCCCCTCGGGGAGCAGGACGTGTCCCCAGCGCTGAGGTGGCTGCAGAGCCGTGTCCTGCCACAGCCAGAGGCCGTGCGGGAGGTGCTCGGGGATGGGACGCTGAGGAACGGCCTCTTCCAGCTGCACAGCCGGCTCTGCCAGGCCAGCAGCTCCTCAGGCGGGCTCTGCCGGCAGCTCCGTGGGCTCAGCTCCATCGTGCTGCAGCTCACGGAGCAGCAGGGCCCGCCCAGCCCCTTCCACGGGCCGGTGACATCTCTGTGCCCATCGGCAGCGCTGGACGAGGATGCGCACGAGACGGGTGAGTTGTCTTGTTCTCATCGCTCGTGTTAGGAGGCGGTGGTGGGAGAAACGAGGAGATTCCAGGGCTGCTGTAATCCATGGAATCGGCTCTCCCGTGTCCAGCCAGGCTCGTGGCTGTCCAGAGCAGGAGCTGTGTCTGGTGGGATGGGGCAGGGGTGGGCAGCACAGAGCGGGGTCACACTGGGAGCTTTTCTGGCACTGCAACACTCCCACTCCCTCTGAGAAACTTCCTTTCAGGGACTAAAATGGAACAAAAGGTTTAAAAGAAATAGAATTCCAAGAGGGAACATAGTCTGCAAAAACCCCAACTCCACGTGGGCCTGGATGCTGATCCCCGCTGCTGGTCAGTGGGAGCATCTGCCAGGGCAGATTTCAAACTGCTGTATTGAACAGGAAACTGCTTTGTTCATTCCTGGGAGCTGGGAGTGTGTCTGTGCCTTTGCACGGGCAGAGCCACTCCAGATTTTCCAGCTAGGAAAGAGCTGGGGAACTCTTTTAAAACACAGTCCTGGAGGCCCCGAGCAGCTTGGCTTGGGAATGCTGTGGGGAAATAGAGCAATGTCTGCTCTGACTTGTCTCCCCTTTCTCCCACAGCTGTTTCTGTGTTCCTGACTGCCATTTACATCGGGGACACGTGGCTGGGAGCACAGCAGCCGGATCTGTTACTCACCCACGCCAGACTGGTGTGCACTGGCGCAGATTGTGAGTTACAGGGTGACCTGGACGCTCGGAAACAAGGGGAAGAAACTCTTGTGTCTCTTTGCAAAAAGATTGGGCTCCATCAGGGCAATAATTCAGGGGACTGACATTGATCTGTAACGTTCTTCTGTGCTCCGTCCTCATCACCGTGAGCCCTGCAAGCCTCCTGAGCTGTTCTCATACAGACCTGCCTTGGTTGGGCACAGAAATCAGGATTTTATTCCTGTGTGCAAACTCAGGGAGAAGATTTTATTCACCATCTCTCAGAGGGACATTCAAGCTCCAGTTTCCCTTTCCTTGAACAGTTTGAGAGACAGTACTACTTATGTAATTTTTATTACAGGCATTTTTATCTTTTTGAAGAAGCAGACTGATTGTGCACGTGTGTGCCCTTGGTATCCATCCTCTCTCTGATACAGGACAGGACAAAAAGGCTGCAGAGCTTCCCACAACGGGGTGTGAGTGCAAAGAACGAGGAGACAGAGGAAGACTGGACTCAGGAATCAGGATGGTCTTCTGGGGTTGAAAAAGCTTGAATGGCTTTTAAAGACATTGATATCAGATTTGGTTTATTTTTATTACCAGCACCGCGGGCCGGGCTCGGGGCGCAGCCGGGGCTCTGTGAGGCTTCCCCGCCCGTCCCTCTCTCTCCCCCTCCCTCCTTCTCCCCGTGTTCGCCTTCTCTCGCCCCCTTTCCCCCATTCCCTCTCCCCCCACAAGCCCGGCTCCTTCCTGTCCTGCCCCTACCCCGCTACTCCCTTCTGCTCCCCCTCTCTCCCTCCTGTGTCCGCCCTCCCTGTACCCCCTCCCGGGCTTTCCCTTCCCGTCCCGCTTTCCCCCGCAGCCCGCCCTCCCTCCCTGAATAATATAAAAATTAAAAATATATGAAGAAATATGGTGTAGCAGTAGATATGGTACATAATATAAAAATAATTTATCTATATTATTTGAATATTATACATATGATATATATAATTTCTAATATAATGCATGAATATAAACTATATATATAAATGTGAATATAGTTATGGAAGCTATAAATATGAAAATATTTCAATATAGTTTAAAAGAAGAGGGTTTTTTGTATTTTATTAGTTAGAGATGGGATTTTTATTATAAACAATAATAAATTATTATAAAAATGTAATTTTAAATATCGAAATACGCAATCAATATATAAGGATATTTATGAAAACACAAAAGATCAATAAATATAAATAACAGGAATAGACATAATATATTATATAAATTACATAATACATCAATGTCCACTATAAATATGCATGTGCATCTAAATACGAAAAATAGAAAGATAAAATTTCTTTCAATCTGGTTTTCAAGAAGGGGGGCTTGTTTTGTTCTGGTTGGCTAAGAGGCGGCTTTTTGGCACTTATTTCAGAGGAGTTTTTGGCGGGGACGGCGCCTGTTCTTTTCGGCCGCGTTCCCCGGGCGCAGCCGCGCGGCGCCCCCGGCGGGGGTGGGCGGCAGTGCTGCCGCCTTGTGGGCAGAGCGCGGTACTGCAGCCCCGCGCCGAGAGGCCGCCATGTTGAGTGTGGCGTGTCGCGAGTGTCCCGGACTCGCGTGACCTTCTCCAAATGGCGGCGAAAAGGGCGCGAAAATCGAGGTCCCCGGTGGGTGTTTATCCGGACCGCCTGCGCGGCACACCGACGCCGGCGCGGCTTCGCGGGATTTTCTCTGGCGTTTCAAGTGTACCCGACACGGGCTGTGGGCTCAGCGGCGCCGCGGGCGTGCGTAATTTGGCGGGTTTCTGACCGGCACCGGGGTAATCGGCTCTCTGTGCCGGGGTCCTCTTTTGGCCGCTTCCCCGCCCTCAGCGAGCCGAGCCGGCCCGAATTGTTCCGAAAAGAGCCGAAGAGCCGAGTGCAGCCGAAAAGAGCCGACTGGAGCCGAAGAGCCGACTGGAGCCGAAAAGAGCCGACTTTACACCAAGAGCCGAGGGCAGCCGAAAAGAGCCGACTGCAGCCGAAGAGCCGAGGGCAGCCGAATGAAGCCGACTTTACACGAAGAGCCCATCATAGCCGAGTGTAGCCGGTGGCCGAGCGGAGCCGACATGAGCCGCCTTTAGACAAAGAGCCCAACAGGACCGAGTTTAGCCGAACCGCGCCGAGTCCATATTGTTTATGGTTACGTTTCTCTTTAGGCTTTGTGTTTATTTCTAGGTGGTATTTTTATTCTGATAGATAGATTGAGGCACTATGGGTTTATTCCATTAGGAATAATTTTTTGTTGTAAATTTAGGTTTATTTGGTTGGGGTTTTTTTTGTTTTTTTGGTTTTTTGTTTGTTTGTTTGTTTGTTTGTTTTGTTTTGTTTTGTTCTGTTTGGTTTTTTTTTTTTTGTCTATTGATGTATTTGGTTCCTGTTTATGAGTTTTATTTTTGGGAACATGGGTATTTATATGGTGGAACTTTTAAAGTATTTTTTTATGTGGGTAGTTATTTTCTTATTTTTTAGTGGTTTAGATTTTTTTTCTATTTCGTTAATTAGTTCGGGTTTTAAAGTGATTTTACAGAGTATCGGTTATTCTTTGAGTTAGTGTCGAGGTAGAATTTTGGTTATTTTGTTTAGTAACGTTCAGGGTCCGTGGCAGTGTTTGGAGTTTCATAAGTTGGTTTGATTTTTTTTAGTAGTTTTTGCGATTTGCTGTGCGTGTTTCTATGGGGTTTTCTTTTATTTTCGTTCCATTTTTCTGACGTGATGAGAATTGTTACCTCAAAGACTGTTGTGTATTTTTTTCGCCGGCAATCGTTTGGCTGGAGGAGGAATCCTGATGTTTTTGGAAGATATTGGTGGGAATTTGGTGCTGTTTGTTTTGTCATTTTATTCAGGAATTGGATTTTAAATGTAAAATTATAAGTATATGTAAACAAAACAAATATGCGTGTAGAAATGGGAATAAACAACTTTTTAAATATATTCCGTCTATTTTTAAAATTTAACATGTAACAGGAGTCATTACATATTACAATAAGATATTCTATTTTTAATAGAGTATTGTGTATATTTATAGATATATAAAGAGACAATTATAAACACAACCCAAACAAATGATAAATATATGAATGTATTGCAAATCTATGCAGATATATAAAAATAATTAAATAATTGTAAATATAAAATAACATAAATCGATACAATACATAGTACATGTAATACTGTATATATCTATTATAATATATTGTAGGAAATAGATATAAAATAGATATGAATATAGTACATCCATATGGTATAATGTATACCAAAGTATAGATATGATAAATACAAATCTAAAAATAGTTTTCAAGTAGTTTAAAATAAAGGATGGTTTGGGTTTTTTGGCAAAAGCAGGGGTTTTAGTATAAAATAATAAATACAAATAATAGAAAGCTAGAAATCTGAGTATAGGAATGTAGCATCGAAATATGCAATATCGAAATATGCAATCAATATATAAGGATATTTATGAAAACACAAAAGATCAATAAATATAAATGATAGGAATTGACATATTATATAAATTCCATAACAGAGCAATGTCCACTAAAAATATGCATGTGCATCTAAATAGGAAAAATAGAAAGATAAAATTTCTTTCAATATGGTCTGCAAGAAGGGGGGCTTGTTTTGTTCTGGTTGGCTAAGAGGCGGGTTTTTGGCGCTTATTTCAGAGGAGTTTTTGGCGGGGACGGCGCCTGTTCTTTCGGGCCGCGTTCCCCGGCCGCAGCCGCGCGGCGCCCCCGGCGGGGGTGGGCGGCAGTGCTGCCGCCTTGTGGGCAGAGCGCGGTACTGCAGCCCCGCGCCGAGAGGCCGCCATGTTGAGTGTGGCGTGTCGCGAGTGTCGCGGACTCGCGTGACCTTCTCCCAATGGCGGCGAAATTGGAGGCCCCCGGGTGGGTGTTTATCCGGACCGCCTGCGCGGCACACCGACGCCGGCGCGGCTTCGCGGGATTTTCTCTGGCGTTTCAAGTGTACCCGACACGGGCTGTGGGCTCAGCGGCGCCGCGGGCGTGCGTAATTTGGCGGGTTTCTGACAGGCACCTGGGTCAATCGGCTCTCTCTGCCGGGGTCCTCTTTTGGCCGCTTCCCCGCCCTCAGCGAGCCGAGCCGGCCCGAATTGTTCCGAAAAGAGCCGAAGAGCCGAGTGCAGCCGAAAAGAGCCGACTGGAGCCGAAGAGCCGACTGGAGCCGAAAAGAGCCGACTGGAGCCGAAGAGCCGAGGGCAGCCGAAAAGAGCCGACTTTACACGAAGAGCCGACTGGAGCCGAAAAGAGCCGACAGGAGCCGAAGAGCCGAGGGCAGCCGAAAAGAGCCGAAAGAGACCAATTTCCACGAAAATCCCAACTGAAACGACTTTAGACCAAGAGCCGAACCAAGCCCAGGGAATAAATAGTTTTTTTTAAATCATTTTAGTTTGGGGGATTTTTTTTACTCCCAGGTAGCCTGAAAGTTTTATTGCTGCTTTTTTATTCTAAAGCTAGAAAGGAAAACCAAGATTAGAAATATAGGGAAAGGAAAAGGAAAGGAAAGGAGGTGAGAGTGAAAAAGGAAGAGGGAGGGTGGAAAAGGGGGTGAAAAAAAGAAAAACTCGTTGGAGTGGAAAAGAAAGGACACTGGGGAGGAGCGGTGCTGCCTCAGGCCCTTCCCCGCCCAGGAGCGAAGGACCCGTTTGATGCCCCGGCGGGACCGCAGCTCCCGGCGGCGGCGGAGGGAGCGGTGGCTGTCAGCCCGAGACTACAGCTCCCGGCAGGCCCCGCTGCCGGCGCGGCGTCTGACGCAACGGCCGACGCGCCATATCATTGGCTGGCGGCCCGAGGCGGGCAGCTCCCGGCGCCTCTCCCGCGCGGGACGGAGCCGCGGCGGCGACGCTGCCGCCGGAGGGGCGCAGCCTCCGTCCGGCCGCCCGCACGGAGCTGAGCGGCGCGGAAGGGGCGTCCGCCCGGTTCCTCGGCCTCGCTCGGCGCTACCGATGGCGGAGGGGGCTCCGCTCGGGCGGCGCCGGGCGCTCCCGCGGTCCCTGTGGGGCGGCTGCCCTCGGGCTGGCGGGGGCGCAGGAGCCCCCGGGCTGCAGCCGTCTCCCTCGGGCCGCTGCCGCTGCTGCGGGCGGGGCCGGGCGAGCGGCTGCGGAGGCGGTCTCTGCCTTGTTTCTGTGCAGCCGTGCGGGTGGGAACCGGGGCTCTGCTCTGGAGGGGGCTGAGCCCTTGCCAAGGGAGCTCCCCCTTGGTGTTACCCCTGGCGGAGGAGAGGGGTGTCGTGCACAGCCAGAACGGCATCAACGCTGCACCAAAGGGGCTGGGGGGGATTCTGCCCTTCTCCCCAGCTCAGGTGAGACCCCACCTGCAGAGCTGCCCCAGCACAAGAAATCTGTGGAGCTGTTGGAACAAGTGCAGAGGAGGCCCTGGAGCTGCTGCAGGGCTGGAGCCAGGCTGGCAGAGCTGGGGCTGCTCACCCGGAGAGGAGAAGCTCCAGGGAGAGCTCAGAGCCCCTGCCAGGGCCTGAAGGGGCTCCAGGAGAGCTGCAGAGGGACTGGGGACAAGGATGGAGGGACAGGAGCCCGGGAATGGCTCCCAGTGCCAGAGGGCAGGCATGGATGGGATCTTGGCCATGAGGAATTGTTCCTGGCAGGGTGGGCAGGGAGGCCGTGGCTGAGCTGGGAGAGCACAGGGGGCCCTGGTGTCCCTGGGCTGGCAGAGATGGATGAGCACAGCAGGGATGAAGGTGAAAGCTCTCCAGCCTTGGCCGGTGACGTGAGCGGGCGTTTGTTTTTGTTACCTTTTGTGAGCATGCCAGAGGCCCTAGGGTGCCAATAAATGGCAATATTAGTGCTCCTTCTGAGTGCTGCTTCCCTCTGCTTGCTTGTGACTAATCCTGAATCTCTGCCCAGCCTGCTGAGCTGAATTTTCCTGATCAGAAAAGGAGGAGCAGTGGGTCAAGAGACCCTCCAGCCAAACACTGACAGGAAAAGCTTCACCTCTGTGCAGTTACAAACGTTCTGTGTCACTGCTGGATGGCTCGAGGCAGTGAGCGTTTCCCACAGGTTACTTTTTCACACCGGTATCTTCTTGCTTTATCTCTGATTATTCTTGCTTTATCTCTGGTTGTACTCCCTTGGCTGGTGGGTGTTGATCCAGAGCAGGACATGCACAGCAGAACAAGGAAAAGGAACATCACAAAGGCGGCGAGGCCGACCCCGAAGGCGATGACGATGGAGTCTGTGGGCACAGCAGAGGTTCTGTCATTTTGCACGGCACAAACAGAGCACAGCGAGGTGATTTACCCTCCCTGCTGCAGGGATGCCATCTGACTCATTTCTCCTTTCAGAGACAGGGCTCTAAGTGCCAATTTGTCAGAGGTCTTGGGAGCCTCCTGACAGTGGGGATGAGGGAGGGAAAAGCCTCTGGTGTGTTCTGGTGCCCAGAGCTGTGCAGATAACTGAACGTGGCTCCTGTTACACGAGCACAGGGCAGGAAGCCTGAGTGGTCACTGCCTAATCCTGCAGGGTCTTTAGGGAGAGGCCCTCAGGGAGGGAATGCCAGCCACAGGGGAAAGGTTCATTCCTGGTTTTTGGGTTTTGCTGGGCCAGCCACATGCCAGAGACTTGCATCTAGCTTAGCTCAGCAGTTTGGGGTTTCCCTAGTGGAATCTGGGGGTAGTCATCTGCCCTAACTTTAAAATTAAGGGAATTAGGTGAGCTGCTCCTGGTCCCAGCAGCACCAAATGTTGCTCTGCAGCGTTAGAGAGCAAGATTTTCTGGATGGAGGGATTTGGATATTCACACCACTTTCTTGAAGGTGTGGTGCTCTAAGCTTGGAGGCAATAAACCTTGGCTGATCTGAATGCACAGAAAAGCTTTTCTAGGCTAAGTTTCTGCTCCTTTTTCCTACTGCTGTCCAAGCAAGTGAAGGACAGGCAGCTCCTAACACAGAATTCAACCTTCACCATCAGAAAGGCAGTCTCTTGCATTGTTAGTGAGAGAGACATGAAGGTGTTCTGAAAGGCCATCACATTTTCCTGGGCTATATAATAATTGCTCTGGAATAACCTTGGGAAAAAACAAATTTAGTCTCTGAATCCACATCCAAACAGTTTCAGCCATCCTCAGGGATGGGAGGGAAGGTCAAAGAGTATGTTTGCAGCTTGTTGGGAATTGTACATTTCCTTTACTAAAAGTCTGAATGCTTGCCAGTTGCAATGTCAGCCTTGTCCCAGGATGAAAACAGTGCTTTTATGAAAACCTCTTCAGTGAACTTTGATGGCAGTAGCACACGGGGAACTAGCACCCCACACTACAGATTCACAAGTAATCACATTTCCCCTTAGCAAATGACAAAAAAAAAAAAAAAAAAAATCTGTCCTTGTAAACAAGAATTAGTGTCAGCAGTCTCATAGCTTCAGATACTGTACGGTAAAGCCCAGAGTGTTTGTTAGTATTTATCCAGCCTGAAGGCAAACAGTCAGGCACACAAACCAGGCACTGGAAGGGAAGGGAAGGGAAGGGAAGGGAAGGGAAGGGAAGGGAAGGGAAGGGAAGGGAAGGGAAGGGAAGGGAAGGTGCCCCTTGCCCTGCAGCCTCCATGGAGGAGGGCATGGTGCTGCCTGCTCTGCCAGGAGCAGATGGTTTATCTGAGGAACAAGAGGATTGCCAGTGTGCCCACAGCGGGAGGGTGAGGTGGCTGGGGGAGCAGAGGGAGCTGCTCTCTCCTGCAGGCTCCAGGGCTGTGCCCCTTTGATTGCCTGGGCCCTGGGCTCTCTGAGGATCTGCTCCTGCTCTCTCCTGCAGGCTCCAGGGCTGTGCCACTTGGATTGCCTGGGCCCTGGGCTCACTGAGGATCTGCTTCCATCCCCACCTTTGGCCACTGCCCCACAAACGCTCCGTCCTGGGGCCACTGTGCTGGTGGCCTTGGGAAGTCTGGGTGCCCTGCCCTGGATTCACAGCAGATGAGGTGGAAAAAGAAGGGTCACTGGCTCCAGGGCCAAATATTGACTGAGATAAAATAAATCTCCCCCTGAAAGTACAGAAAACATTGTGTTCTTTGGAACAGGTCCGGTATGTTTGATTGAGCGTTTCTTTGGGAAAAAGGTCAGTGTGTGTTGGCATCAAAGGCACAAAGAGATGAGGGGAATTAGCCCAGCTCCTTTTGAACCCAAAAGCAGAGCTGGCCTAGCTTCACCCTCATCAGAAACCTGAGTTTGGGCTGGGCAGCTGAGAAATATCCGTGGGCAGGGGCAGCCTAGTTTACTCTTCCTTTGCCCAGGGACATTTGGAGAAGCCCAAAGCTATCAAGTGTTCCACACCACTGGGACCGAAATGAAGAGTGTGGATTTATAGAATTCCCTGTCAGAGCTATTCTGGCTTCGTCTTTTAAAAACACTTTTAATAGATTTCATGGAATTCACTGAAGCTAAATGAATTGGCTCTAGGGCTCAGGTGAAGCTCAAACCAAAATTTCCTGGGTTTAAATTCTGCAGTGAGTTGGGTTTTGATTATTTATTTTCCTGCTTTTGTTTGGTGTTCTTAATTTGTTTAGTGGTTTTTTGTTTGTTTGTTTGTTTTGTTTGTTTGTTTATTTGGTTTGGTTTTTAACTGGAATAATGTATTTTCATCTTTTACCAATCTATAAAAAGCTTTCCTATTGCTAAATTTTACCATCACCTTTTGTGCATGTGTGTGTGCATGCTTTTAAATAGCCTATTAGATCATGGGCCAATTAAGATTTTCTGTTATTTTTGCACAAAATTGAGCGAGATGCGCAACACTACAAATAGAAAGCAAGACCGTGGCTTTGTATCTGGGTTTAGATTCATTTTTATGAGACAAATTCAGTCCCAACAAGTTTCAGGGACCAGCCATGTAACAGAGGAAAAGAAGTGCAGAGATTCAGGTCTCTGTTTCACATTAAAAGAATAAAAAAAACACCCTAGGAGGCAAAACTGAGAGCACATAAAGCCAATAATCCTGGCAGCAGCTTCTCTAGGTATAGGAATGTAAATATTGTGAGCAAAGGACAGGCAAAGTATATTCACTGCTTGACTGGTACTTTTACTCCAAACAGTGAAAACTCCCAAGCAGGGATTTGTGGAATTGTTTCCCTGGGT
Organism: Calcarius lapponicus; assembly: GCA_039654755.1. Classification (NCBI taxonomy): domain Eukaryota; kingdom Metazoa; phylum Chordata; class Aves; order Passeriformes; family Fringillidae; genus Calcarius; species Calcarius lapponicus. Next base: position 100,157,511 of record CM077462.1, read on the forward strand.
GTTTTCATTAGAATTTGTAAGCCACTGTTCTCCCACTGGTACTTGGAGGAGGAAGGATAACAGTACCAAGAGGATGCACTCTCTGTTCCTCCTGGGCTGCTGACATGGAAAAATGTCTATTTTCATCTTCTTGGAATATAAAAATGCCTGAAAGGTGGCAGACTTCTCTGCTTCTTTCAGGGCTGGGGGGGCAGAACAAGTGGGACTCAAAAGTCATTACAAGATCAGTTTACTCTGCTTTTCAATGGACATAAGGCTGATGAGATTGTAGGAGCCAGGGGAATTCACGCGGCTGGGACGGATGGAGACGAGATTTCTTTGAAGCTAAGTTGTAAAACTTGCAGTTTATTGCATAGGGCGTGGGTTACCGGGCCAGCTGCGGGCTGCACACTGCAGCCAGGAGCCAGCCCGATAGAAAGAGAGATAAAGGGCAAGAGAGCAAGAGAGCAAAAGCAAGGAAAAGAGAGCAAAAAAAAAAGAGACCGAAGTTCCCGTTACAATATAATAAAAATCTTCTGTGTTGAATATGCAAATTCTAATTAACCAATCTATCACAGCATGCATATCTTATAACATCTCCATACAACCTATAGGAATCAATACATTAGCATACTATGTTTACATTTTAAACCCTAAATCTTACTCTGGGGCCTTTCTGGCCAGGGTCTGCTCTGACCCTTGGATTGCAGACTTTCAGAGTGTCTTGTTTCATCCAGGGGGGTTTGCATTCTGCTGGCCACACTATTGTTTTCTTGTTGTTCAGTATCTAAGGGATCTCAAAGGTTGCTTTCATTTCAATCTCGCTTATAGTTTCTGTATTTTCAAAATCTTTTGCCAGGCAGTCATATTTATAGGGTTTCCCTGATTCATCCTTCCCAACATCTCCCCCGTCTCGATGAACAATTAAAATATTAGACACTGTCTTATTTGTAATTTTTTGCACACACTGGAGTATGCAGGGTACAGCTACTAAAACTACAATTATTACTACTAGAATAATCAAGCCTATTTTACAGAGTTCCTTTAGCCAAGGTGCAAAGCTCCATTCCTCAAACAAACTATCCAGCCAAGATGGGTCATTTACTGTAATTTGATTAGTCAAATCCTTCAGGTTTTGTAGCTGTTTATGAATGGAAACAGAGTGATCAGATAAGTTCATACAACATAATCCTTCAAAATCTTCACAGCCATGCCCATGTGCTAGTAAAAGAAAATCAATGGCAGCTCTGTTTTGTAAAGTGGCATGTCTAACCGCTTCTTCATCGGTCAGCAAATCACTGATTGCAGTGGAGGTGGCATTTACCTTGTTGCTTAGAATTGAGATGCAAGGCAGCTAGGATCTCAGTAAGTTTTTGGTCTTGTGCTTCTGCTTGTGCTGTTTGCGCTGTAAGAGCCCCTTCAATTTTTTCTCCTAGAGTTTTTCCAAGTTCATTTGCCTGGATAACTGCCACCTGCTGTGGACTCCCAATTTTGTTACAGGCATCAATCATTTCAGGCACTGTGGGTTTTTCTTTTCCTAGGGCTTTGATGACCCTTTTACATTCTGCATTAGCATTATTTTCAATAATGTCCCTTATCATTATTGGACGAGCTATATCATCACCACACTGTCTTTCTGCTGCCTGGATCACCCGGTCCACAAATGTGGTAAATGGTTCTGATGGCTCTTGGCTAATCAGATTGTATGCTTTTTCAAAACTTCCTGCGGGCTGAATTTGCAAAAAGGCTCTGCGAGCCATCTTTTTAATGTCATCCAGCGCTGTTCTGGGTAGATTCACTTGATTATCATTCTGATCATCAGGAGGGTCACCAGTCAACTTAGACATGGTAAGGGTACGAAGATCTACATCAGTACTTTGTCTAGAAGTGGCTAGGATCCCTGTAAGCAGTCTTTTCCATTTGAGTTCCCACAGCATATATTGTGAGTCTGTGAGAATTACGCTAGCAAGATTTTTACAGTCATTTGGTGTAAGTGTGTGTCCTTCCAGGGTACTTTTCAGCAGTTGCTTAAAATATGGAGAGCAGATACCACTGTCCCTTATTGCTTTTCTTAGTTCCTTAATTTCATGAGGTGGGATAGCCGCCCATGTTCTGGGACCGCCTGCTTGCTGGCTAAATATCACAGGCATTGCTAGAGGATCCAAACTTTCTTCTTTGCAAATCTGGCGTTTAACTTCTTGCCAGTCTGTTAATTGAAAATGATCAAAAGAATTTTGTGAGTTTTCTAATTTTTGGATTAATGCTGGCGAATTTTCAGGGTTTAATAACTGACTCGTGTTATTATTCCTCGGGATGTTTTAAACTGAGGCGGGCGCCCTGTGGCCGAGGGACACGGTGGACAGGTGCCAGCTGGATCACAGGCCCTTCCCTCAGAGCAGTGCTCTGTCCTGGGAGCTCCTGAGCACGGCCGGGCTGGAAAACATTCCCGAATGTGTCTGATGGGAAGGGCCGGCTCTGCAGGGGCCACACCAGCAGCGGCCGAGGGCCTCTTCAGCCTGGAGGGGGCCGAGGTCAGGGCTCACCGGGGCTGCGGCTCCTCCTGAGGGGCAGCTCCGGGCTCTGCTCCCCGTGACCAGGGACAGCACCCAGGGAAGGGCTGCAGCTGGGTCTGGAGGGGTTTAGGCTGGATTTTAGGGAAAGGTTCATCCCCAGAGGTGCTGGGCACTGCCCAGGCTCCCCAGAGAATGGGCACGGCCCCACAGAGCTCCAGGAGCCTTTGGGGAGCGCTCCAGGGATGCTCAGGGTGGGATTGCTGGGGTGTCTGTGCAGGGCCACGGGCGGGACTGGATGATCCTCGTGGGGCGCTTCCAGCTCGGGAAGTTCTCTGACTTTGCAGTGACTTGATAAAACGCTTCATGTACTGGAATACCCACATCCTTTGCTTTGCTTCCATGACCGTACGGGGTCCAAACGCCCCCGGGCGGTGCTGAGGCGGCTCCGGGAGCGGTTCCGGGGCAGCCTCGGTGCTGAGGCGGCTCCGGGAGTGGTTCCGGGTCCATGTCCGGTGTCGCTGCCGCTTCCTCGGCGGGCGATTCGAAGGCGATGCCGGGGGCCGGCGCCTCGGCGGGCGAGCGGGACCCGCTGTCGCTGTGCCCGGCGCTGGAGCACTCGCTGTCGCTGCTGGAGCCGGGCGCCGGCCGGGCGGAGCGGGAGCGGGCGGACGAGGCGCCCATGCCCGTGGGGTTCCTGTGCGCCGGCTGCCGGCGGCCCGCGGGCGACACGGCCAGCTGGGTGTCCAAGGACGAGGAGAGCGGCTGCATCCTGCTGAGCAGTGAGTGCCGGCCCCGCCCCGCGCCTCCCCTCCCGGCCGCCATCTCTCCTTCTCTCCCTCCCTCCCTCCCTCCTTCCCTCCCTCCTTCCCTCCCTCCCTCCCTCCCTCCCGCTGCAGGTGCGGCCGCCAGCGTCGCCGTGGAGCCGGAGCGGAATCTCCAAGCTGCCCGGCGAGTGCGGGTGGTGAGGGCCGGCCGTGGCTGGGCACAGCCCCGGGGAGGTCGGGGCTTGCCGGGAAAGGCGCTGGGGACAGGCCCGGTGGAGGGCCCGGAGTGTTGGTGTGGCCCCGAGAGCCCCTGGAACACTGACTGGTGTGGTGTGTGCTTTGCGGCCTGAGGCAGAGGGATTTCGCACAAGGACGTGTAGTGGTGGACAAGGGGAATGGCCTTAGGAGGGAGGAAGGCAGGTTTAGAATAAATATCAGGGAGAAGTTTTTCCTGTGAGGGCGGGCAGGCCCTGGCACAGCTGTGGCTGCCCCTGCGTCCCTGGAATGTCCAAGGCCGGGCTGGACACTGGGGCTGGGAGCAGCCTGGGACAGTGGGAGGTGTCCGTGCCACGGCAGGGGTTTGGGTGGGATGAGATTTAAGGTCCCTTCCACAATTTAGTGATTCTGATCTGGTCTTGCTGAGGTCAGCCAGCCTGAGGAGCTGCTGCAAATTCAGGCTGAAAGATGAGTGCCCGTAATTTACACTGTGTAAAGCAAGAATGAATGCTTAAAAAATTATAATGCATGATTGTTTGGGGTTTTTTTTCTTTTTCTTTTTTTAAGGAAAGGGATGGGGTGAGGTGCTTCCCTTAATTTTCTCCTGAATCAATGTTATTTCTCACTTACAGCTTAGTAGAAACCTTATTCTGCTCTGGCTGCTCAAAGACCCTCGGCAGCATCTACAGGTGCACCTCAAGGAGCCTGGACTACAAGAGAGATTTGTTCTGTTTCACTATTGACTCCGTTGAAAGGTAAGTACAGAATGTTTATGTGCCAGCTCCACTGCACTCCCCAGGATTGCACTGAGGGCTCTCCTGTTATACCTCTGGGAAGTCTAGAGGTGGCTTTTTCTGCTGCTCTGCCCCGGAGTGGTTTTCTGTATTGCTGCTGTTGGCATCACAGTGCTCAGTTGTGAGCACTGAAACAGCCAGGTCTGCCTTTGGTATGAGAAATTGCGTTCCTGCCAAGCAAATACCACCAGGCCCAGGGCACGGGAGGGTTCCTTCTCATTTTCTCTGAGGAGTACACAAGCCAAGCACCAGAGAGGCCTGTCCGGAGCCCCTTTGGGCTCAGCATTACCAGCAGGCAGCGTGGCCAGAGGGGCTCAGGCAGAACTCGGGGCGGGTCTGACCTGTGCTGGCCACATCTGCTCTGTCTCTAGGGTGGGCAAAGGCAAATCTGACAGCTGAGGATGTGCCTGAGGCTCTCACTCAGCCGCTTAAAATCTGTCTAGAAAATGGAAGTGTGCTTGGGTTTAGTTGGTTTATAGCACTTAAAAGTGGTCTTAAGGTATTGTTCAGTAACCACCTAGTGAATCAAGGCTTTGTGCCAGAGTTCCTTTATGCAAGCATTGTTCTGATGGACAGTGTTCACCTGAACTAGTTTCAATGTCTCTGGTTTTTTCTGAGGTTCCCATTCATTTTGCTGTACTGCTGTGGATGTTCACCGTCATGCTCTGGACAGCGCTTTTGGGTTTATTTCTTAATTCCACAGCTATGATCCCTTATTTTTTGGCAGTAAAATTCCCTAAAGCACTGACCTGGCTGCAGAATGGCACTTTTCTTGGAGAGCAGTGCTGCTTCTCCCTCCCAGCCAGCCCTGCAGTGTTCTCGGTGTCTGTGCAATTTTTCAGCGCAGCCCCAGAATCCGTGGCTGTCTCTCAGGGCTCTGGAGGAGTGCTGGGTTTGGATTTTTGCTTCAGGGTGGGAATCTGTGCATGGTCTGACCTGTGGCATCTCAGCTATATTCTAGGCACCCCGGGAAAGCAAGCTGTCATCCATGAGCAACCACTCACTCTGGAAAGTCAAGCTGTCTTGGAAGAGGTGCTGGAAAGGGTGAGATTTAACCTTACAATTAATAACTTGTTTAATTCACCTCTGTGAAACCTTAATGTGCTCCAGTAGTTTCTGCAGAGCAGCTTATTTCACCCAGAGTAATTCAGTGCATTGTAGCATGTGCTGGTCTGCTTCATGTCATTGGAATCTTGTGTTATGCAAGATTTTCAGTAACTTTCCTTCAATTTTCATGGGAATTAGCATTTTCTGTCTATCAAGCACAGCATTAGGTTCCTGTTTATGTCTCAGTAATTTGACAAGTTGTTTCTAGTTAGTTCTGATTCACTTCTCCAGATCTTCACTTAACCTTGAGGCATGCTTCTTCTGCCTTTTGTGCAAATGGACTGAATGCTTTTGCTGTAGCTTTGTATTGAAATACAGCATCATAAATCAAGGTGATGTTTTGCTCTACTAAAATCTGGTGGCTGCAGGTAGGAAGAGCTGGGAGCAAATAGTGCAAGGAAGTTGGAAAGTGAAGGTTGTCCAGCAGAAGCTGAGTGTGTGGCTGTGACACCAGGGCTGGAACAAGTGGACAGTGAGTGTTAGAGTTGGGCGAGCTTTCACAGGATGAAATGAGCAGGGAAAGTGTCACATGAAAAGAATTGGTGATGTGAGATGAGACGTGAGCCCTTTCTGACTTGCACACGTGCTCTTTGTGCGTGTGTGACCCAGCACCTGGTCATTTTGCAGGTGGACATGCTGCTCAAGGCTCTGGAGACAAGAGTGAGCACCGTGGAGTCGCGTGTGGCTGCTCTGCACAGGCACGTCTGACAGGAAAGCTGCCGAGCTGCAGGAGAAGGGCAGAGGTGAAGGTTGGCCCTGCCATCCTCTGGGATCCCCGGGAACTTTGCAAAGACTGTGGAAGAGCTGGAAGCCGTGCTGGCCTGTGTGGTGGGGGAGCAGTGCTGACCAAGGCTGTGTCCCAGCCAAGGAGCTCCTCTTGTGTCCCTCAAGAGGAAACCCCAGGGGTTTTTTTCTTAATAAACACTTCTGATCAGACAATCTGTGGACTGCTGGTTTCATGTAAATACCTATTTAAATTTTTGTCTCTGGAAGCAAAACATTGATCTCCTGACTTCCCTGCTATTCAGTATCTACTGAGCTGGGTGTGCATTTTCCTAAGCTAATGAAAAACCTCCCTGTGGTTCTGTGATTTCCAGAGGAACAGCATTGAGTTTTTCTTGTCTCCACAGCTTTAGCTTGACTTGTGCTCAAAGACAGGAATGATTCAATAACTAGATGTGGTGAATTGTTAGTTTGGCAGGGGTTTTTTGCAAGTTCAGGGATAAAATGTGATGTAAGAAAAGGCTTTTTGTGCAGCATTAGATTTTTGCAGCATTGCAGCTTTTCAGGCTTTCCAAGTCACCTCATTCTGGTTTAAACTCTCCTGAAATATGCTTAATAAGTTGAGTTTTTTTCATTGTTATTTTTGTTGGTGGAGTTTTTTTGTGTTTTGGTTTTTTTTGTTTAATTTGGTTTTCTTTTCTGCCTGGCTTAGGAAAATTTAACAGATCTCACTTTTTTCTTCTCCAGTTGAGTGCAGTGTTATCTTCTTAATTCAAAAAACATTTGCTGTATGGAAAAACCACCTTGCCTTGTGAAAGGCCAGGTAGGAGCTGTTTGAATGGCCAGTGCCACCGTGCCCTGTGGCACAGAGATTCCCAGGCAGTGGGGAGCCCTCTGCCAGGCAGACACACCTGGCCAGGTCCCTGCGGGTGCTGCTGCTGTACCTGGCTGATGAGGTGATGAGCAGCTCGGCTTTCCTGCCAAAGTAAAACCCCTCAGCTTTCCTGTGAATCCCAGCAAACTGGGCCCAAGGGCTTTGTCACTCAGCCTCTGCTTCCATTGGTTTGGATCCCAGTTATTCACACCAGGAGTTGCCCCTCCATCCTTTCCCCCCCACTTTTTTGTTCCAATCATGGGAGATACTTGGCTTTTGGTTTTTTCCCCCTGCAGATCCCAAAAAACCCACAGGAGGGAAGATGTGCTTCCACCACCAGGTGAGGAGCCTGATTTTGGAATGTTTGATGGAATTGGCCCAGTAGCTTTTCCTTCTGGGCTTTCTGTAGTCTGTCCATGGCAGGTCCAGCCTGTGCCTTTAGCTTAGAGCCCTCAGTCCTCAGGGAAATGACCCTGTGGGGAAGTTCTTACAGCTCTGCCTAGTGCTTTATGAATTGGGATGTTTTTCTGGAAGCAGGCTGTCCATTCTGACCCGTTTTCTCCCCTCTCCCTGCAGACTGTACCTGCTGAAAGGCTGAGGTGGCACCAGGATCTGTGAAATCCCTGATTCCCCGTGCCTTCCTGAGGCTGAAGCCACGTTTGCTGTCAGTGACCACAGAGTGGAAGAGGCTAAAGACTGAAAACTTGGGGATTTTTCTCCTCAATCCCAAGACTCTCTGCAGCTGTACACTGTCTATCCCTTAAAAGAGTTTCTGGGTTTATAAAGGTTTTTACATTGTGCAATATTTGTCTGTAACTCCATTAAAAAGAGTCATACTGTATCAATGTGGTGTCAATGACTTTGTTTGAGTTGGTTAATTAAAGCAAATTATTGATAAGGGGTTTGAGCATCCCTTACTTGGAGTTGGCAGCTCTTATTTAATTTCTCTTCATTCCTTTAATTCCTTTCAATTATTTCTTAAGCAATTACTGCAATTAGGATATACAATAAGGACAACAGCATTTCTGCCCTGCTGGATTGGGAAATCCAAGCCCAATTCCTTGGAGAGACTGAGGGGATGGCTTTTGACAGTGGGAATTTGGTGAGGAAGAGAGAGGAGAGGTCCCACAAAAAGTGGCTAAGGCCTGTTCTGCTGGCTTTGGGTGCTCCTACCCCAAAAATCATCCTGGTTAAAGGGAGCTTGAGGAAGCAAGGGGCCCTGTGCCGGGGGCCTGTGCCGGGCCCCCTCAGATTCCACCCAGAGGCGCTGGGCACTGCCAGACTTTGGGACAGGGTTACTGAGAGGCTCCGCTGCCTGATGCAGAGGGTTTCCCCGTTATTTCCTGTCGTGCTTAGCACCGGGCAAGTCATTACAGCCCCACAGGCTGAAAATCCCATCGGAGCAGCTGGAATCACAGACGAGCACACAGAAACCAGTCTGGGAGAGGAAACGGGCTGTTCCATAGATTTATTTTTCGCAATGCGTTTTGAATTTATACCAGAATCTCTCCCCTCCCCTCAGACCCGTGTCCTTGAGTTTTGAGTTTTCTCATCAAGAATCCTCGGCCTACACTGGGAAATGATTCCGTGGCACCGGGGGAGCGGCGGGGTCTGGGGGGTCCTGGGGCCGGCACGGGGGATCCCCCCGCCCCGGCCGGTTCCGTCCGTGTGGAGCCTCTCCGTTCTGGAGCTCCCGCCGCCCGCGGCCATCCCGGTCCCGATCCCCGCCCCACACCGCGCCCGCCGCGGGAGAGGCGGCACCGCTCGGGACCCCCCGACAGCCGCCACCGACAGGAGCCGAGCCAGGGCCCCGGCCCCGGCCCCGGCCCCGGCTCAGCGCTCGGGGCTCCGCGCAGCGCCGGGAGCAGCCCCGGTTCGGCCCGGTGCGACGGGCGGGGGTGGCCCGGGGGACACGGGCGGGGGTGGCCCGGGGGACACGAGCGGGGCCGGTCTGGGGGACACGGGCGGGGGTGGCCCGGGGGACACGAGCGGGGCCGGTCTGGGTACACGGGCGGGGGTGGCCCGGGGGACAGGGGCGGGGCCGGTCTTGGGGACACGGGCGGGGCCGCGAGAGATGGCCCCACCCCTATCCCGGGCAGGGCGGGGCGGGCTCGGGGCGGAGCCGGGGCTACGTGAGGCGGGGCCCGGGGCTACGTGAGGCGGGGCCCGGGGGCGGAGCTGAGGGCGGGCCCGGGGCTCCGTGAGGCGGGGCCGGGGGCGGAGCTGAGGGCGGGCCCGGGGGCGGAGCTGAGGGCGGGCCCGGGGCTCCGTGAGGCGGGGCCCGGGGGCGGAGCTGAGGGCGGGCCCGGGGCTACGTGAGGCGGGCTCGGGGGGCGGAGCTTCAGGGCGGGTCCCGGCACCGGCTCAGGTGTGCGGGGCGGGGTCCCGGATCGGGTTCAGGTGTGCGGGACCCCAGGGCGGCTGCGCGGGGCGGGGCCGAGGTTATTTAAGACCCGGAAATCGCTTCGGCCGCCATTTGCTCACTCTGAGCACGCTGCGGACGGGTGGCTCTTGTCCTCGTTCCGCGGCTTTTTCTCTCCTCCTGTTCCCCCCTCTACCTTTCCTTTCTCCTGCTTGTGTTCCCCTTCTTTCTCTGCTTTTCTCTCTCCCCTCTTTTCTCTCCTCAAAGCCGACTCCTTTCCTCTTTCGGCCTCCCCTCCTGTTTCCCCCTCTACCTTTCCTTTTCCTCCCTGTATTCCTCTTCTCTCTCTTACCCACCTTTCCTTTTTCTCCCCTTTCGGCCTCCCTTCTTGTCCCCTCCTCTGCTCTTCCTTCTCCTCCCCGTATTCTTCTTCTTTGTCCCCCAGACCCTCCTCTCCTCTCCCCCTAAACCTGACCCCCCGCTCTCCTCTTTTCTGTCCTGTCCCTATCCCGCTACTCCCTTCTGTTGCCCCTCTCTCCCTTCTCTGTCCCCTGTCCCTCTGCCCCCCTCCCGGCTTTTTCCTTCCCCTTTCGCTTTCCTCCCTGCTATCCCTCCTCTCTTCCCGTTCTCTCTATTCCTTCTTTCCCCTCAGCCGCGGGGCTGGGGGTGCCGGACAATAATAAAGCCCAGAGGGCCGGAGTCCGGTGCCGCCGGCCCCGCTGGAGCCCCCGGTGGGGTCCCCAAGCAGTTCCGTGGTTGTGAACGCAGGGGACACCGCCGGGGCTCCACTTCCCCCATCGCACGGGACCCCCTCGTTTGGAGAGGGTCCCGGGGGTGGTGGGGGTTTGGGTTTGGGGACCCCCCTGTTTGGAGGGGGTCCCGGGGTGGGGGACCCCCTCATTAGGAGGGGGTCCGGGTGGTGGGGGGGTTAGGAAGGGCCCCCTCATTAGGAGGGGGTCCTTGGGGGGTAGGTAGGTAGGTAGGGCCCCCTCCGGAGGAGGGGGTCCCGGGGGGGGCGGGGGCGGGCCCCCTCCGGAGGAGGGGGTCCGGGGGAGGGGGGGGGGGGCGGGAGGGGGGGGGGGGTAATCCCCCCCCCCTCCTGGCCCCGCCCCCCTCCCCCGGGCCCCCTCCTCCGGACGGGGTCGCGGCCCGGCCCCCCTCCCGGGGACCCCCTCCTCCGGACTGGGGGGAGGGGGGGCGGGTGGGGTGGGGGGGGAAGCAGAGGGGGGCACGTCACTCTGCGCCGTGAAACACACGTGTAAAAAAAAAAAACACACACACAAACGAACGGCCCCCCCGTCCTGTCCCCCCCACCCCACCCGCCCCCCTCCCCTCCCCCCCCCGGGCCCCGGTCCGGAGGAGGGGGTCCCCGGGAGGGGGCCGGGCCCGGACCCCGTCCGGAGGAGGGGGCCCGGGGGAGGGGGGCGGGGCCAGGAGGGGGGGAAGCCCCCCCCTCCGCCCAACCCCCCTCCCCCGGACCCCCTCCTCCGGAGGGGGCCCGCCCCGCCCCCCCCGGGACCCCCCTCCTCCGGAGGGGGCCCTACCTACCTACCTACCCCCCAAGGACCCCCTCCTAATGAGGGGGCCCTTCCTAACCCTCCCCCCCCCCCCCCCCCAAGGACCCCCTCCTAATGAGGGGGCCCTTCCTAACCCTCCCCCCCCCCAAGGACCCCCTCCTAATGAGGGGGGCCCTTCCTAACCCGCCCCCTCCCACCCGGGACACCCACCCCCCCCAGTGTGATGTAGGGACAGCCGGAACCCCGGCAGTGTGGGGCGGTGCTTTCGACTGCAATGGGGGGACCCGCAGAACGGGTCCGGCCCCGTGTGGGGACCCCAGCGAGGGCGGGGGCGCCGGGCTCCGGCCCTCTGGGCTTTATTATTGCCCGGCACCCCCAGCCCCGCGGCTACGAAGAAAGAAGGAGAGCGGGGAATAGAGAACGAGAATAGGGGAGCGGGGGGGGGGGGTACGTGAGGGGAAGGTGGGGAGAGGTCGGGGTGTGCAGGGCGGCAGGGGACGGGGCAGGGGGGAGGGCGGTTGGGGAGGGAAGGGAGAGGGGGAGGATGGAGGAGCAGGGTAAGATGGGTGAGGGTGAGTAGGGTAGGGTAGGGTAGGGTAGGGTAGGGTAGGGTAGGGTAGGGTAGGGTAGGGTAGGGGTGAGTAGGGGAATAGGGAGGTGGGATGGGAGGAGGGGGGCGGGGGGGGCGGCCGTAGGGGGGGAGGGAGGGGAGGGCTAGGGGGGAGAGGGAGGGGGGGGGGGTTTGGGGGGGGGGGTGGGTGTAGGGGGTGGGGGAGGGGTGGAAGGGAGGGTAGAAAGGAGAGGGATAGAGAAAAAAAAAACCAAGAGAAAAAGAAACACAAAATAAAAGAAATGCAGAAGAAAAGAAATATAGAGAAACAGAGATATAGGGCCGCGGCCGGGGGCAACCTACCCCACCGAACCCCGAGGAGCAAATGGCTCCGCCGGCCCCTCGTCGCGCGTTAAATCCCCCAAGGCCCCGCCCCGCGCAGCCGCACTGGGGTCCCTCACACCTGTGCAGGCCCCGCCCCTCACACCTGTGCCGGCCCCGCCCCCGGGGCCCCGCCTCCCCCCCGCCCCCCGCCCGCCCATAAAACCCGGGGGATCCGGGCCTGTCCCGCTTTCTTCGGGGGATGCTCGTCTCGGGGTGCTGCGGGAGCGTCGGTCGGAGCGCTGCGAGGAGATCCGGATCGGGGCTGCGGTTGGTGCTGCGTAGAGCCCGAGGCGCTCAGGTAACGCCGGGATCGGGATCGGGGCCCGGAGATTCGGGTCCTGGTCCTGCCGGTGTCCGCTGTGGGAGGTGGGCAGGCTGTGGGTGCTAGGGCTGGATAGTCGAGGCGAGATTGGGACTGGGATCGGGACCGGCATCATTGCAGGTGGGAAGAGCCGATCCGGGATGGGCGCTGGGACCGAGCCCGGCGCTGCCTCTCCGGCTGCGGCCGGTGCGGAGCTGGGGTCCCGCCGGGGCTCTGGGCAGCCCGGAGCTGGGGCTCTGATGGTGCCGGGCCGCCAGGAAGACGGCGCTTCTCTGGAGCAGCCGCTGGATCCCGGCTGGAAGCGGGAAGGACACGGAGACCGCCTGTAGCAGCCCCGGGACCCCACGGGCACCGCCGCTCCCTCAGTGCCGCCGCCCGCCCCGCGGGGCGCCTTCCGGCGGACACGGTGCCGCCCCTCGGCCCGGCAGGGACACCGAGCCTGGCCCGGCAGCACCACGGGCACCGCGCTCCCCTGTTCCGGGACACCGCAATCCCCTGTGAGAGCCACAGCGCCCACATCCCCCTGCTCCGTGTCCGCATCCCGGGGGGCTCCCCGCCAAACGAGCGGGGGCGGCAGCGCTGGGGCCGCTGCTCCTGCTCTGGCTGTGCCCGGTGCGGGCCGGGAGGAGGCCAGCAGCCCCCGAAGGGCTGGCAGCCCTCACGCCCTTGGGATCTGCAGGGAGGAGCTGTGCCCGCAGCTGTGTGCCGAACACGCGTCCCGGCACGGGCACCGGGGGTACCGGGAGAGCGCTGGCGCAGACACGGCTAAAGCGCTGCCTGTGGCCCCTCAGCCAGGGGCTGCTCTGAACAGGCCACGGAGATACCTCAGCCCGGACAGAGACCACCGACAGCCCAGAAAGACCCCAAAGAACAGCTGGCATTACCCGGAATGGAGGCACGGGCCGTTTGCAGAGGCGCTCAGACAGCAGTTCCCATTTCTGGCCTCCCAGAGCTCCTACATCAGCTGCCAGGTATGTCTTGGCCACCCCAAATCTCCTCTCTCCTTTCCAGCCTGAGGCTATCGTCCCTCAGCAGCATTAAAGCCAAGGCCCTTTTCCCTCACAGATATTGAATCCCAAGCAATATATCTTGGAGGTGCCTTAAAATCGGAGGTTTGAGCAGGATGAAGTTTGGAACTCTCCAGGGAGCCAGCTGGAAGTGCAGAAGTGAAGGAAAACTTTGGCAGGTGGGTCCCACTGGAGGTGTGCTGAAGACAGGGATGTGCATCCCTTTCCTGAGGGGAAAAAACGTGCAGAGGCTGCTGCTGAGGCTCTGAAGGGAGCTGGGCTTCTTCAGGGAGAGATGTGTTGCCTCAGCACAGGCTGGGAGTGCATCCAGCCACCGCCTTGTCCTGCTTTAAAATATCAACTGGAGCCTGAGCTCCAGGGGAGGAGGGGGTGAAATCAGCTGGGTTCCAGGGAACTCTGTCAAGTGACCCCAGGGACATCAGTGGAGCTGGGGGATGAGGGTTTTAAATAGCAAGTTCTATGGACTATAGACCTGTCCTTGTCCTGATCCCACTGAGCTTCCCTGGAATCTCTGCTGGCTCCTGACACAGCTGGTGTGAAAGTGGTACCTCTGCATGGGAATTTCCACTCTCCATGAGCTGCTGTCAGGTTGTTCCAGCAGGAATTCCTCAGGGAATCTGGGGCTGTGGGTGTAACTCATCTGAACTAGCAAAGCTGATACCAAACCCCAAATCCAGGCACCACACAGAGAACAGTCTTTGTGCTGCCCTGTCAGCTAAAACCCCTGGGCTGGGAAATTTCAGCAGTCAAATGCATGGAATAATCTAAATCCCAGCAGTCAGCATTCCCCAGAGGGACAATCCAAGACCCAGGGTGGCAGCTGGTGCCCTTCCCCTGCTGCTGCTGGGACAAATTCCCCTCAGAACGGGCGGGAGCTGGGAGCAGGAGGGGCGGGAGCAGGGATGGGGAATGCAATGTCAGCTGAATCAGCTGAAAACATTCCTTCCCTGCAGGAGCCAGAGCAGATCCCTCCTGGCCAGGCTGGTGGGCAGCTGCTGGGTCTGCTCTGGGGGAAAACACCCTGCCCTGCCAGGAGCCCTGCCTCTGCTTTCCCTCCCAGCTCCTGAGGGTGTCAGGGCCACCGTGAGGGAGTTCAGACCCAAAAAACCCCACAGCCCACAGAGTGAACAATCCCAACAGGGAAATGCAGTGTTGTAATAAAAAATCTGTTAAAAAGACTATGACAACACTGTAATGGGGTTCCCAGGAGCTTTCTGGTTTGCTCCTGGTTCTGTTTTTATGTATTTTTACATAAATGGGCAGCTCATAGAATTTATTCTGGGACTCAGAGGTTGAGCAGGGTTGGCTTTGGATTGACTTCACCTCTGCTCCCACTTGGGCCGAGCTGGGCGGACTCATCACCTCAGCTCTTCCCTCCAAAATATCCCTCACTCATTTCCCTGCAGGTGAGCCCGGGTTTTGCCCCAGACTGTTCCCTCCTCGCCCGCCCTTGCCCTCACAGTGTCCCCTCTGTTCCCCACAGGTGCCCTGGTGACACCAGGGAGGCCCCTCTGCCTTTCTCCTGCCCCTCTCCAGCCCCAGGCCGCTCCTCTGCTCGCTCTCTCTGCCCTTGTCCCACACAGTGGGGCACAAAAGGGGACAGGTTTCATTGTTTTAATCATTTCTGCAATTAATTAATTAATTAATTCCAATTCCCCAGTGAGAAGAACACAAGCTCACAGCCACCGAAGCCTGACAGGTTCCTGCGGTGAGAGCTCAGCGCACGTCCACAGAGGTAAGTCCAGCATCTGAAAGAAAAAAAAGAAAACATGAGAAAAATGTGATTTATTTTGCTTCTAAGTTATTTCAAGTTCTTAGAGCCCAGCCAACATTTGCTCTTGATTTTGGTTGGGTGAATCGTGAGCAGTGGGCTCAGGTCATGCCATTCGTGGGGGCAGAAAAAGTAGATTAAACTCACCTTATTTCAAGCAGTTATTAAAAAAGATTTATAACTCTTTAAACACAACACCCTTCAATTTCCATAATGTTTCTTCCATGATTTTAACTGATTCTCAGTGTATTTTATAAAACTTAAATTAACACCTGCTCCTTAACAAACTCATAAAACATTAGACAAAAAGTCCTAATAGCAGTGTCAGGCTGCTAGGACACACACAAGAGACCCTCCCCATAACCAAACAAAAAATCAAACTAACGTACCAAAAGTAGACCCTATTAACATGAAAAATACAACTCATCCATATCCAAAAAAACCCCAAATTTATTTCGTCCAAACACCAAATACTCTTCAAATTCTAAATCAAAAGCTCTTTAAAAAGCAACAAAAACCGTAAAAAAACCCTTCAAATATAAAAACCCTAAAGATTTAACTAAATATTGGTCAAAGCCCACAAAAATATAAAACAATATAATCAATGTCCTAAATACAAAAACCCCACTATACAAATTAGTACCATTCTAAAGATGACATAAATAAAAATATTTTACCAAGAAACCTATCTCCCTATAAATAAAACTACAATGTAAAGATATAAGTAATAATAGTATCTCAACAATCTGAAGTTTCTCCAAAACACTTTAAAAACCTCAATATTCATAAATATCCACCTTCAATAACTCAGGTATTAATAAAATCAAACAATTAAATTTTACTATATTGAAGTCTAAATCTCCTCAAATTTCATTTTATCACTGTAATGTTCTATTAAATTTAGGTTTCTTATTCCTTACTATCAGAATTAATCAATTATAAATTTAAATGTTATTTAATATAGCTTCTCCTAGATTTTATTCAAAATCATTCAACAACACTAAAACAATTCAATCAATTGAAATATCTAAATAAACAATCTAATACTACATCCCTTACATTAAGTAACTTTTTAACAGATATCAAAAATATGCAGCTTTACAAAACAAAACAACAATAAACAATAAATTTTATTTTATTAACACACAAACATAAATATAAAAATTTTAATGATATCTATTCTATAAATTTATCTAATCCCTCAACATCTATTTATAAAAATATACAACTTTAAAAATATATCAAAAATAAGAATAGGTAATAAAACCTAAATAAACAATTTAATAAATAAAATTAAACACCATAATTAATATATATAACAACATCTAATATTTTGAAGACATTTAAATTATTATAACACTACTGCTAATAATAACAACACCTTATTTGCGTTAATATATACAACCATTGCTTAACAAATCTATTAACAAAAATTTCTTAATACAGAGAGAGAGGGGAGATGTGGGAATTGGAAAACCAGAAACTTCCAGAGACACCAAGAGATTTGATCTGCAGCCTGGGAAGAAGCTTGGATTGATGTAAAAATACAATACACAGGCATTAACAGAAAAATAATAGATAAAATTATGATGTTTCTATGGTTGTAAGTAAGAGCATGCCTTAAGTAAGTGAGAAACTGTAAAGGTGAGGTGGTGAAGGATTGATAACGTGAGGGTGGGGTTGTACAGAGTAAAGAGTTTAGAATTGTAACAACAGCATCTGTGTGCAAGTGAGATAGAAGCCATTGGACAAAAGTGTCCACAGTGCCACAGAGTTAAATAAAGGTGAGAGGTTAGAAAAGCAAAATAAAGCCTGTGGCAGCTGTCTGTGGGGTTAGAAAGTTACACATTGCCTTGTCACAAAGAACTGTGACTACTCTTGAACTGCAGCCAGCCACTTACTCCTGTAAAGTCTGCTGGCCTCTGAGGCTGGTGTTTGCCTGAGCAATAAATCCTTCTTGCCCAGAGCCACTCCTCTGAGGCTGGTGTTTGAGCAATAAATCCTTCTTGCCCAGAGCACTGCCATCCCCTGGTTGCTGACACTGATGGCTCTGGGCAGGGCTGTCTCTGTGTCTCTGCCAGCAGCCAGGGGTGGGGCTCTGTCACAGACATCTTTTATGAAAAATCCTTTCCTTAGGATTTTTCTTCCTGAGAACTGAGAGGCCTCAGGAACAAAATGTAAACAATGGTTATCTGCTGCTGTGGAATGCAGCAGGTGGATCTGTGATTGGTCTCATGTGGTTGTTTCTAATTCATGGCCACTCACAGTCAGCTGGCTCAGACTCTGTCCTAGACACAAGCCTTTGTTATCATTCCTTCTTTTTCTATTCTTAGCTGGCCTTCTGATGAAGTCCTTTCTTCTATTCTTTTAGTATCGTTTTAATATAATATATATCATAAAATAATAAATCAAGCCTTCTGAACCATGGAGTCAGATCCTCATCTCTTCCCTCACCCTGGGACCCCTGTGAACCCGGTCCCAGGGCTGGGCTGTCAGGAATGGCATTCCCCAGGCAGTTAATCCAGCAGAGAGGAAGAGAGGAGCCCTGTGTCCCTCTGACTTACCCACAGCGTGGGCAGGACCAGAGCCCTCCAGTGCAGACCCCTGGTACTGAATGAAGCCTCTTGGCTTTGGCTGCTGAAACACTGAAGATTTTGGCAAAGATGGGAGGAGTTTGGTGATTTTTGCTGTCCTGAAAGAGAGGAGGAAAAGAAAATAAAGTCCACTGTGGAAGTCAAGGGATTCCAGTTTTCACACTTCTGCTCTGATGGCTCACTATGGGGTTTTATCCATGAGAGGTGACACCAATTCAAACATAAAAGTGCCCTTTCCCAGCATTTTTATTCCTAACTATTTCAGACATTAAAAGGAAGCTCATTTTTCTTATTGCATTCTTTGTCTAGTTTTAACAGAACCATTTTCATCCCAGATCCCACTTGTCAGTCCTTTGCCACTGGACTTTGTACAAAGGGATGGTGTATCACAAGCAATCCCAAAGAGAAACCCCTCCCAAACCTGCCAGGGGAAGGTTCCAAGGCACTCCAGAGCACAGCCATCCGTTCCTGCCTTGACAGGCCCCTCAATCCTGTCCCATCCAGCTGAGCTGTGCAGGCCAGGCAGAGGCTGCCCTTCCTCCTAGGGAGCACAGAGCACAGAGAGACATCCTGGGCAGCACCTGGAAACAACAGGGGAAAGGCAAAAGGAAAATGTTTACTGTCAGAAAATGAGTGTCTGTAATCAGAACTTCTGGACAAATTTAGTGACAGCACTTTCATATGATAAATATGGGCCATGCCCATCCTTCCAGCCCAGGTGCAAACAGGAAGGAGAGCTACAGGAAAAGCAGGAAGGCAGCGTCCCTTATTTGGATGCATTTCCCAAAGCCTCTTCTGCATTGTACATGGAAGGCAGAGTTATTTGGATATATTTCCTTATCGGGATATATTTCCTAAAGACACTTCTGCCTTGTACGCCCTTTGTGCTCTTTAAAGAAGGGATTGCTGCTAAAATGGTAATATTTTATCAGCCACAGCCAGGACAAGGTGAGCTACAGCTGCAGAGCCAGGTGTGGGGGGAGAGCTGGAGCAGTGAAGGAACAGGCAATCTTGTCCAAAATAAATCTTGTTTAGATTCACCAGTGCTGGGAACAAGGAAAACACGTTGTCCTGGATGCATCAAGGGCACGATGGCCCTGGTTTGGTTGTTGTCCTTTGCCCCTAAGCTTTGGCTGCACCCCCTCTCCGGAGGAGCAGGGAATTCCTGCAGGGTCAGGGGGAGTCTGCTCCCACTCCAGGGATGTGTCCAGGACAGGAGGGGAGCTGTTCACAGTACCTGACCAGTTAGAAGCCTGTCACGGGCAGCTGAGGCTGGAAATCCTCACTCAGGATTGCACACCTGGATGTGCCAGGAAGCACGTGCACGCACCTGTGCCCATTTCTGTGATGTGTCAGTCAGAAACCATGTAACCCAGCAACTTGCTCCTCACTGCACCACTTAGAAATGCATTAAAAAACAGAAAAAAAACCCCAACCAAACAACAATCCACAAAAGAGAGAGTTTAGTGCAGCATCGACTTAATGTTCTGCTCAGTGATGGACAGAAAGAAGGAGGAAAGCTGTTCTTCCAGTACTGCCAGTTCTGGACCAAGCAGTTTGAAACAGCAAAATTGCCCTCACGTGCAGCTTCCCTCCCTGCCCTGACTTCTGAGGGCCCAGAGGCACCACACAGCCCAAAGTGGCAGCACTCACACCCCCTGCTAGCACGGACACCTTCACGTTCCATCTTGGGCCAAACAAACCCCAGGATGTTTTTGCTTTCCTGTCACACTTGGCAAATTTCACTGACATTTATGCAGGCAGCAGCCACCCTGTGTGGCTCTGGGGTCAGATCCCCTTTGGCACAAAAACCCCAGAGAAGATTGGAAGGAATCTGTTAAATCTTCCTCACACGAAGCACCAGTTTATCAGATTATGCTCTTTTCTGACCCAGAGATGGGGCAGCTGAGAGGCATTTTAAAAACTTTGATTCCATTTTCAGTCTCATGAGAAGAGTGAGACAATACAGATGTTACAATTCATGCCATCACAATCAGAAGCCAACCATTTCCTAATTCCAATACACTGTAAGTGTTTCTTGGCCTATCGGCTTTTGTCACACCATGCTGTAAATGCCTTAAAACCAATCATCTAAAACTACCCCTCGTGAATCTTATTACAATGCATCTTTCATAGTTCTATTTCTCTAAGGTAGCTCGTCTTATTTACAAAGTCATCCTTTAAAACTTGTTTCTAGCTCCAGTTCTCTCTCAGCAATGTCTGTCCTATTCCGTGGCATTTCTAAGTCAGCATTTCTTATCTCAAAATTTCCACACAGATACACACTATGTGAGCCTTCTGTCAGACTCTGAACATTTCCTGCACATCCATTTCCCACCCCAGAGCTGTTCCCTGCCCAGCACAGGGGCTGTCAGTGCTGCTGCAGGGCACAGGGGCTGCGGGAGCGCTGCAGCTGTGACAACAAAGCCAGCAAAAGCAATTGCCAAGCAGAAAGAGATGCTCACCTGCTCTGATGGCTGAGTCCTGTGGCTCATCCTCACGGGGTGTCCCTGCTCCAGGGAGGATGGCCCGGGGTCACACGCTGCCCTGCCAGCAGAAGAGAAAGGGTTAATGGAGCTTTTGGGACGCATTCTGTCCCCAGAGGGGTTTGACCCAGGCCCGGGAAGCTCTCACACACAGATTATCCTGAGCCAGAGCACTCCGGGGCGTCCTGGAGACAGAGAGCAGGAACAAGACACAGCTGCAGCGCCGATCCTGCTCCCTGCTTGCCCAGAGGGGCAGGAACACCATTGCCACCCGACCCTGAGGGCCCCAAGGACAAGCACTTACTGGGCTGGCACTGAAGCTGCCACTTTTCTGGCACTCTTGCCCTAGAGCCAGCAGCTTTCTGTGGGAGCAGGAGTTACTTGTGCAGTTCAGGAGCTGCACATCCCTAGAGCATTCCCTTAGGGACACAAAGCTTCCCACGTGCCTTTTGGAGTCCAATTTGTAATGTAAGCGCATTTCCAGAGAGTTTAAATGGGAATGAGGTGGCTTGGTGCCAGCACAGCATCAGATATGGGGCATCAGGAGACTCACCAGACGACATTCACTGCAGACTCTCCCCTCTCAGCGCTCCAGCTGCAGTATTCGCATTTCTCACCGAGTTCTCTTTCCAGGATTCCCAGCAGGAAACTGGTGGCCGCTTCCAGATGCAAATCCCCAAGACGCCGCTGCTCCTCTCCCCCCCGAGCCCCCCCTCCCTCCATCCTTTCCTCCTTTTATAACCACGGCTCCACCCAGCATTCAAAGGGAGGCTCCCAGGTGCTTCCCGAGACTCAAATCATTCCAGGTGTTTCAGGAAATAAACAGAAATAAGCTCGTCCCTTTTGGGATAACAAATTATCTTTTTCCGCATTCCCCCTTCTGCCTCCTGTTTCCTAAGGCAAAACACCCGGCTCGGGTGGGGGCCAGGGGGAAAATGTCAAGTCCAAACCCGAACCAAACTTGTTTTTCCATCGGTTTCCCTCAGGACTGTTCAGTTGCCCCACTGTTCCTCGGCCCCAGGAGCAGCTTCTCTCTGGGACCCGTGGGGTGGGCACAGGGACACCCATCCCGCTGCCTCCCGAGAACGGAGCCCATCCCATGAAAGCGCAGCTGGGAGCGCGGCACGGCTTTCCCTGCATGGAACGCGATCCCAGAGCCGCGAGTCCCGGCACAAACTCGTCCCGCACGGCAGCGGGTCCCGCGCAGCAGCGCCCGAAGCGCCCCCGGCCCCTGTGGGTGCCACCCCGCCCGGGCGGCCCCTGCGCGCCTCTGTCCCCTCCGGCCGCGCACCCGAGGGCGCTGCTGCCCGAGCCAGGGCACTGTCCCGATCCTGGCACGGGGACAGGGCGGAGAGAGCGACCCCCGCGTTCTGCGGGGCGGGCACGGGGCTGCGCAGGGCCGGAGCCGCAGCCCCGCCGCCTCCTCCCGGGACAGCAGCAGCTGTCCTTGGTCATTCCCGCTGCTCCCAGGGGGTAAAAACCGCCTTGGGAATTTGCTCCTGATAACAGTCATCAGTTGTCTGACGGGAGTCCCTGAAACAGAAGTGAGTATCTGTGACAAATGAGGGTGCTAAAGATGGAGTGATAGCAGAAGGAACCTTGTTTCTGCCAATTACCCATGGGGAGAAAGCCATTCCTCTCCTGCTCAGGATACACATCTTCGCTGTCCTATAAAGGGACCATTTGAGGCTTTAGAGAGATTGCCCTGGGTCAAGGATCTGCTGCCTTGGCAGGGCAGAAGGTGGAGCTGCTGCTGTTCGTGATTGTGACAATGACCTGAATAATGAGAGATCAGCGGGAAGTTGTTCAGTGCGCCGGAAATGACCGAGAATGTGCTGGACTAGTGTCACACGTAGAGCTGGACAGTGACCCTGAACACCCCAAAAAGGTAAAGAAACCCTGAGCCACGGGGTGAGCGGCCTGTGGTGTCTCACAGAGGGGCATCTCGGGGGCTGTGCCCTCAGGGTGAGCGGCCTGTGGTGTCTCACAGAGGGGCATCTCGGGGGCTGTGCCCTCAGGGTGAGCGGCCTGTGGTGTCTCACAGAGGGGCATCTCGGGGGCTGTGCCCTCAGGGTGAGCGGCCTGTGGTGTCTCACAGAGGGGCATCTCGGCGGTGATTTTTACAGCGTATTGGTTTTTCTTTGAATTAGCGTAGAGGTAGAATTTTGGTTATTTTGTTTAGTAAAATCAGGGTTAGTGGCAGTGTTTGGAGTTTAGTAAGTTGGTTTGATTTCTTTTTTAGTAGTTTTTTCGATTTGCTGTGTGTGTTTCTCTGTTTTTTTTTTTTTAATTTTCGTTTCATTTTCTGGTGTGATGAGAATTGTTATTGAAAAGAGTGTTGTGTGTTTTTTTCGCTGGCAGTTGTTGGGCTGGTGGAGGTATCTTGATGCTTTTGGAAGATATTGGTGGGAATTTGATGCTGTTTGTTTTGTCATTTTATTTAGGAATTGGATTTTAACTGTACAAGTATAACGATATGTAAACAAAACAAATATATGTATAGAAATGGGAATAAAAAACTTAAAATTTAAATATAGACCCCAATATATTAAAAAATCCATTTAACATAAATCATTATCTGTTACAGTAAGATAAAATATGTTTAATACAGAGTATTATATATGTTTATAGATACCTAAAATATGGATTATAAATAGAAACGAAACCCTAATCAAAATAGAAATATAGAAATGTAGGACAAATATATTCAGACATGTATAAAAATAGAAGACGTTCATAAATATAGAATAATAAAATTCGATACAATACATAATACGAGTAATACTGTATATATCTTATTATAATATATTATAGGAAATATGTAGTAAATATAGATGCCACTGAAGCCCAGCTTTGGCTTTCAGGCATCTCCCCTGCAAGCTGTCCCTTGTGGCATTTCTGCAGGGGATTCACTGTTCATTCATTCCTCCCATTTTTTATTTGTAATTTCCAAAGAATATCAATTGACTTTTACAGCCTCTTCAGTGCTCCCCTAGCTTCATCCACACCTAAATGCTCATTTTCACTGCCTGAAGGGCTTTTCTGACCTGAATGATTCGATGAATTTGGCCTGCACTTCAGCTTAAGGGGAAAGCTGCGTGTTGATTGCATTTTGGAAAAAAAGATTGGAATGTCCTGCTGTAAATTTATCTTGTGTTTTGTCTTCCAGGCTCACTCGTATTGTAATTTGCAAATGGCACGGCAAATGCCACGAGAGCAGCTGGTGAAGACGGCTCAGAAGCAATGACAAGAATGTGCTGCAAAGTTGGGTCCAGCAGTGCAGCTTCCGGACATGGTAGGGCAGACACACCTTTTGATAAAGCATCAAACACTGTAGTTTTTATTCTTTGTCTGTGCTCCCATTCTGATCACCCCTTGAAGTATTATTTTTCAAATTATATCTAGGAGAGAAATCATGTTTTTCCAGGGGGAGCCATAATTTTCCCCTGTTTCAAGTGCACCAGTTGTGTTTTAAGCCCTGCAAAGACAGCGAGAGCTGCAGAGTTTGTAGTGCAGTTCTCTGCAGCACTGATTTATTGTATATTCCAGTAACCATGCCCTGGGGTACCAGCTAGGCTCAATACCAGGAGCAGGAAAAGCAGAACCAAGAGATGCTTTGGGTAGAGCCCAGCCAGGTTTCAGGCAGCCTGCACAGTCTGGCCTTGCAGTACACCCCGGTCTGCCGTTGCCATCTGCTGGAAAAATCCCTCATGGGTATTTCCAGATGTGGGGAGGAGTATCTGCTCCTGTCACAGAGCTGCTGGGGGCTCTTTGCCCTCTGGCTCCGTGTGATCTGCCCAAGAACAGCGTGTGCGCCAGGCCGTTACCGCTCTCTGCACAGTGAAACACCTTCAGCCAAGGTCAGCGTGAGAGCAAAACAGTCCTGCCAACACAAGCCTGCTACTAGAGAGGCAAAACATTATCCTTGCAGAGGAATTCATCCTTCTTCTCCCTTACAGCTCTCCTGTTGGGTCACACCATAGAATGGTTTGGGTTGGAAGGGACCTTAAAAACGACCTGGTTCCACCCCCTGTCCTGGGCAGGGTCACCTTCCCCTTGGCCAGGTTGCTGTGCTGTCCCAGATCAGCAAAGTGACAGCTCTGTGGAAATTGTAATGATATTATTAAGGCCTGTCTCTTACTGCCTTGCCATTCGTGAAGCCCGAGGCTGTCTTGCCCTGGTTTAGCCTTCTGATGTGGAGCAGCTGAACTGCCAACTGGTACGGAATTTGGGGCTCTCTGTGGAGTGACATCCTGTAAAATTTCTGTCCCAGAAATTCTGTCTTTATGGCTCTGCTCCATAAAGGATGACATGGCCTGATTGTCAGCAAGTTTGACTTCTGCAATAGTGTAAAAATGCTAAAATTTGAACACTGCTTATTATTTCAAAAGAAAATATATTACAACTTGAAGTGATAGCTAAAATTACACCTGAAAGGTAGCAAGAGCAAATACATAGAGTACTTCTCCCTCTTTGTAGATATACTTTTCATTCAGAAAAATGCTGATGGGGATGTGCTTTTATGTATTTAGTGACCTTTACAGATTTATTCCGAGTTTTTTTGAGTTGATAGAATGATGGAATAATTCAGGTTGGAAGGGACTCTAAAGATCACCTCATTCCAAGCCTGCTGCCGTGGGCAGGGACATGTTTCCATAGACCAGGTTGCTCAGAGCCTCATCCCAGAGCACCAATGGGCCTTGAACACTTCCAGGGATGGGGCAGCCACAGCACCTGTGAGCAACCGGTGCCAGCCAGGTGCCAGCGGAGGAAGAAAGCCCTTCCCTCCCACCTGGAGCAGAGGCTGCCGCAGCTCCGTGTAGCCTTGTGTCACTGAGCGTGTGAGACAGAAAGGCCCTTCCCATGGAGGGATAAGAGCACTGAAAGATCTTTTTTGGGAGAAGCGGAGCAAGGGAACGCCAAAGCAGCCTTCAGTTCTTCCAGCAGATTTGGGACCAACTTGAAGGAGGAGCAGAGCTGGCCTGGTGCCTGCCAGCTCTGCAGGCAGTGGCGATGGAGAAGCTGCAATTATCTGTCTTCTTGGCTGAGGCTTTAAAAATGAGGCACTTTTCTGTAGTTCCTTTTCAGGCATTACATGAAAGTTCCCCTAGAAGTCCAAAGGCAGCGGTTTTCTTAGCAGAAGGAAGTCAGGAAGAGGCAAAGACATCAGATAAGTCTGGATAAAAAGCTGGGCTAACCTGTTTTTTCCCCTCTCCTCAAAACAGCCAGTTTTGAAGCACTGAGCAGAGATCTGCCCCAGAAGAAAAGCAGAGCCAATCTCTGAGAACGGACATGCGAGCCCTGGTGAGGACTGCTGCTCCCCCTGCCTTGGTGTGGGACCTCCAGAGCTCCCATTCCTGCGGTGGGAGCGTTTCTCCTCTCATCCGGCCAAGCCAGAGACCTCCTAGGGAACGAGCAGGTAAGGTTTAAGCACCGATATCTCCCCAGCGAGAAGTGACATGGCAAAAGGAAATGGCCTCAAGTTGCAACAGGAAAAGTTTAGGTTGGCTTCGAGGAACAATTTCTTCACTGAAAGGGTGGTCAGGCAGAGGAGCAGGCTGCCCAGGGCAGTCCCCATGCCTGGAGACACTTAAAGGATGTCAAGATGTGGTGTTTAGGGACCTGATTTGGGAGGGGGCTTGGCAGTGCTGGGACAGCAGCTGGGCTCGATGGCCTTAGAAGGCTTTTCCAACCTAAAGGATCCTGTGGTTCTGGAAAGCCTTGACCCCTCTGGCTCTAACACAGCACCTGGATGCTGACAACATGAGGCTGGTCATAGACCCTGGAGGTCCCTGTCCCACAGGGAGAGGACAAGCCAGTGTCACCTGCAGGGAGGGTCTCGTCCCCAGAGAGCAGTCAGTGACTCCATCCCTGCCCGGGGCTCCGGGTGCACCCTCGGGGTGGACGCCTGCCCTCCGGTTTCCCTCTGGGCACCCGGGAAGGGAACCAGGTCCATCCATGTGGCAGCTCCAGGGCTTGCAGGTTTTGGGGGTTTGCAGCTGTGTGCCTTGTCACAAGGTGGCAGGGACGTGACACTGCCTGGCCACGCTGCTGGCCTCGGATCATTGCTGCTTTCCTCCTTATCCCATATGGATTTAGCAGCAATCTTCTGTCTTTTCTTTAAAACTGTCTGTCCTTGGGAGAGTTCAAAGAGAGGGTAATGAGTTATTTCAAAGCCTAAATGTTTTACCTATTGGCTGTCAAGAGAGAAGACAAAAACCTGCTTTGCATCCTTCTGCCTGGATGTCATTGTGACACAGGGAAGCGAGGAAGGGGCTGGCCGGGACACTGAGGCTCTGAGATGGAGCTGAGTTTGCATTCCAATTTATTGGAACAGAGGCTCCTCAGAAGTTTTCTCAGCTATCTAAGGCACAGAGCCCTGGAGCCAAGTAAGCCTGAGCAGCTGCATGCTTGCTGTGAGCCTTGAGGGGAGCGTGCATCATTGCAGGCTTGGGATTGATTGAAATGTGCTAAGGAAACCAGCTTTGGGGAGGGAGGGAGGGAAATCCTCTATTAACATGTGCCAATCCTTGTGTCCAACGCATCACAGCAGGACAGCCTGAAGACTGAAAGTGTAAGAAGATGTGGAGTGAAACAGAGAATCTGACAGGGGCATCGAACGCACAAGTGCACGAATTTTGCTTTTTGCTTGGGTTTAAACTCAGAAGTTGTAAGGAATTTGGGAATGAGAAGGGACATGTCAGAAGGAGAAGAAAAAGAAGTTGTTGTTATAGTCCTGGCAAAATCTTTTGTTCTAGCTAATAAAGGAAGTTAGTTAAAAAAAAAAAAAAAAAAAAAAAAGAAAAATATATGGGTTTATTTCCCTTCACTATTATATTCATTGGTGGTATATGGTGTGTTGTTTTATTTCTTGGTATTATTAACTCTGTGTAAATTGTTTTTTGAGTGAAGCTCACTTTCTTGATGGGTTTGTTTGTATTTGAGGTAGGATTAATTTCAACAGGTTTCTTTAATAGACTTCTGATAGGTATTACTGGGATTTTGGTTTTGTTTACTGTATGTATAACCATATAGATTTGGTAGGGCCAGCTCAGCTGCTGGAGTTTTGGGTGTTAATTTTTTAGATGGCTTTTGTTAAACACAGAATAATTATGTAAGTTAACAGCAAATGACCCAATTACCCAATTTATCTAGCTGTGCTACCTAAACACAAAGTTTTATGTCTTACCAGCTTTCTGTTCTTCTGCTCCAAGTAGTTGTTGCAAAAAAGAAAGCGCTGTTATTTTTCTGAAGAGTTTTCTCCTATAACAAGCCTTGACTCACCTTGAATTTGAGTCAGAGGAGCCAAACAGCTGCAGCTGCTCTGAGGGCTTTTATACCCGGTGGGATTTGCCCCCTCCCTTTTCCTGGGTGCCATGGGAACGAGAGGCGGGCACAATCAGGGGTATATTAACCCCAGCCTCTGGTGAGGGGCTCCATTCCCTCTCTGGGATGTGCTGGGGTAGGAGCTCTCCTCTCATTTCAGTGGAGAGGCTCTTTCAGCTTATCTTAGCTTGTTTTCAGCAGGTGTTTCTGGGCATCTAAAGCAACAGAGGCTTGGAAGATACTGTGAAGGAAACAGCATGGAATACAGGGAGTATTTAAGTTCATGATTTTGGGGTTTGTGTTTAGGGGTGGTAAAGCACATTTGTAATTTCTGGTTTTGTTCTTCTTTTGCTTTGTATTTTTATTAGGAGGAGTGCAGCTTCCAGAGACTCCAGGTTGTGTCAAGTATAGCAGTTCTTTCAGCAGATGCACCATGTCACAAGAGGCATCTGCCCAGTGTCAGAAGTGATGTTTGAGACTGAGGCTTCAGGTGAGTTGAGGATTGTGATTAGGAGAGGGAGGGTGAGCAGGTATCCAGTTAGGGGTTATTGGGGGGGCAGGGGGTTTGCAGGCAGCAGGGTGAGAAAGGGTGTTTATTTGGGGGCCCCACACAAGGCTTTTCAGAAGCCTGGCAGAGGCATTCCCGTGTCTCACAGCACACATGGTCATCCTTGTCTTCTGGTCTAGTGAGATTGATTTTCATTCATATATGTAAAGCAGTGAATTGTAGGTGGGAGACATTTCAAGTAAACATGAAATCCTTTTCTTTGTGGAGCAGAATGCTGGGAGAGGCTATCAGCTGCAGTTTAATGTAGAAGATTTCCAAGAGTTCTACTTCTCTGAAGTGAAGTGAAACTGAAGAAGTGTTCGTATGCTGATGGTCCTGCTGTACCATTAGTGAAATGTCTTCAAGTCTGAGATGTCTTTAAATTGCATCAAATATCAAAGGCTTTTTCTTTTTTTCTTCCATGTTGTATCTGAGTAACAGTTGTGGCAGGTGAGCCAAACCAGTCCTTCTCCTAGGGATATCCCTAGTGGCTAGGGATGCATCCCTTCCATGTTCCAGGGATCCTGGTGCTGGGGGTCAGGGTGTCAGCCTGCTGAGAAGGGTGGTTAGCAGCCCTGACAGTGCTTTTCCTTGCTTGTCTGTGTTCTCACTTATTAAAGAAACATGGTTCTGAGACTGTGCTTGAAGACACCTTATTCATGCTAATACTTCAAGACCACAAGAAGGATGTTACTGTTAATGAACAGTTAATGAAGTTAACAGTAAGTGAAACCACTGAAATGTTAAGGCCTTGCTGGTTATTACTGTTATTGTGAGTTCAGCTCCATTCTTCCTTTGAAGAATCTTGCCTGCTCCGTCATGTTATGTATGAAGAGCAATTATGCTGTGGTGAGTCCCTGTGAAGTCTGGTATATGTGGTGGCTAAAATAACAGAGCATATTTCTGTGCTCAGGTATTGAGGAAGAAGCAGGGGGGACAATGAGCAGGGCAGAAAACCAGACTTTAGATGGCTGCAATTTCCTGTGGGGTGTGTGTGGAGCCCCAGGGAGAGTAAGATGTGCTTTTATCCAAGGCTGATTTAGAGCCTTCAGCTCTTCTGTTAGGGTAATTTCTAGATTTGGTTGGAAGTTATTGCAAAGAAGAAATCTGTAAAACAATGTTGTAAAGGATTAGAGGAACTACAGAACCTGTCACATAGATACAAGGATAGCAAATGCATGTGGGCTCACTTGGTTTCTGCTGGGCTACCATTGCTGTGTTTGCTCTCAGATGTGAGCCTACAAGTATTCTGATGGGTTAGGCTGTAGGTTGCAGGTGTTTTGTTAAATAATATGGAGACCTCTACTGAATCAATGAGGATAGTGAGACTAAAGCATGCACAAATGGGGTTTAGTTCTGTATAGTAGTTGGCAATGTTTCTGTTCATGATGTTGTATAGATTTTTAAATTAGACTTGTTCAAGACTCTGTATGAAAGAATGACAGGGCCTGTAGGAAGACAGTTTAATTTTCTAGCAGCAGAAGAATGTGAAAAGCTCTTTACTGATAATACATTAGGGAAAAGCTGATTATTACTAGAGAATGGTAGTGGAAACAATATGTGGTTGTCCAACTCTGCATCCAATATACTTAATTGTGTTTGGGTTTTCACAAGCAGGAAGTGGACGCTAATTCAGATTGTGGAAAAACATGGCTTTCAAAAAAACAGCAGTCATTTTATGAAACTTATTGGGCAAATTGGTCACTCTTCTTTACCAACTTAGTCTAATTAGGATTCCCATTATTTTTGTAATCCATGGCAGAGTTACCATTGTCACCCTTCAGGAATGTGCAATTAAACAACCTGTTGATTTTTGGCAGCTTGACCCTGAATACTGACCATGGGGATATCTTACTGGATTACTCCAAGAACCTTGTTACAGAAGAAGTGATGAAAATGCCGATGGAACTGGTAACTATTTAAAATCTTGCATTAATAAACAAAATAACTTTTACCTGCAACTCACTCTTCTAGCACTGTTTATAAGCATTAGCTAACATAGAAGTTAAAAGGCATCTGTTTACAAGTCTTGACAGGATTCAAATTCTTGCATTGTCATCTAGCCCCAAGTTACAAAGCTGTTTTTCAATGCATATTTGCATAAAGATGTGCTTTGAAAAAGGAAATTTTTTTTCACCTAGAATCTAGTGGGTCTTTT
The DNA here is from genome assembly GCA_039654755.1 of Calcarius lapponicus. Taxonomy (NCBI): domain Eukaryota; kingdom Metazoa; phylum Chordata; class Aves; order Passeriformes; family Fringillidae; genus Calcarius; species Calcarius lapponicus. Next base: position 100,187,526 of record CM077462.1, read on the forward strand.
AATCCATCATAATTTTTGTTTCCCTGTTCTTGTGTGAAATGCTCATACTCTTTAATGTAGCTGGACCTTTGTAATACATGTTACCTTCCACTATTTTAAGAGGAATCTCTATTTACCTTTCTCAGGCCAAGTCAAGGGGTGTGGAAAGTGCCAGGGAGCGCATGTTTAGTGGAGAGAAGATGAACTTCACTGAGGTAAGGCTATTTCTGTCCATGGTTCTTTCCACTTTAGTTGTGCTTATTATGGACATTTATGCATCTGTGTAAGCAAAGTCTGAAAAACTTACTTGAAATACTTCATTGAAATCTGGAGCAATTGTAATGTTTGCTGCACTACTTCAAGAGAGATTTTTACAGCTCTTACTAAAAATTCCTCCTTCCTTCAGTACATCTTATTTTAGAGATTTTGGTGGTATTTTTTTTCTCTCTCCTGTTTTGTGGAGAGGAGGAGGAGTTAGACCTTGCAAAGGATGTGGAGCAGAGTATTGCATTCCATGCTTTTTTTGCCTAGTGTTGGTGTTCATGAAGCTTAGTAAACTGCCTAAAGGGTGTGAGGGGAGGATTGTGTAAGACCTTCTCTTTTGGGCTGTGATGCTGCTTGTCTTTTAGTATAGTTAACAGTTGAGAATATAAACAGTCTTGGGAAAGTAGCCATGTATTTCAGTAAGAAGATGAGTACCTTCCTCCTTTTGTAAATCTGAAGGTTCTAGTTATGATTAAATCTTTAGTAAAACATATAGAAAGCCAACTGTACTTTTTCTGATGTTAAAAATAGGATGGAAACTGGGAACTCCACAGTACAGTGGGTTTAATGAGTCTGCATTAAAAATGAAGTCTACTTAGTATGTTTGAGGCAGATTGAGAGAAACCAGTATTTCCTGTGAGTTGGCTATTGACTGGTTTAGCTATTGCACGAGCTGTTTGCTTCAAGTAACTCAGCAGTTGGACATTGTATTGTTTGTGAATGATTCATGTTTGTGAAAAGGCACAGACAGAAACAAATACAGTTTCACTGGAGAAATGGTTCCTGTTCCTTCTGCATTAATGTCTTCATTTCACAGATGTAGCTATTGAAAAAAGAAGGCAGGGAAAGAGGGTGAGGAGTCTTAAATCTGTCTGGAGGGTTGCTTTGTCTCATACTGCCTTTCATGAGCCTCATGGAACACAAATTATTCCAGGGTTAGCCTATCTCTGGCAGTATTATGGAGGTGTCCTTCATTGTGTATTGAGAGCAGGTGTAGCAATTGAAGTGTCAGAAGGGTACAATTTGCACAGAAAGCAGCTAAACACAATATCAAACTCTGATTTGTTCCTGCTGCTAGCTCCCTCTTTTCCTGCACTCACAGGAATGCCATTTAGCTTTGCCTTTCTCTTACCCAGGTCCACTCCTAATAAAGGCCACAGCCTTGGAATCGGGATGAAGCTGGAGCCTGAAGGAGCCAGGCACACTCAGGAGAGGGCAAGTAGCTGACTTTCTGGGATTTGGCCCACAGAACTCTGTACTCATACTTTGGGTTTGGCTTTTTTTATTGTAGCTGACCGAGAGGCTAACAGGCCATCACGGGCCCCTCTGAGGCAGACTCCTTTCAGGTGCAACGTGGATCCACATCACCAATCATCCAAAAGATAAGTCGGGAGCCATGGTCTGGAGACGGGACGATGGGAGAGTAGCAGGTTGGGAGTTCTTGGGACAGATTTAAAAATCAGCAGAGGGAAAAGCAATCTTCTCCAAGGGGCCTCTTGGGACAGCTGAAGGGAGAAGCTCTAATTTTGATGGCAGCTTTCAGGCGGGCAGCGCAGAACAGTTCCGGTCCACGTCGTGTTGTCCAGTGTGCCGTGTTACCTAGTGTGCCTTTGGGGTCCCTTTGGTCAGATATCTCCCCCTTTTCCCCTCGAGGCCCTCACCACAAGCATAATGTGTCGTGTTTATCGTCCCCCTGTTTGTCATGTTCTGCGTCACGGGTGTCTGCACACGTTTGTGCCGGAGCTGCTCTGCCCTGCCGCATAGCCTGCTGCAATAGGACAAGTGCCGGGGACTCGCAGTTTGTGGGGTGTTGCCGGGCTCTAGATGATGTTCCTAGAGAGACACAAGATGTTTGGAGCTGTGAAGTTATCCTGCAGCCCTTTGAAGTTTGTCCTCACTTTCTTTCAGATGCAGAAGGATAAAATCCAGGGCAAAATCCATCCACGGCGTCAGCCTCCGAGCACGGCCGAAGCGTGCGGCCCCAGGAGCCGGGCATTCTTAGGAGAACGGTGAGTAGCAGAGATGCTGGGTTTTGGCCAGTGTGCTGCTGAGATCAGGCATTGACATTTGGTTTTCTTTAATGTAGCTGACTAAGAAAGAACAGGAAGTTGTTGAACAGCAGTGCCGGCAGGAACTTCCCAGATACAGAGGCCACCTTCTTTTGCACCTGACACGGACCTGCATCCCCAGATGTCTGAGAGATAAGTAGAGGGCTACAACCCACAGAGGGGATGAAAGAGGGGTGCTGGGTTGGGACTCCCGTGCGGGGGGGGTTTTAGAGTTCCCTTTGGAGATGGGGGTGTCCATGAAGTGGCCCTTTAGGCCCTGTAAAAGGAAAGTGTCACTTTTGATGACAGAACTGAGGTGCACAGGGCAGAGCAGTCCCGGTGTGTATTGTGTCACTTGTGTGTCATGCGTTCTGTGTGTTTCGATGTGTCATGTCCTTTACCTTATGCCTTTGAGGGGCCTGTCAGAAATCCTGGCATCATTGTTAGCATCTGTGATCTCTGCTTTCCTTGGCCTGGTACCAGTGCCATAGAACTTTTGACTCAGGAGCTCAGACAGGCATCAGACTCTCTTCTCTCTTTGGAAGCATCCAAATGGTCTGATGTCTTGTCAGGTCTTATTCTGAGCTGTATGCACAGCTGTGCCCTGCCAGGATCCATTATGGCAGGTTAGGCCTTGTAAGGGTATGAGATTAGGTAGAGGATTCTGACTGTAGGATTCTCAGGCATCCATCTTTGCAGTTCTTGGAATAAATCATTCCGTCAGCATCTTCTTCCTCCAGGGTTCTCTGAGCCTCATCAGTTTGACCTCGGTCATCTCCTCTTGCATTCTCTCAGTCCTTGCAGCCATTTTCCTTGCCCAGAGATTGCTGTTGCTGTTGTGTCCCCATTGTCTGTCCCGTCCTGTCCTGTGTCACGGGTGTCAGCACACATTTGTGCCGGAGCTGCTCTGCCCTGCCGCATAGCCTGGTGCAGTAGGAGAAGTCCCGGGGGCTTGGAGTTTGTAATGTGGGGTGTAGCTGGACTCTAGATGGGGTTTGTAGATGGACACAAGAGATCTGGAGCTGTGAAGTTATCCTGCAACAGTTTGACTCTGGTCCTAACTTTTTTTCCAGATTCATCTGGATTAAATCTGTGCCAGAGGGCCCCATCCCAGGTGAGGGAGTTCTACTGAGCAGGTCAGTCGCTGTTTGTCTCTGCAGCAGAAGTGTATGTGGTGACTCTGTTACAGCTCTGTTCTTTGTGGGTCTTTTTAGGAAGTCAAGGCAGAGGCCGGCAGTCAAGGCCGAGTGGGGAAGGTGACATTGAGTAGCGTACAGAAGCAGTTGTTATTGCTGGAGTCGCAGTTTGTGGTGCAGCTCTGAGCATCTGTTCCTGTTTCTGTACTTTAGGCAATTCACTTGGAGCATGCCAAGCCCCGGTCACCCACCGGCCGATGCAGCAGGTTTCCTGCACGTGTGAGCCCTGTGGATGTTTTACAGCACTCTGCATTGATGAAGCCTTCAAACTTTCTATCTCAAATTTTCTCTCCCCATCCGGGGAGCCCGAGGAGTTGTGGTGAGTCCAGGAGGTGGGGAGGAGGGGCGAGGCTCCACTCGGGTCACAGCAATGCCAAATCACCTCGTCTCCACTTAACCCAGGCGCACCCTGTGACCACGGCGTCGGCCTCTGAGCGAGCCCGAAGCGTGGGGCCCGAGGAGCTGGGTGTTCTTAGGGGAAGGGTGAGTAGCAAAATTGTTATGTTTTTGCCCCTGTGCTGCTGAGATTGTGCACCCATGTTTGGTTTTCTTTCTCTTGGCAGACTAAGAGACAATAGCCCGCTGTCAGCAGGGACTTCCCAGACGGCGCTTCCGCTTTCTTTCGCAGCCGACACGGATCAGCGTGCCCACCTGTCCGAGAGATAAGTAGCGGGCTACGACCCACAGAGGGGGTGAATGTGGGGTGCTGGGTTGGGACTCCCGTGCGGGGGGGGGTGAGGGTTTGAGTCAGCTCTGGAGATGAGGGTAGCCAAGAAGTGACCCCTTATGCCCCATAATAGCAAAGTGTCACTTTTGATCACAGTGCTGAGGTGCGCAGCAGGGCAGAGCAGTCCCGGTGTGTATCGTGTCACTTGTGTGTCGTTCGTTATGTGTTGTTTGGATATCTCATGTCTTTTGTCTTTGTCCTTTGTGGGGCCTGTCAGAAACCCTGGCATCATTCTTAGCATCTGTGATCTCTGCATTCCTTGGCCTGGCACCCAGGCCATAGATGCGATTCTGATACCTGTCTGAGCTCCCCAGTCAAAGATTCTCTTTGGAAGCATCCAGTCAGATGTCTTCTCAGGTCTTGTTCTGAGCTGTATGCACAGCTATGCCCTGCCAGGATCCATTATGGCGGACTAGGACTTGCAAGAATATGAGGTTAGGTAGAGGATTCTGACTGTAGGATTCTCAGGCATCCATCTTTGCAGTTCTTGGAATAAATCATTCAGCCAGCAGCATCTTCTTCCTCCAGGGTTCTCTGAGGCTCATCAGCTCACCCTCAGTTTCACCTCGGTCATCTCCTTTTGCATTCTCTCAGTCCTTGCAGCCATTTTCCTTGCCCAGAGATTTCTGTTCCTGTTGTGTCCCCATTGTCTGTTCTGTCCTGTCCTGTGTCACGGGTGTCAGCACACATTTGTGCTGGAGCTGCTCTGCCCTGCCGCGTAGCCTGGTGCAGTAGGAGAAGTCCCGGGGGCTTGGAGTTTGTAATGTGGGGTGTAGCTGGACTCTAGATGGGGTTTGTAGATGGACCCAAGATATCTGGAGCTCTTAGGTTATCCTGCAACAGTTTGACTCTTGTCCTAACTTTGTTTTCAGATGCAGATGGATTAAATCTGTGCCAGAGGGCCCCATCCCTGGTGAGGGTTTTCCCCGAGCAGGTGAGGCACCCTTTGTCTCTGCAGCAGAAGTGTATGTGGTGACTGTGTTACAGCTCTGTTCTTTGTGTTTCATTTTAGGAAGTGAGCCTGGATACCAGCAGTCAAGGTGAGCAGTGCAGAGAAGCAGTTGTTATTGCTCTGCTCTCAATTTCTGGTGCAGCTCTAAGCTTCCATTCTCGTTTGTGCCCTTCAGGCAATCGACTTGGAGCGTGCCAAGCCCCCGTCACCACCCGGCCGATGCAGCGGGTTTCCTGCACACGTGAGCCCTGTGGATGCATTACAGGAGCTGGTGATGAAGCCCTGAGCTTTTCTATTTAAAGGTGCCATCCAGGTGGCCTTCAGCAGCTGCCAAGGAGTTGGGGTGAGTCGGGGAAGTAGGGAGGAGGAGTGAGGGTCCACTCAGGTTTCAGCCATGCCAAATCTCCTCATCTCCTCTTACCCCAGGCACCCCCTGTGACGACGGCCTCGGTCTCCAAGCGTGCCTGAAGCGTGGGGCCCAAGCACCTGAGCATTCATAGGAGAGCGGTGAGCAGCACACTTGTGGGGTTTGGCTGATGGGCTGCCACAATCAGGCACTGGTGTTTGGTTTTCTTTAATCTAGCTGTCTGAGAGACACCAGCCCGGGGCCAGCTGACGAGGTGGCCTTTCTTTGCACCTGAGACCAGCTTCCCCAGATGTCTGAGAGATAAGTAGAGGGCTATGACCCACAGAGGGGATGAAAGCAGGGTGCTGGTTTGGGAATTACTGGGAGGGGTTTTTGAGTCTGCTTTGGAGGTGGGGGGTGTTCATGAAGCAGCCCCTTAGGAGACATAAAAGGAAAGTGTCACTTTTGATCACAGTGCTGAGGTGCACAGCAGGGCAGAGCAGTCCCGGTGTGTATCGTGTCACTTGTCTCTTGTGTGTTATGTGTTGTTTGGATATGTCATGTCTCTTATCTTAGCCCTTTGAGGGGCCTGTGAGAAACCTTGGCACCATTCTTTGCATCCATGATCGCAGTGTTCCTTGCCCTGGCACCTGGGCCATGGATCTTTTGACTTTGGAGCTCAGACAGGCATCAGTATTGCATCTCTGTTTAGAAGCATCCAGTCAGATGTCTTGTCAGGTCTTGTTCCGAGCTGTGTGGACAGCTATGCCCTGCCAGGATCCATTATGGCAGGTTAGGCCTTGTAAGAACATGAGGTTAGGGAGAGGATTCTGACCGTAGGATTTTCAGGCATCCATCTTTGCAGTTCTTGGAATAAATCATTCAGTCAGCATCTTCTTCCTCCAGCGTCCTCTGAGCCTCATCAGCTCACCATGAGTTTCACCTCGGTCATCTCCTTTTGCATTCTCTCGGTCCTTGCAGCCATTTTCCTTGCCAAAGATTTCTGTTGCTGTTGTGTCCCCATTGTCTGTCCCGTCCTGTCCTGTGTCACGGGTGTCAGCACACATTTGTGCCGGAGCTGCTCTGCCCTGCTGCATAGCCTGGTGCAGTAGGAGAAGTCCCGGGGGCTTGGAGTTTGTAATGTGGGGTGTAGCTGGACTCTAGATGGGGTTTGTAGATGGACACAAGAGATCTGGAGCTCTGAAGTTATCCTGCAGCCCTTTGACTTTCATCCTCACTTTCTTTCAGATGCAGGAGGATACAATCCAGGGCAGAGCACCCCATCCCAGGTGAGGGGATTCCCCCGATCAGGTCAGTCACTGTTTGTCTCTGTAGAGGAAGCATAAATGGTGACTCTGTTACAGTTCTGTTCTTTGTGTTTCTTTTTAGGAAGTCGAGGCCGAGAGCAGCAGTCAAGGCCGAGTGGGCAAGGTGAGCATGGAGTAGTGTACAGAAGCAGTTGTTATTACTGAAGTCTCAGTTTCTGGTGCAGCTCTAAGCATCTCCTCTTGGGTTTTTTTTTTTTAGGTGGTCGACTTGCAATCTATCCTGGCTGAGCATGCCCTTGCCAGGTGGGTGCAAGCTTAAGGTATTGGTGTGGCATACTTGTGGGGTTAGAGAGGCTGTGTTTTCACAGTATCTCAGCATGCTTTTCTGCTTTGTGTCCTTGCAGGTGCTGTCGCTGCCCTCGGCATGCCCAGGAACAGAGGGCAGGTGAGTCGGCGTTTAGGCAGGCTGACTCATAGGTGAGCGTTATGCAGCAGCATGCTAAGCGTGTATCTTTTCTTTTTGCAGGTATCTTCTGGGCAGCCTCCGGAGTCAAATCAAGATTTGAGGTGAGCTGGGGCAGTGGTGTGGAGGAGTCCCCCAGGGGTTACTGTTTTTGAGGGCAATGGTCACCTTTTCTGTTTTGTCTTAGGTACCCTGAGGAGCCTTGTAGCCAAAGCTTGGAAACGGCAGCAATGACGCACACGAGGAGAACGTCTCAACGTCCAACTGCCGATGGATTTTGTCTGCTCCTCTTCCAAAAGCTAAGTGTTGGGGCCAGTGGTTGGGAGAAGGGGAAAAACCTTCACTATCACAGGGGGGCAATTTGATGTCAGCTTAGTGGAGAGGTCTGTAGTGGGACAAGCTCCCTGAAGTAAAGGGGGAGGGTTTCCCCTCAGCCTCACCAGAGCCTTTGCCAGGCAGGGCAGCTCCGACCCCTCTCCGCATTCTCAGCGTCCGCATTCTCGTCGTCCGTGGAACTTTGCGTCGTCCGCCTTCCTCGACTCGACATGGTCACGGATCTTTCCCCCGAGGAGCTCACCTTCAAGTCCGGAGCTATAGCCACGGTCACCCGGCAGTTGGCTTCCTTCTCTAGGCTTACTCAGCCTCTCAAGCATCCTCTTAACTGCTTTGGCACTAACTTCTTTTAATGAGTTACATTTCATCATCACATGCTATCTTCATAGGGCTTTCTTTCCTTTGGCATCATCGGCCTCTGGCTCATCTTGCGCTCGCAATCTCAGGTC